>CM060313.1:54357816-54635316 GCA_030674185.1 Monoplex corrugatus
TTTTGTTATGTCATTTCTACGTAGCCTTGATCCAATTTTCAATATCACTGTGTCCTTCAATCATTTTCAGTTCACATGATCATTAAATTAATCATTTCTGTGACTGTATATTGTGGAATTACAATCAAATCATTCGTTCCAGTCAATGGTGATCCAGTCTTTAATATCACTGTGTCTTTCGATCATCAGTTTGAATGATTATTCATGCAGTTGTGCTCGTGAATGTTCTGGGATCACAGTCAAATTGTTCGTTCCAGCTTATGGAGTTAGCTGGATCCTTAATTCATTCATCGGTATCAGTCACCAACTCACATGATTATTTAATAATAATAATAAAATATATATATAATACATTTTATATACGCAAATCTTGATAAAATCAATCTGCTTTAGTTGTGTGTATTTTCGTGAAGTGTTTGTCGATTGGAATTGATGTGATAATTGTGCATTTAGTTGCAAAACAGTTTAGATTTGTGATAGAGCCAGAACCTCTGCAGAGCGTTCCATTGAGCGTCCAGTATGCGTCGCCTGTGTGCATCAGACTTTGGCCTGAGATCCCACATGAGGTACACAAATGAATAAAGTGCTAGGCTGGACTTTATCGACCACGATAGTCAACCATATAGTGTGCGATAGAGCTATGGGACTCGGGATTTGACGTTTTGAGTTCAGTTCGGGCCTGCCACGTAAAAACTTGTGTGTTCGCTGTCCCTCCTAAAGCTCCAGTCATTCTGGTAGTGTTTGACACCAGCGCCTTGACCGCCACTTGACAGCTAGGGAAGGGAGGGAGGGGAAGGAACAGAAAAACCTCTCTCCATCCGTGATTCGAACCCGAGTTTCTCACATTCTAGGCAGGTGTTTTAACCACTAAGCCACTAACTCCGCTTTGTTTTTGTTCCCAAGGCAGCAGTGTAAAAGGCGGATAATATAATGTTCAATAAGTGAAGCCGCCAAAGAACAGTCTGTGATAATTCAAGCACTGGGTGGGTGCATGCGGATTATTATTCATTTATTATTCAATTCTTGGGAATAATGCCGCAAAGCTGCTTTCTCGAGGGTAAAGCCAAGAGGTGCGACGTGACTGGTGATGAGAGAGAGAGGTGTGAGAGAAAGAGAAAGAGAGTGGGGGAGAGAGAGACAGAATGTGTCTGTCTGTCTGTCTTTCTGTCCGTCGGTCTGTCTGCCTGTGTCTGCGTGTGTGCCTAAGAGAGAGAGAGAGAGTGTGTGTGTGTGTGTGTGTGTGTGTGTGTGTGTGTGTGCGCGCGCGGCGCGTGTGTGTGTATGTGCGTGCGTGCGTGCGTGCGTGTGCGTAAGAGAGAGAGACGATGAGAGAGAGAAAGAGGGACAGACAGATAGGCAGAAGTTGTGTGTGTGTGTGTGTGGAGAGACAGACAGACAGACAGACAGTGTGCATATATGTGTGTTTCGTTGGTGAATGAATAAGTGAGGCAGGAAGAGAGAGAGTGGGAGAGAGATGGGGAGGAGGAGGGAGAGTCAGAGAGCCGATTAGAGGTCATTTACATGTAAACAGCCTGTGTGCTTTGCAGCAGAGCTATTGTGCTGACCAAAGGTGTTTTGTTTCCTGTGTGTCGACTTCAGCAAATACGATACAATCTGACAAGACGTTGCGTTTTTGTAAGATTTGGATCTTTCGGTTGTAATAATAAAAAGAGGAGGAAAAAAGAAGAAGAAAAAACAAAACGAAAGAGATAACAAAAGCCATGCTATATTTTTCAAAGTAATACTAGCGGACTTCTTTGAATCTTGTGATTTTTTTATTCTTATAAATGAAAAAAAAAATGAAAAAAAACGCCAAGCTATCAACACCTGCTATATTTGGAAATTAAGATTAGAGGTCTTGTTCTTGGTGGGATAAGTTTTGCGTTTTCGTAATTGAAATACGATTTTCACAAATCCTAGTATTCCTTTCCTCAAATTTGTTAAACGCTGTGAAACAATGAACAGCGAGAAACCATGAAAAAAAAGGAAATATTAAGAGAAATCAGACAAACATATTCATGGACGATTTTGATTTATTTTGAATGTCTCTTGAAATCTAAACATCACGGGGTTCTATAATGCTGAGTTGCTTTTTTGCAGTGTAAACAGAAACCAGAAATACACAACATCAGAAGCAGAACGCATATTTAATATAACAAAAACAAGGCAGATGTAAGTTTGAAAATTTGCGTCTGTCTTGTGTGATTCTATTAAATACGCGTTCTGCTTCGGTTTTCTTTGTTTATTTGTTTGTTTGTTTGTTTGTTTGTTTGTTTGTTTGTTTGTTTGTTTGTTTTGTGCGGTATTTTTTAATTTTTTTTATTCATTTTGATTTCTGGTTCCTATTTACTTCAATGCTGGCAGTCACTTGATTTAGATTTCATGTTGAGAAACAATGAAATAAATACATACATATTCGTAGGAGTGCGCAGGGAGCACAGCAGGTAATTGTGCAAGAACAACGTCCTAACCGAGATCTCAGACATTCCTGTAACCAAAGTTTGCCTCAGAAATTATACATCGCTTCTCCGTACGTCCTACTGACTTCGTTTTCAGACAGATAATTAAATGTCTGGCCCAGAAAAGGATATATACACACCGTTTGATCGGAGTCAATAAGAAACTACTTCCTATTTTGTGTCTGTTTTGGATTTGTTACTGTGAAAAGCGTGATCTGTGACTGCAGTGTGAAGGAATTAAGTGACACCAGTTTGATACAGTCATACAACGTGACAAGCTATAAAAGTCCATAGTAACCGAACAAACATTTAGACAGTCAAACAGAGTGGTACGAGAAGCAGAAATTTAATGACAAAGTGTACAAGTGATATCAATTTGATGTATGCACACGACGTGACAAATTATGAAAACTACTGTTAACCGAAAAAAGAATATTTAATCAGTCAGCCGGAGTAACAGTTCGAGCTCTTGTGAATTTCTGAATCTATCAACTTTAAAAGTAAAATACGTGCAAATTTGTCAGCTTCAGGTGAAAAGTGTTTCACATTTTATGCCATAGTTTGTCAAAAACGACAGAACTGAATTCGCGCTGACAAGTGTGTGTGTGGATGACGGGATCGACGAAACTTTTTATGTAAAAACTTTTGTTCGACGACAGTTTGTTTGGTAAGTGCCAGCATATTTGACTTTTGTGTCCCCCACCCCCACCCTCACCCCCAGTAAAAGAACATCGGTTGTCGTGCCAACGTGGTATGGCAACAGACTGACTGTTGGGAGGGTGTGAATTTTAATTACTTCTGTCCAACATCAGTCTGGATTCTGCAGTTTGTTCAAGAGAGATTCTTTACACTCGAATTTCATATGTGCTCCATTGAAATCTGCTGGTAGTTGTCTGACAACCCCCTTGTAGGCATATATATATATATATATAATATATATATATATATATATATATATATATATATATATATATGTGTGTGTGTGTGTGTGTGTGTGTGTGTGTGTGTGTGTGTGTGTGTGTGTGTGTGTGGTGTGTGTGTGTGTGTGTGTGTGTGTGTGTGTGTGTGTGTGTGTGTGTAAAGCGCTGTATTTCTCCTTTTCTTTCTCACTTTTCTATTGCCATTTTAAGCTCTTTCGATTGTCACGGATTCACAAGATATCTCTTGTGAACCATGGCTTCATTATCATCATCATGATAATTATTATTGTTATCATGATAGTCATCATTATCTATTGCTGTTGCTGTTGTTATTATTATTTCCTGACATGTTTTGTCTACAGACAGGTGAATAAGCAAACATACATATACACGTAATCTGTGTCCCTCATGTGTGTCTATGAGAGAGAGAGAGAGAGAGAGGGAGGGAGGGAAGGAAGGAGAGACAGAGGGAGACAGACAGACAGACAGACAGACAGACAGAGGGAGAGAGAGAGAGAGGAAACATCTTCATGATCTTATGAAACCCTTACAAGGAGACTGAAAATTCGTGGCTTTCAATCTTCAAGGTGAGAATGTCCGCATTGTCTCCACTGGCAAGGTGGGAAAACAATTCTTTATGTTCATCGCACTTAGGTAGAGTCCCTTTGCGCTCACCTTTTTTTCTTTTTTTTTGGGAGGGGGGGGGGGTCCCATTTTCTATGCCACCTAAATGGCCACAGAAGCTGGCACAGAGTTTACAATGCGATGATGATGATGATAATAATGCCAGTGAGGATGGTAATCATGATGCCATAGCGTTCTATCTAGATTGAGACTGAGTGACAGGGCTGTACTCTACGCCTACTTTCATAATATATTCTGGTGTCATCTAGGTCCGAGAGATACAGACACCTGCGGTGTTGGTCTGAAGATTTGAGCAACACCATTAATGGCGCATCCGCGAAGTGGATGAACTCGACTATGTAATCCTAGTTTTCCCATTGAGCTCATAGCAAGCTCTACTCTGAGTGGAAGCCGATCGGAGCCAAAAAATCCACACAATGATATTTGAAGGGACTGATGAGGATTCGAACCCACAACCTTCCTGTTGGTAATCCGTTGCACTAAGCACTATACTGATTAGGTGAGAAAACAACGTTCATGCTGTGGTTTTTACCATCTGTTTTCGTGCCTTCATGCAGGTTGACGTTTCCGCCAAATGACGACAACAATGTCCTTAAGGCGTCCCATGTCTGCTGGCGAGCTCAGGGAGCTGTACGGGATGTCTGTCCACCAGGTCCGCTCCTCTGAAGAAGCCTTCCGCACCGACGTCTATCAGCGCGACAAGCAGAAGCTGAAGATGGTCTTGCAAGCCATCACCAACGAACAGAAGCACGTTGAACGCAAGTGGGACCTCACCAAATCCAAGTTTGTCCGAGACCACGCGGAGTTCGTGTACCCTGTGCATAAGAACAAGCGGGTGATCTATCGTAAGGTCGGTACAGTTAGCTCACTGCCGGAAAAAGCTGTCCCTCCTTGCATCCCTTTCCTGGGTACCTTCCCACCATCCCGACATCTGACTAAAGACAGGCGGGTGAGTGAGATGTTTAAGGAGCCCCTGTTTAGTCGTAACTCGTGTCATGAACTGTATGGCGTAGAACATTCGGAGACAGGAGAAGAAAATGGGAACCAAACTCAGGACAATTATTCCTACTTTCTGGCCCATCGGCGAGTTACCAGTTCTTTTGGTTCAACGGCTGTGAATGCTTCCAGGATTTCCACCGGGAGTGACAGTATCGTTCATCAGAGGACTGTAAGTCCGTCTGTCAGTCCACCCAGACATGTTCATACGAACAACAGGAACAGTCGTCAGGAAAACGCACGTTCTGTGATGATCCACAGCAAAGATAATCACCGTAACAGCTCTCCTTCTCAGCCATTGGATAACACAAGCTTTTCAAGAAACGGCAATACTGACCAAAGTCTGGACAACAGGCAACATGTTCATGCTAATATGGATTCAGATCATAACGGAAATCCTCACTATATAAACGTGTTCCCTCTCACAAACAAAACAAACAAACACCTCACAGACAACTCATGTTTTCAGCTGTTGAACAGATCGAGCACGCCAGTGAATGGATACAAGTCAGAGGACCAAATAGTGTGGAAGAATACTCAACACCTATCAACAGAAAACATCAGTGACACACTGGAATCACAACAAAGCAAGTGTGACAGAACCACACAAGCTGAAGATCACCAGAGTCACACAGACAAGGACAAGGACGACAATCATCAAGAAAAGCAAGACCCGCTGTCACGTAGAAGTTCTACTGAAAGATCCGACGCAACGTCCGAGTCCCTGGACGTTGAACTGCTACAGGAAGCTCTGATGGAACATTCCAGGCAAAACCTGATCAGGAAACGGTGGCAGGGAGCTGTGAAGAGAATCATGTTCAACTCCAACGATGGCCACAAGGACCAAGGACCACACCCTCCACCTAATGAAGACTCCATCATGGGATCTACCTTGTCCTTGGGATCCATGTCCACGCCCACAACGCGTACCGCCACAGATATTTCTGACAACGATCATGACGCCAGCATGATGGTCATTCAGGTCATCTTACAGGTTTTCAAAGACCTAGATCAACATCAGTCCATCAACCTGACAGAACTGTGGCCGAGTAAAATGGAAAACCTGATGGCGACGATCGAAGAGGTGGTCAGAAACACAGGTGTAAAAGTCACAGAGATTTTGGAAAAGATACAGAAAGGTGATCTCCAAGATCCGAAGTCTGCCGCTCTGCTTGACTGGGTCCAAAATGTTGACAGCAAAGTAGATGAACAGGAATCAGGAAAAGAATCAACAGCGACGTCACTACAGAGTCAAAGACCACCTGTTCAGTCAGTAAGACAGATCAAAGATACAAATAAACCAAAGATGTGCATGGATGCAGCAATCTCAACTGTAAGCGCAAGTGGGTCCTCAGCTCAACACGAAGGAAACGTCAATGCAAGAAGAAACCCCCAACCGTTTGTTGTGAGGAAGGCACCAGTCATCAACATCCTTCCACCCAGCCGACGCCAGTCGAAGGAAACAGACACAGAAAACCCAAATACACGTCATCAGAATAAAGATGCAACTCGGTGTAAATCAGAAACAGCCATTACTTCTCATTCAGAGACAACAGACACACAATTTGTTAGATATCCTCGTACAAGCGACACTGCTGCCTTCTATAAACGAAACACAGCAAACGCTATCCATGATCAGGTCGAGTGCTCTCCAAACATTCAGCCTTCAAGTTTAGCTCTCTTCAGTGGAAGCATTGCAGAAGGAGAATATGTTTCTACAGGAACCTCGCCCGCAAAACTTCCACATGTGACATCTCAGCATTCACCTCGACCATCAGATGTATCCATCAGCCAAAGATCAAGAGAAGGAGACAGTCTGAAAGACGAAGATCAGTTCCTTCCTTCCGTGAACATAAAACACGCAACAGGGCAACACAAAAACACAGCAGATGAACATCTCCAATCTAAATCCACGATCAATTCTTTGGCCAGATGCATATCAGACTCGCCATCTGCAGTGCCAGTGCCGACACCTACTGATAGAAACACAAAATCTATCTCCCCTACGGTCACCAGAAGAGTGTCCTTTTCCACCATCCGCAAAGCAAATTCTGCTTCTTCAAGTCTCAGCTCAACGCAAGGAAGGCTGCACGTGAACTCACAGAATCAACGCTTAAATTCAAATCAAAGATCATCAATAATCAAAGTTGCAAAATCCTCAAGTGCAAAGTCTCAGGACAGCCAGTCTCAGTTCCCCAGACGCCGAGTGGACAGCACTGGTCAGAAATATTCAGGCAAAAAAGTGTCAAGAGAAACTTTACTGACCAGAAGAAAGTCTGCACAGGAAACACGGGAAAGATCTCGGTCTTTTTCATCAGTCTCCCAGTCACAAAGGCGCTGTAGAAAGCGAGATCTGTTGGTAGCATCTCCACGTAGCGTCATGAGAGCGTATGAAGGCTCTGCTGGCCACGGCCAACGAGTAGAGACAACGGAAACGTTAATGCACACAGATCGTTGGGGTAAGACCCACCGACTGACCATGCGCAAAGTCTCCATCAGCGCCGGCATGCGAGAAGCTAATGTCACTGTCACCCGAGAAGAAAGCTTACAGGACGAGCAGTTTCAGCAGACCAAAGATGCAGACAAACCAGAGAACTTCCAAGAGGACCAAACAGAACAGATTAACGAGCATGCACTACACAATTTGCATGAATCTCTATCTGAAACCATGCGTGATGAAGTCTCTTTGAATGATCAGCCATCTGAAACATCAGAGGAGAACGAGAGCATCAAAGCAAGCAGTCCTCGCCAAGAGGTCTTTATAGATGGTAAACCCAAAGAAGCAGAAGAAGCAGAATCAGGAGAAGAACCAGATGAGGACGAAGCTTTATGGAGAAACAGACTATCCCATCCTAAAGGCATGGCGTGGGTGTCAGAGTTGAGCAGCGATCACAAAGCTCAGGGTATGGCGCTGTCCTTGTTGCATCGTAAGGAAGGTGGTGGTCAAAAGTTCCGTTCCACGGTTCTCAAGGTCATCTGTGTGAATGCACTAAGAGCGGCCAAGAAAGTGTACGATGACGTAGCTTTTCGTGAAATGAAGAAATGCCGTTACCTACGTATGCCCCAAACACATATCTCTGACGTGCAGACAGAACTCAGTTTGAAGGATATTTTTGCTTGATAACGTTTTATCAACGCCAGGCCCTCTTTTTCGATACACATTCTCTGTCTTCACGCTCCAACTGTCTCTTCACCCAAGGTTGGATCACTGGGGCGCTACAAACAATTACGTGATGATTTTTCCACCTCTCTATTCTTTCCAGCTTCGTGGGAGTCCCTGGAAACAAAATCAGTCCGCTTTCTGAGGTTGTCATCCCATCCCACCTCTTCTTTGTTCTCCCTTTCTCTCTTTGCTTCTTGATGCTGTACCTTGCAATTTTATCTCCGCAAGCCCTGATAATCTGTAGTATGTCCGTACAACTTCAATTGTGTTTTGTAAAATAAAATGTAATTGTTTTGTAAAATAAAATGTTTACCTCATATATTTGCACATCATCTTTTAACTTCTGCATATTCCCACTAATGAGAGAGCACCACACAATGTTGATGTAGTAAATTATATTTGTGAAATGATTTATTCTCAGATCTCTGACTGTTCATTAATAATCTTAAATCTCTTCATCCTTTAGCCAGTAAATGTATGCACGCCCACAATCTGGGAAATTTCCTCAACTTTCAAACAGATACAACAAAAATATAGTATGAACACTATTTCAGAAGTAAAGCAAATCTTGATGAATGCCCATTGTTGATGGATATGGAACCCATTGTTGGTATCTATGGAACTTATTGTTGGTATCTATGTAACTATTTGTTGATATCTATAGAACCCATTCTTGTATCTATAGAATTCATTGTTGGTATCAATGGAACTCTGTTGGTATCTATGGAACCCATTGTTGGTATCTATGGAACCCATGTTGGTATCTATGGAACTTATTGTTGATATCTATATAACTATTTGTTGATATCTATAGAACCCATTCTTGGTATCTATAGAATTCATTGTTGGTATCAATGGAACTCTGTTGGTATCTATGGAACCCATTGTTGGTGTCTATGGAACTCATTGTTGGTGACTGAGGACTGCCCATTATGCCACTGGCATGTAGGTCTGCAACGAAGCGTTGCTGTTTCTGTAACAAGGACATTTGTCCAAAACTGGGATGTTAGTCATGTGCCCAGCTCCAGCCTGGAGGACCAGGGATCGTGTTTTGTCTGGCCTCTATCTTTTGACCTGTCCGGCTTGGGTGGCCTTACTAGTAAACGACTCTATTGCCAGCATAGCTCTAGGGGACCCTGATCTCCACAAGATGGCGATCCTTGACTTTTCCTCTCATGCGTCTTCCTTCTGGTGTCCAGTGAAGGGCAATACATTTGATGTTATCCTGTTCTGTGTGGATGAAGTGCCCAATCCATCTCCATCGTCTATGATAACATCCTTTGAGAATTAAAAAGACCTGATTTTTTTTTTTTAAAGATCTCGTTGTTTTTAAGTAAGAAAGTCTGAATGACTTTCTATTTTGTTGTGAAGATCTGAATGTTTCTTTTTTAAGTCTGAATGTTTTCCTTTTGTTTATTTGTTTGTTTTAAGAGATCTGAATGTTTTCCTTTTTTTTTTTAAGATCTGAAAATGTTCTTTCGTTCTTTCTTTTTTTTCCCTTGATACGATCGTTTAAATGTTCCCTCCCCCCCCCCCCCCCCCCGTTTTTTAAATTTTTTTTCATTAAGGTTAATAAGAAGAGCTGAATGTTTTTTTGTTTATTTGTTGTTGTTTTTTGTTAATAAAGTTTGATTGGGTTTTGTTGTTGTTGTTTTTGGTTTTGTTATGGTCTATTTTGAGGTGTTTATTTTAAGAAGAAAAAAATTTGTTAAACGTTCTGAATTTTTTTTTAAAGTTTTGTTTGTTTGTTTGTTAAGAAAATCCACAGGTTTTTCGTTTTTGTTTGTTTGTTTGTTTTTGAAGGTCTGAATATTTTCTTTCTTTGAAAACAGATTTTAGCGGTCTAGAATAAAGTGCACAACATGCTGTAAATATATTTTCTATACAAATTATTTCTTGATTTTACATATTTTTCATCTTGTGGCTTAATTTGCAGTACTTTGTAAATTCGATCCATTTGAATAATCAAAAGAGGATATAAGCGAAACGGTTAATGAGAATAGTATTTGGGGACGACAGAGTCAAGATCTGATAGTTCTTTTTTCTGTTTGAAAATTGTATATTCTGGGTTTGTAACACAGAATAAAGCGTGAAACAAGCTTATACCGTGCATGTAATACATAATAAAGCGTGAAAACAAGCTTATACCGTGCATGTAACACATAATAAAGCGTGAAAACAAGCTTATACCGTGCATGTAACACAGAATAAAGTGTGAAAACAAGCTTATACCGTGCATGTAACACAGAATAAAGTGTGAAAACAAGCTTATACCGTGCATGTAACACAGAATAAAGTGTGAAAACAAGATTATACCGTGCATGTAACACAGAATAAAGTGTGAAAACAAGATTATACCGTGCATGTAACACAGAATAAAGTGTGAAAACAAGATTATACCGTGCATGTAACACAGAATAAAGCGTGAAAACAAGATTATACCGTGCATGTAAAACAGAATAAAGCGTGAAAACAAGCTTATACCGTGCATGTAACACAGAATAAAGTGTGAAAACAAGATTATACCGTGCATGTAACACAGAATAAAGTGTGAAAACAAGATTATACCGTGCATGTAACACAGAATAAAGTGTGAAAACAAGATTATACCGTGCATGTAACACAGAATAAAGCGTGAAAACAAGCTTATACCGTGCATGTAACACAGAATAAAGTGTGAAAACAAGCTTATACCGTGCATGTAACACAGAATAAAGTGTGAAAACAAGATTATACCGCGCATGTAACACAGAAAAAAGCGTGAAAACAAATTTATACCGTGCATGACTGTGTACATGTATTTATTATAAGCTGATATATAGAAATATGATGGTAGGCCTATTTATAATCTTAAGATTGCATCGGGAGTCCAGTTGTTGGTTGGAGATGGTATTTGGCTTCAAGGTTAGTGTGACTCTTCAAAGGTTTCTTTTGTGCGTGAGTGTGTTGAAGGTTAACAGCTTGGTAAGGTCCCCTCCGTCATCACTCCGAGTTATTCAGTAAGGTAGACTTACAAAGTTCTAGTATAGTCTCAGCTTGGTGTTCATACCATTATAATCGAGGTTAATTATTTGAATATAACCTACTTTTACAGCTCATCAGCTTTGATTTCTATAACTCCAAAGGGTCTCACCCTTTGACTCCCGCACCTTATCCACCAGCTGCAAAAACTTAACCCTTTGACTCCCTCACCTTATCCACCAGCTTCCTGCAGGGTAAGGAAGTCAAAGGGTTAAGTTTTTACTTTGCTAGCATGGTTGACGATGCAAGATGCTGGTGGACAGGGTGCGGGAGTCAAAGGGTTAATGATCTCGTTATGCAGGAGTGACTGGCCAGTTTTTATACAGGTCAGCTGGCACTTTTGATGGAGTCGTAGACGTCATGTCTTGAGCTCAGTCTCGGCCCTCAACATAAACATTGGTTGGTTTGTAGCCCATCTTTATGCTTCGGTCATTCCAGTGGTGTCAGTGTCATAGAGGTTCCGTCGTCCTCCCCATTTCAAGACCTTTCAGTGCATAGGTTTTATGCAGGCTACAGGAGTCTGACACATACCTGCCGGAAGATTTGGGTGAAGCATATGTATGGAATAGCCCAAGTGCCATGAACCCCTCTTGAACAAACTTTAAAACTCATGACAGTGATATGGTGTGTTGAATGTAGTAGTATCTTGTCGTAAGATGGGATAGCTGTTTGACTGTAGTCTCTTGTCATAAGATGGGATAGCTGTTTGACTGTAGTCTCTTGTCATAAGATGGGATAGCTGTTTGACTGTAGTCTCTTGTCATAAGATGGGATAGTTGTTTGACTGTAGTCTTTTGTCATAAGATGGGATAGCTGTTTGACTGTAGTCTTTTGTCATAAGATGGGATAGCTGTTTGACTGTAGTCTTTTGTCATAAGATGGGATAGCTGTTTGACTGTAGTCTTTTGTCATAAGATGGGATAGCTGTTTGTAGTCTTTTGTCATAAGATGGGATAGCTGTTTGTAGTCTTTTGTCATAAGATGGGATAGCTGTTTGACTGTAGTCTTTTGTCATAAGATGGGATAGCTGTTTGACTGTAGTCTCTTGTCATAAGATGGGATAGTTGTTTGACTGTAGTCTTTTGTCGTAAGATGGGATAGCTGTTTGACTGTAGTCTTTTGTCATAAGATGGGATAGCTGTTTGACTGTAGTCTTTTGTCATATGATGGGATAGCTGTTTGTAGTCTTTTGTCATAAGATGGGATAGTTGTTTGTAGTCTTTTGTCATAAATGGGATAGCTGTTGACTGTAGTCTTTTGTCATAAGATGGGATGGCTGTTTGACTGTAGTCTTTTGTCATAAGATGGGATAGCTGTTTGTAGTCTTTTGTCATAAGATGGGATAGTTGTTTGACTGTAGTCTTTTGTCATAAGATGGGATGGCTGTTTGACTGTAGTCTTTTGTCATAAGATGGGATAGTTGTTTGACTGTAGTCTTTTGTCATAAGATGGGATGGCTGTTTGACTGTAGTCTTTTGTCATAAGATGGGATGGCTGTTTGACTGTAGTCTCTTGTCATAAGATGGGATAGCTGTTTGACTGTAGTCTTTTGTCATAGATGGGATAGCTGTTTGACTGTAGTCTCTTGTCATAAGAAGGGATAGCTGTTTACATGTAACTACTTTCCACGGTCTTTTGTTTCACTGCAGCTTGGCCAGAGCTCGTGTGGACTTGTCTGAGTGTTTTCACTTGAAAAAAAAATCCAAAATGACAAAGCGTTGAGCAGAATAAGGAATTATAATGAACAATGTAATCATTATTTACCAGTCAGAATTGTATCTGTTCCTGTGCAAAGTAAACTGACTTTTATCACATTACCAATGCTATATTGTTTTCATGTGCGCGCGCGCGTGCGTGCGTGGCGTGCGTGCGTGTGTGCGTGCGTGTGTGTGTCTGTGTGTGTGTGTGTGCGTGCACGCGCGCGCATGTGCGTGTGCGTGTGCGTGTGCGTGTGCTTGTTGTTGTTTAAAGCCAAGCCGACTGCGTAGAGCCATGTCAGGGCTATAACCGCTTCAATACATAAAAAAATTCAACAGGAAAAAAAGAAAACAAAATTAAGTACGCATATCAATGCATTCAAGCACATAATCTAAGGAGATGCCCCTGGCATTGACCATTCCATCAATTTATGGCATAGGGGATTTAAAAAACACACCTGAATACAAATTTAAGCATACCTAAGGACACTAAAACATATATATAAAAACGTGCATAAAGTACCTAAACTTGCTTCTGCATATCTCACCTCCCTAGAGCCGAAAATGCACTTAATACATGTACCCAATTATCAATCCTAAGAAAAAGTTTGTAAGACTTTATTGAACACATACAGGTGAATGGACCATACAGGTGAAATGACAAAGCAAAGGACAAGGCAGAAACAAAGAGAGTGACAGAAAAGAGGAAATTTCTAGCACAGAATTTCCAGAAGGTGGGGACACTATTTATACTGAAAGAACCTTCGGCATCCCCACGTGTGTGTGTGTGTGTGTGCATGTGTGTGCGTGTGTGTGCATGTGTGAGCACAAGCACGTGTGTGAGGGTGTGCATGACTTCGTGTGTCTTTGTGTGTGTGTGTGTGTGTGTGCGCGCCTGTGTGTGAGTGTATGTTCTACGCTGTGTTATGCTGTGGTGTGGTGTGAAGTGATATGGTGTAATGCAGTGGATGAGTGTGTATGTGTGTGTGATTGTCTCTTTATGTATGTGTGCATACTCTAAAAGCTCAGCATGTCTTTGACCTAAAAAAACAAAACAAAGGAAAGTACATGCAATTTGAAAAATTGAACAATAACAAGAGCAGGAAAAATATTTAGCAAGGTCACCCAATAAAACTTTGACATAGACCACACCACCTACTAACAAAAAGAATTTTGCTAAGAAGGAGAAAAGGCCATTCTTGCAGTTTTATCAAAAGATGAGCTTTGTTGTAAAGGTCACTTACATTCAGATTACATACATGATTCGGACATAATCAAATGTGTCTCACACACACACACACACACACACACACACACACACACACACAACACACACACACACACACATAATCGATGGGCGCGGTTCTCAAATGTTGGTCTTAAGTCCTGGTTCAGCCCTGCCTGGATACCTCTGGCGTGGTCGGATAGATGTATCCGCTACTGGTAACCTGGAACCCAGTACTACCTGTCACAGGGTCGAATTGCTGGCGACTAAACCAGCAACCCCACCAGTCCTCTCAGGAGGATGGTGAGGAGGGTGGCTAGAAACCCTGGTGGAAATAAATTAGATCCATCAAAGGGCGCCAGCTCTG
This sequence comes from Monoplex corrugatus, assembly GCA_030674185.1. Lineage (NCBI taxonomy): Eukaryota > Metazoa > Mollusca > Gastropoda > Littorinimorpha > Ranellidae > Monoplex > Monoplex corrugatus. Next base: position 54,372,310 of record CM060313.1, read on the forward strand.
GAGAGCTACCCGCGGCCATCTAGCTAAAGGAGTAAACCCTGACAGTAAATCCGGTGTGGGGTCCCTAAGGCGGTTGGATGGCAAACTTTGTCATTTTCCGGCAGCTCCTGCGGCCGCGTTGGCACCAAAACGTAACAGCCCTGCTGTTCTTTTGGATCTGTCAGCGAGGTGGAGAGGGGGGACAAGTTGCATGGGCAACAGCCTGTCTTCCATATTACACTGCCCAGGCTTACATCCGTCCATTCATCCACAAACACTCTGCACCTATGACCTGGAGAGGACACTCCAGCCTCGCTACTAACACTAGTGTCGGCACAACACGGGAAGCAACAGATACCGGTGATAAGTCATTGCTCAACTGGCGTAGAGCTGACGCCAGGGGTTGCTTTTGACGGTGGGAGAGACCGTGTCTTACTGGACAGCTACCGCCCGCCTAAGCTGGGCAGCCCCCAGCCAGTTAGGTGCTGTCCCGCCACGACCTGCCTTCTTCATTGGGTGCATGAAGATTAGGAGAAAATCTGACAAGCAGGTCGTTAATTACCGCACCAAACAAAAAGAAAACTTCAAATTCAAGAAACGGATCAGGAAAAGGATCAGCAGTGAAACTGGGCTGTTGGAATGTCTGAACAATGATGCCTGGGCTCTCCCAAGATCTGCAAGACATCAGCGACGCCAGAAAAACCGCCGTCATAAACAGCGAACTAAAGAGGCTCAATGTGGACATTGCCACTCTGCAGGAAACACGGCTGGCTGACTCAGGAACACTAAAGGAAAGGGACTACACCTTCTTCTGGCAAGGAAAGAGTTCTGATGCCCCAAGAGAGCACGGAGTAGGCTTTGCAGTAAGGAACAGCCTGCTGAACATGATTGAACCAGGCAGCGGCGGTTCAGAACAACTCTTGACTCTCCGCCTCAACACCACCGAAGGCTATGTCACTCTCATCAGCGTTTATGCCCCAACTCTGTCCGCCTCTCCAGACACCAAGGATGAGTTCTACGAAAATCTTGCATCAACCATAAGGAACATCCCCAGGACAGAACAACTTGTTCTCCTGGGCGACTTCAACGCCAGAGTGGGTGCAGACAATGACTCATGGCCCTTCTGCCTCGGTTCCTTTGGAGTGGGGAAAATGAATGAGAATGGACAGCGACTGCTTGAGTTTTGTGCCTGCCATGAACTGTGCATCGCCAACTCCTTCTTCAAGACGAAGCCTCAGCACAAAGCCTCCTGGAGGCATCCCCGCTCAAAACATTGGCACCAACTGGATTTGATCCTAGTAAGACGTGCCACTATCAAAAACGTTCTCCACACTCGCTCTTATCACAGCGCAGACTGCGACACAGTATGTTGCAAGATCAGGCTACAATCAAAGAAGTTCCACTGCTCAAAGAAACAAGGGAACCCTCGCATTGACGTCAGCAAGATGTCTCAGCCAGATCTTGTAGAACAGTTCGCAGAGGCCTTTCAGAGAGAATACGATGCATTTCAGCCCAGAGACTCTGCCACTGAGAGATGGGAAACGCTACGAGACACCATGCACCGCATTGCTATGGCCACCTTTGGGAAGAAAACTGTGAAGTCCCACGACTGGTTTGAGGCCAAATCATCAGAGATGACTCCCACTGTTGAGGCCAAGCGTGCCGCACTCACCAAGTATAAGCGGTCACCCAGTGAGAAGAACCTGCAAATCCTCAGGGCTGCCAGAAGTAAGGTTCAGCTTAACCCAGGCGCTGCGCAAACGAGTACTGGACAGAGCTCAGCGAAGAGATACAGAGTGCTGCTGAAAGAGGAATGTATGATGGCATCAAGAAGGCACTGGGACCAACACAGAGCAAGATCGCCCCCCTCAAATCCTCCACTGGGGAAGTAATCAGCAATCCTAGCCAACAGATGGAAAGATGGGCGGAACACTACTCCGACCTCTACTCCACACAGAACATGGTGTCCCCCTTAGCCCTCGATGCCATCAAGTGCATGCCGGTAATGGAAGAACTTGACGCAGAGCCAACTGCGGACGAACTCAGCAAGGCCATTGATAGCCTGGCATCAGGGAAGGCACCTGGCAACGACGGAATTCCCCCAGACCTCATCAAGCACTGCAAGACTTCTCTTCTGCACCCTTTGCACGCAGTTCTCTGTCAGTGTTGGAATGAGGGAGCTGTACCACAGGACATGAGGGACGTCAAGATCGTCACCCTGTACAAAAACAAGGGCGAAAGGAACGACTGCAACAACTACAGAGGTATCTCGCTCCTCAGCATTGTTGGCAAAGTCTATGCTCGGGTCCTCCTAATCCGCCTGCAGAAACTGGCTGAACGCGTCTACCCAGAATCACAGTGTGGTTTTCGAGCAGAGAGATCCACGGTAGACATGGTCTTCTCCCTTCGCCAAATCCAGGAGAAGTGCAGAGAGCAGCGGATGCCCCTGTATGTGGCATTCATTGACCTCACCAAGGCCTTTGACCAAGTCAGCAGAGATGGCCTTTTCAGGGCTCTCCGAAAAATCGGCTGTCCCCCCAAACTGCACAGCTTAATTGAGTCCTTCCACTCAAACATGAAAGGGATGGTGCAGTTCAACGGAAACCTCTCCAAGCCCTTCGACGTACGCAGCGGTGTGAAACAAGGCTGCGTCCTGGCCCCAACCCTCTTTGGAATCTTCTTCGCTCTCCTCCTGAGGCATGCATTCAGCACAGCGCAAGAAGGGATCCACCTGCAGACCAGATCAGATGGCAGGCTCTTCAACCTCGCCCGCCTCAGAGCAAGGACAAAGGTCCGTGAAGCCCTCATCAGAGACATGCTATTTGCCGACGATGCCGCAGTTGTGACCCATACTCAGCGGACTTGCAGTCACTAATGGACCGCTTCTCCCAGGCCTGCAAAGATTTTGGTCTGACCATCAGTCTTAAGAAGACAAATGTGCTGGGCCAAGACACGCCATCTCCACCAGCCATCACCATTGATGACTACGAGCTTGAAGCCATCCATCAATTCACATATCTTGGGTCCACCACCCACGATAACCTCTCCCTTGACACAGAGGTCGACAAGAAGATTGGGAAGGCAGCCACAACACTAGCCCGCCTCACACAAAGGGTGTGGACAAATCCCAAGCTGACCACAAAGACAAAGATGGCTGTATACAACGCCTGTGTCCTCAGCACCTTGCTGTATGGCAGCGAGGCGTGGACCACGCATGCTCATCAGGAGAAAAGGCTCAATACCTTCCACCTGAGAAGCCTACGGCGCATACTTGGCATTTCCTGGCAAGACAAGGTTACCAACACCGAAGTCCTAACCTGCGCTGGCCTCCCAACCATGCATACCATGCTGAGACAGTGTCGGCTGCGCTGGTTGGGCCACATTCGCCGCATGGAAGATGGTCGCATCCCAAAAGACATCCTTTATGGTGAGCTTGCCACAGGGCAGAGAAACATTGGCCGCCCACAGCTGAGATACAAAGAAGTTTGCAAGCGTGATATGAAGGCGCTTGAGATCAACACTGAGTCCTGGGAGGACCTCGCAGACGACCGCAACAGCTGGAGAACTACTCTCAAGAAACAGCTGCGGATTGGTGAGGACAAACTGTCAGCTGCTGCAGCAGAAAAGCGAGTTCACAGAAAAGGATGACAGCCAACAGACCAGCATCAGCATACACATGCGACCGCTGCGACAGAGACTGCCTCTCTCGCATTGGTCTGTACAGTCACAGGCGACGCTGCTTGGACCAAGCAGACAGCCCATCTAGACATTAGAACGGATGTACTTTGTCCACGGTCAGTCATGACCGAAGGAGGCCTACTTGGTTGGTAAAGGGTGAAGATTGTTTCCAGTCTCCCAGGTCAACATGTGTGTAGATCTGTCTAAACCCCTTTCATGTGTAATACACATGTACAACATCAAATGCGCATGTCGAACATCCTGTATGTCATGTCAGTGTCTGGTTGCTTATGGAAACATGACAACACCCAGCATGCATGCCCATTGAAGATGCACACTGTGCAACAACATAGTGGAGTTTAACCAGTTGCCATGGTGTAGTGGTTAATGCAACGGACTGCCGACTGTAAGGTTGTGGGTTCGAATCCCCATCAGTCCCTTACAAAATATATCATTGTGGGATTTTTCGGCTCTAACCGGCTCCTACCCAGAGTTGGGCGTGTATGGGCTCATTGGGAAGACTGGGACCACACAGTCGAGTCTCATCCACTTCATTGAGGGTGTTGCTCAAATCTTCTGACCAGCACCACAGGAGTCTGTATCTCTCAGGCCTGGTTGACGCCAGGATATATTAAGATAGTAAGCTAGAGTACAGCCCTGTCACGCAGTCTCAATCCTACATGGAACTCCATAGCATCATGATTATCATCCTCATCGCCATCATCATCATCGCGTTGTAAAAATTGTGCCAGCTTCTGTGGTCATTAAGATGGCATAAAAATGGAGCAGGACAGAAAAAAAAAAAAAAAGTTGAGCACAAAGGAAATCTTCCTGGGTGCAATGATCCTAAAAAATAAGGAAAACATTTTAAAAACCTAGCGGAGTGTGATCCACTCGCCTATGTTGAGTTCCCCGTACTTCTCACTCTCACACACACACACACACACACACACACACACACACACACACACAACACACACACACACACACACACACACACACAACACACACACACACACACACACACACAAAGGACAATGCGGTCAAATTTTGCCAACACTTTAACTTTTCTCGTTCCTTCTGACACAAAAAGTTTCTAATTTATTTCAAAATCTGATGTAATACAAAACACACATTACAAACTATGTCCAGAAAGAGGCATACTGTCCTGGTGTATCTTTTTTCACATTCCGGACTGCTTCAACCTAAAACTAAAATGTAACTGGAAATACTTCAAAACTTGTCCATTCGTGACTGCTGCTGACAACACAGGCCAGGCCAATGAGATATTTTAGAAATGATCCATTAGTTCTGAAGTCAATATGGAATATATCTTTTATAAGTTTGTACATACACACACACTCACTCTGTCTTTCTCTGTCTCTCTCCTTCTCTTTTTCACACGCACATGCATGCTTCTTCAATTTACTTGATTCCTGTTTATTTTTTCTACAAGACAGACCTATATTTATCAAACAACAATAAGAACAATAATAAAACATCAAGTTCGACCATTGTTGGTCTTTTCAACCAATGTCAGTGAGGAAAACCAAGACAGTTTTGATCTTTTCACCAGTGTCTCAGGGGCTTCATGGAACTGAAGACTGGGTGGTGGATCAATGGACTTCAGGAAAACCCCTCTTACATCCAGCCACAGGGGAGATTTGGAAAGATGGAATATTGAAAATGGACGGCTGATGTGACAGCATCAAGATATGCGGTCATCTGGATGTCAAGCAGGTTTCTAACTGCTCTTTCAAGATTTTGTGGTCAAGATTCCGACCTGCACAGAAAACAATGTGAAGTACAAAGACAATCAATTTTTTTTATTATGCAATGATAAGAGATAATGGATCTGCATCATATTGGGGGGGGGGGGGGGGAGGGAGACACAGAGAGATAGAGAGAGCACATAGGGTACAAAAAAAAAAAAAAACTGAAAAGATAGTCAAGCCATTCTAACAGTTTCCATTTTATACAAAAATTATAGCAGAAAATCCTAATCTGGAGCTCCTCAAGGTCACTGTGACCTTGAAAAAGCTTCAGTTAACATAAAAATTGGACTGCATTGAGGACAATGATAGGCTCACACAACAGTGAAAACAATTTATACATATTGTCAAAAGTTTCTGATTAATAAAAAGACAATGACTGCCAGGGTGTGCATCGCCAAATAAAGTGTACATCCCTTGTTGCAATTCCAAGAAAAGGAGAGCAGGGTTATCTTCCTTGCAATGATACAAACAGACTGACAGAAACAAGTGAACAAAGTGGACCTCTTACACAACAGAATAAACTTCTGATCTGTTATACAAAAATATAACAGAAACTGTTGAGGATGACAACACTGTAATGAAATTAAAAAAAAATGCTGTGTGGTGGGCAGCATCCCAGGCTACCCTCCAAAGCACGTTGCCACTATGTAGGGCCTTCATCCTATGGGAAGATGAGGTGAAGGTGACACATTTTAAAGCAGGTGACATGTTTCAGTCTGCATAGAACTTGTCAGATCTGCAGCCTTGAAACAGCAAGAGGAAAGTCACCACTGATATACAGAGTGATCCGCCTAAACTAAAGGTAGCACAACTCCACCCACCAGTACTTATCTAAAAAATGTCAACAATACAGACTGAAAAAAAAACCAGGAAAAGAAGGCAGAAAACTGACCGATAAAAACCACTGTTGATTTCCTCTGCTCCATACCCCATGGTGTGGTAAACTGCACATCGTACAACTCATGGACCGCCTGTACCACCATCCTGTGATCTTCACCACTCACTGCCAACACACCCTGTTACCCACACAAAATCATTACTGTGATCTTCACCACCCACTGCCAACACACCCTGTTACCACACACAAATCATTACTGTGATCTTCACCACCCACTGCCAACACACCCTGTTACGACACACAAATCATTATTGTGATCTTCACCACCCACTGCCAACATACCCTGTTACCACACACAAATCATTACTGTGATCTTCACCACCCACTGCCAACACATCCTGTTACCACACACAAATCATTACTGTGATCTTCACCACCCACTGCCAACACATCCTGTTACCACACACAAATCATTATTGTGATCTTCACCACCCACTGCCAACACACCCTGTTACCACACACAAATCATTACTGTGATCTTCACCACCCACTGCCAACACATCCTGTTACCACACACAAATCATTACTGTGATCTTCACCACCCACTGCCAACACACCTTGTTACCACACACAAATCATTACTGTGATCTTCACCACCCACTGCCAACACACCCTGTTACCACACACAAATCATTATTGTGATCTTCACCACCCACTGCCAACATACCCTGTTACCACACACAAATCATTACTGTGATCTTCACCACCCACTGCCAACACACCCTGTTACCACACACAAATCATTACTGTGATCTTCACCACCCACCGCCAACACACCCTGTTACCACACACAAATCATTATTGTGATCTTCACCACCCACTGCCAACATACCCTGTTACCACACACAAATCATTACTGTGATCTTCACCACCCACTGCCAACACACCCTGTTACCACACACAAATCATTACTGTGATCTTCACCACCCACGCCAACACACCCTGTTACCACACACAAATCATTACTGTGATCTTCACCACCCACTGCCAACACGCTCTGTTACGACACACAAATCATTATTGTGATCTTCACCACCCACTGCCAACACACCCTGTTACCACACACAAATCATTATTGTGATCTTCACCACCCACTGCCAACACACCCTGTTACCACACACAAATCATTACTGTGATCTTCACCACCCACTGCCAACACACCCTGTTACCACACACAAATCATTACTGTGATCTTCACCACCCACTGCCAACACACCCTGTTACCACACACAAATCATTACTGTGATCTTCACCACCCACTGCCAACACACCCTGTTACCACACACAAATCATTACTGTGATCTTCACCACCCACTGCCAACACACCCTGTTACCACACACAAATCATTACTGTGATCTTCACCACCCACCGCCAACACACCCTGTTACCACACACAAATCATTACTGTGATCTTCACCACCCACTGCCAACACCTCTGTTACGACACACAAATCATTACTGTGATCTTCACCACCCACTGCCAACACACCCTGTTACCACACACAAATCATTACCTCAGAAAAAGTCATAGCATCAACATCTTGCCTTTAAATACATTAAGGATGTTTTTATTTTACTTTCAAGTCAAATTTGGTTGGTAATGCCAAAAGCTTTCAGCCTCTTTATAAGGCCTTGATGAAGGCATTGCAATGCTCTATCTTCAAATCCAGCATTCATGTTTACTTAAGATGCAAAAATATCTAGAATTCTTATCTTCATGTTTTAGTATGCATGCCAATTTTACCAATACATACATACATTTCACGCATATTTTACCTACATAAAAAACGAATCTTACATTTTAAACTTCAACTCCAGCATTCACACTTATTTCAGCTCAAAAACAAAGCATTAAATATTTTCACCTTTAATTTCACCAACTGTAAGTATTTAACCAACATAAAAGATCATTATCTTACATGGGCTATCAATATCACTCTAAACTTTGCAAGTTATTTCGATTTTCAAACTGATTTTACATCTTCATTTTCACTTGAATGCTGTTCTATAGCCACGAAAACGAACAAAATGAAAATGATCGATGGAAGATGGGAAGACAAGCAATAATCTTAGGATCAAAGCCGTGAAAGGAGAAAGGTCAAATCAAACTAACAATACCCTTTCTCTTAAATCTCTGACCACACCTTTTTTGTAAACTGTACCACACAGACCATGCTTAATTGTAGTTAAAAATCTGTCTGTAAAATTGGGTTTAATTGTAGTTAAAATCTGTCTGTAAAACTGGGCTTAATTGTAGTTAAAAAATCTGTCTGTAAAACTGGGCTTAATTGTAGTTAAAAATCTGTCTGTAAAACTGGGCTTAATTGTAGTTAAAATCAGTCTGTAGAACTGGGCTTATCTGTAGTTAAAAATCTGTCTGTAAAACTGGGTTTAATTGTAGTTAAAATATGTCTGTAAAAGTGGGCTTAATTGTAGTTAAAATCTGTCTGTAAAAGTGGTCTTAATTGTAGTTAAAATCTGTCTGTAAAACTGGGTTTAATTGTAGTTAAAATCTGTCTATAAAACTGGGTTTAATTGTAGTTAAAATCTGTCTGTAAAACTGGGCTTAATTGTAGTTAAAATCCGTCTGTAAAAGTGGGTTTAATTGTAGTTAAAATCTGTCTGTAAAATTGGGTTTAATTGTAGTTAAAATCTGTCTGTAAAACTGGGCTTAATTGTAATTAAAATCTGTCTGTAAAAGTGGGCTTAATTGTAGTTAAAAATCTGTCTGTAAAAGTGGGCTTAATTGTAGTTAAAATCTGTCTGTAAAACTGGGCTTAATTGTAGTTAAAAAATCTGTCTGTAAAACTGGGCTTAATTGTAGTTAAAAATCTGTCTGTAAAACTGGGCTTAATTGTAGTTAAAATCAGTCTGTAGAACTGGGCTTATCTGTAGTTAAAAATCTGTCTGTAAAACTGGGTTTAATTGTAGTTAAAGTATGTCTGTAAAAGTGGGCTTAATTGTAGTTAAAATCTGTCTGTAAAAGTGGTCTTAATTGTAGTTAAAATCTGTCTGTAAAACTGGGTTTAATTGTAGTTAAAATCTGTCTGTAAAACTGGGTTTAATTGTAGTTAAAATCTGTCTGTAAAACTGGGCTTAATTGTAGTTAAAATCCGTCTGTAAAAGTGGGTTTAATTGTAGTTAAAATCTGTCTGTAAAATTGGGTTTAATTGTAGTTAAAATCTGTCTGTAAAACTGGGCTTAATTGTAATTAAAATCTGTCTGTAAAAGTGGGCTTAATTGTAGTTAAAAATCTGTCTGTAAAAGTGGGCTTAATTGTAGTTAAAATCTGTCTGTAAAACTGGGCTTAATTGTAGTTAAAAATCTGTCTGTAAAACTAGGCTTAATTGTAGTTAAAATCTGTCTGTAAAACTGGGCTTAATTGTAGTTAAAATCTGTCTGTAAAAGTGGTCTTAATTGTAGTTAAAATCTGTCTGTAAAACTGGGCTTAATTGTAGTTAAAATCTGTCTGTAAAAGTGGTCTTAATTGTAGTTAAAATCTGTCTGTAAAAATCGGGGGAATCCTTCTTTTGAATATTCTGACAGTTCCAGGAGCTGTGACCCAATTAGTGCATCAAGCTCAATTATATTCCTACATCTGCATCTTCCCACTGGACGAAACCTGTAAAGTCTGGAAAAGATCTATTAAAAGTGGAAAAAAAGCATTGTTTACACACACACACACACACACACACACACACACACACACACACACACACACATGTACAAAGTCTAATATCACTCACAGTGAAAAGATGTTACATCGAAGAACACACATACAACACACACACACACACACACACACACACACACACACACACACACCACACACGCACATATACACACACACATATATATATATACACACACACCATAATATATACATATATATATACATACACACACTAATATCACTTATAGTGAAAAGACGTTAAATTAAAGAACGAACGAACACACCACATATACACACAGCATACAGACACACACACACACACACACATATATATACACACACACACACACATACACACAAACACACACACACACACAAACACACACACACACACACACACAACACACACACACACACACACACACACACACACACACACACACACACACACACACATACAAACAGATTCTGTGAAAGGGAGTCAATTACCTTTAAGCGGAGGATTTCCATGGGGTTTCCTTTTGAGTTGTTGATGTTTTTTTCCCACAGCAGATGCTGAATCAATCCGTCCAGTCGTTCTCTCTCTACACTTCCATTCAGTTCTAGCGTTGTAGTTGTTACACTCTTTATACGGAGAAAAGGTTATTAACAAAACAAAACATAAAACAAACAAATAAATACCTGAAATAATTTAAAACATTTAATAAAATCTGAACTCACACACGCATTTCCACAAGCAGATACTCATACAAACCCGCACGCATGTATTCAAAATGTACAAAAGCACTAACAAACACATTCTCTCTCTCTCTCTCTGACACACACACACACACACACACACACACACACACACACACACACACACACACACACACACACACACACACACACACACACACACACACACACACACACAATCAAAACCACACACAAACAAAATTAAATAAATAAAATTTTAAGCAACAAGTGCTGGAGTCAGCTAGTGTTCCACTAGAGTACATATCTAAGAGGAATTCATATTACACACTGCTTTAAGCAAAAAAAAGACGAAAGAAAAAAAAGCAATGGATCATATCATTCCAGCAAAACACATCATGTGATTATCAAAATACACAATATAAACACGCGTAACCTTAGCCTCAAAGTTTGGTTAACCCATATTGGAAAAATAATAATAAATCATTCTTGCATAACGCTATTATCCTACTCATGTGCGCATTACATCATTTTTGTTTGTTTTTCTACAGCATCTCCTATTCTTGAAGCCTATACATCATGACACTGTGCACATACATAATTTCCTATAAGTACACACTTCTTTTATCATTAAACACTAAGCAATGTAATCTTACTTTGTCAATGACGTGGACATCTGTTGTAGAAAACCCTCGCTGTCCAAACAAGTCTTCCATACTGTAGAAAACAAACAGGTGAGTATTTCCTTTGTTGGCGCTTACCTTGTCTTTTCCTTTCTGTGTCTAGCGCTTTCATTATACTGATTTTACAGTTACTTGTGTATACTTGTAACCTTTATTTGTGGGAAAAACAACCACTACTGAATATATAGGAAACTGCTCTGTCCCTCACACACACACATACACACACACACACACACAACACACACAAAATGTATGTATATATATCCACTCATAAACAGCATTCCTTTTATATGAGCCAGTTTTTCTCATACTGAAAAGTTGAAAAGTTGGAATAAAGAATTATTGCAGACAGTAATAGAAAAAATACATCAATGAACAGATTTTCATGCTATGCTGCATTCCTAATCCAATACAGCTTTATTTCAAATCAGTTTTTTTTTAAAAACAAGAAGAGTCGCTAAGCATTTATACACTAAAAACTAAGAAAATATAGGAAGCTAACAAAATTCATGTAAAATCAGTACTTATTAACTAAACAAACCTGGCAGGTCCATGGCCTCCATAGGCATTGATGTCCAGTATGCTGCCCAAGTCAACTCTGGAACACATGAACAAATTTCTTGTTGTTTTTTTTTACTTTACTTTCACTAGTAAATGCAATGTGATAGAACTGTCTGGTGTTATATCACTTGTAAAACTTGGCTTTAAATAATAATGATAAGAAGAGGAAGAACAACAACACCAACAGTAACAATGATGATAATGATGATGAATTGATGACATCAATGACAACGATGATGATGATGACAACAATAATAATAACAATGTGTCAGTTTCAGTTTCTCAAGATGACATCTCCGCGCTCAGAATGAATTCCATATGCACTTACATCACAGGTGTCATGTGTTTGGAGATCATGGCACAAGCCTTAAGCCTGCATATAAATCCATAGTTGGCCAGGTCCTGAAGAACACTGATGATGATGATAATGATGATGATAACGATGATGATGACGACGACAATGATGATGAAGAAAATATATCAAGTATCTAGCCAAAAGCTCAATGCACTTTACATAAAAAAAAGAACATTCTGAAAGCTATAAATACACAAGATTACATTCAGACAACAGTTACTAACACTGCATCAAAGCTATGCCCTAAGAAAAAGTACACTTTATGTATTTACTATTTTCAATCACATAAAGGCTTTTCAGAAAAGCAATGTCATTCCTCAGTTACAGAATTTACTGTAGCAATGGCTGACAATGTCTGTCACGTTAAAATAAAAAAAATATGAGTGACCGTTTCTCACAAAAGGAGACCAAAGTTCATCTGGAGAATACAAAGGTATTTACATCAATGAAAAGTAGAAGAGCAGAAGAAATACTCTTTCCAGTGCTGTTTACATCAAATTCCCAACATTAATGATGCCTGAATGATAGCTATTTAAATTGAGTAAGTGAAGAAGTGACCATTTCCACACAAAAAATTAAGTGTAGAAATTAACTTTTCCAATTTTGTCCCTAGTGCTCATTGTTAAAACTTTCTCAAACTTTCACAACTTACAGGTACAGTTGTTGTACACTGAGGTATGATATGCCAAGACCCTGTGCCGTTTGATTATTGTAAATGCTGTGTGAAACTGATTTTCACTTTATATACTGATTTTTTTTAAAGGGATATCATTACAAAATGACATTTTAACATACTTACTAATCAAATTTCACTATGAATGCTCACTATATAAGACATATAGGATTACAAAATACAACAAAACAAAAATCTCAAAACCATCCAGACTAACCATCAACATGTTTTCTGGGCTGATGCTTGGCTTGAAGCTAATGACCATGACCACCTTGTGTAAGAACAGGTCACATACAACATATCCATATACACATACATATCTCATATGTATCTGTGTACTCATCTATGGCACACAGACTGAAATAAATCTTTAAAAATGAGGCAGACAGACGGAAATAATTTTTAAAAAATGAGACAGAGTGAAACAAATCTTAAAAAAATCAAGACAGATTAAAATACTAAAGACACAGAATAAAACAGATTAAAACAGAACAAAAATAAAATGATACCACATTACAGAACTCACTTAGCTCGGGTGGTCTCGTGCACTTTTGCAAAACTGTTTATGGACCTGAAACAAAATGATAACACAAGTCATAAAATGTTAACAACCACATAATCATGACTACTGTTAACACACACACACATGTGCGTGCATACACACACATTCAAACACGCTTACAAACAAAAACACATACACGCACACACACACACCCACACACAAACACACACTCTCACTCACTCACACACATCTTTCTCTCTAACACACACACACACACATGCACAGGAATGAACACAAGCTGTACGGATATACAATAAACATAAATAATCTGTCAATTTAAAAACATGCACTTACACACTTATAAACACATACCCACACAAACACGTCCACACAAAAACACACACACACACACACACACACACACACACACACACACACACACACACTCTCTCTCTCTCTCTCTCTCTCTCTCTCTTTCACTCTGTCTCATGTGTACCACTTTTCTCTCTAAAATAAACAAACTAAATCAACCAACCTTACTTTCTGGCGAAGTTGATGCAGTTCCTCAGATGACACCAAGTCTGTCTTGTTAATTATGATGACATCTGCTAGAGCAATCTGCCTGCAAAGACAAGCTAAGATATGACATGTACAGTGTGTGGCCTAGTCATTACAGTACCTTCCCCAAGATGCTACAAACCTATGTTCAAACCATGGATCAGACAGGGCTTTTACCTGCCCCTCTCCCCATTCTTAAGTGATGACCTAAGTGCCAGTCTTTCGAATGAGAAGAAAAAGTGAGGACCTGCTGTGCAGCATGCGTTCTAACTGTTAAAGAGCTCATGGCAAAAGGGGGATGAGACCCCATAGCAAAATGAGGCTGGTCCAAGCAAAATTCTGTAGAAAAATTCACTTTCACAGGTAAACAGAAATACATGCATACAGAAAAATAGATAACAAATCAGTAAAACTGCATAGAGAGATAAACCCTCCCTGGGGAAAGCGGCCTGAATTTCACATGGTAAACCAATCCTGACAATGCATGCATGTGTTTGTCATAATATCTGTAAGTATGTGAGTAAAATGAGCATAAATCACTAGATATATCTTACCTCTGACATTCATTGATAGAACCATCTTCTTTCACTTCATGAATATGCTGAAAAGATACAAGCATGGAAGTGATTTCAACTACACTGACAAAACGGAAAAACAAATACAGAACTATCATAATCAAATAGACATAAATTGGCATAAACGGAACAATGATTCAGTCTAGCAAAAGATTTTTCCTTTAAAAACCCTTCTTCACAAATGCGCTCATATTCAATACATACAAATTTGTTCTGGTCAAGAAGAATTTCTCTCTCTCATTTCTTTCATTCTTTTCTAGTTTATTATTCATCTTTTCATCACCTTAATATGCACCATTTGTTTCTTCACTTCATAACACATACATAATTCCATAATTCATATACAGGATAACTATGGCTACTATATCAAATGACACAGTTATGTTTTGTTTCCTTTTTCCTTTTTCTAAATAAACAAAATGCACTGAAAAAAATCAACAAACCAAATTTTCAAATCAATGATCAATTTTACATAACCTCAAAAATATGAACAGCACAATAAAAAAAAGACAAAAAACACATGATTACCTTTTCACAGTATTTTGCATCCACCATGACAACTATACCTGCAACACAAATCAAAAATCAAAACAAGACAAGTCAACTTCATCAGCTCTCAATGAGAAACAACATGGTGGTCACCAGTCACATACATTGAAATAAAAATCAATCACTCAATCACTCAATCAATCTATCCATCCATCCATCTATCCATTCATCAATCCATCCATCAATCACCCATCCATCCATCATCAATTAACCAATCAGTCAATAAAATTGAATGGCAACAAATTGTGGCATTAAAACATTAAACATTTTTATTTATGCATAATCAATACTCTAAAATACATAATCATAATTCTAAATTGAACACACACGCATACTCACACACAAGCAAACCCAAGATAAATAAATGAGCATAAAAGTATATTCCTGTTAAGGAAAAATATATTATCAACTACTACTTATAAGTTCTTGAACAAAGTCAGTGATACCTGGACATGTATGCAGTGTTGTTCTAAAAGATGTGTTATTTATTTTATAATAAGTGAGCCTTTAAATGAATTTGGCAACACCTGTTGCATGCAAGTTGAAAAGGACTGTCATAACAAACAAGTCAAGATGAATCAAAAATTAGCTGAAGGAATTTTTTCCACTGATTCAGCACTGACAACAAACACACCCTCCAGTAATCATTGCTACTGCTTTTCAGTCCTGAATCAAAAACGTTACAGCAATATTTCAAACACTAGTTTTCAGCCGACAAAACAACAGACATCAAATTCTGTTCAATATTGCTTTCCTTTTCCAATGATATCATTTATATAAACAGAGGCTTGGCTGCATAAAGGTAATGCTCTTATCTTCTAGTCTGACAAAGTAGGATAACCTGACTCGAGAAAAACTTTCTGTATGTAACCAGTTACCATGGTGTAGTGGTTTGCACAACAGACTATCAATTGGAAGGTTGTGGGTTCAAACCCCCATTAATTCCTTTAAAAATCATGGGATTTTTCCGCTCCAACCAACTTCTACCCAGAATTGAGCATACTATGGGCTCATTGAGAAGACTGGGACCACAAAGTCAAGATTAATCCATTTCACAGATGCGTCATTGAGAGTGTTGCTCAAATCTTCTGGACAACATCACAGGCATCTGTTACCTCTCAGGCCTAGTTGACACCAAAATATCTTATGAGAGTAAGCATAGAGCACACAGCCTTGTCATGCAGTTTCAATCTTAGATGGAACTCCATAGCATTACGATTATCATTCTCAATACTATCATTATCATCGCACTGTCAAAATTATGCCAGCTTCTCTGGCCATGAATATGGCATAGAAAAAAGAGGGGACCAAAAAAAAAAGTTGAGCATGAAGAAAATCCACCTACATGTAATGATCCTAAAAATAGAAAAAAAAAAAGACTTTCTGTACGTGGCTTCCATTCGACCCAACTGTGCATGGGCAACTGATCCCGTTTATTGCTATGGAAGGTAACGCAAGAAAGGAGAGACAGGCGCTGCTCTCAAAACACTGGCTATGATAAAAGTTGACATCTCTACCATCTCACTGCCATATAACCTAAAGGTTATCGACAACATTTACCTCTATATAAACAACAACTAGCTTACCATCAAGATAGATATCACTGCCATATAACCTAAAGGCTATTGACAACATTTACCTCTATATAAACAACTAGCTTACCATCAAGATAGATATCACTGCCATATAACCTAAAGGCTATCGACAACATTTACCTCTATATAAACAACAACTAGCTTACCATCAAGATAGATATCACTGCCATATAACCTAAAGGCTATCGACAACATTTACCTCTACATAAACAACAACTAGCTTACCATCAAGATAGATATCACTGCCATATAACCTAAAGGCTATCGACAACATTTACTTCTATATAAACAACAACTAGCTTACCATCAAGATAGATATCACTGCCATATAACCTAAAGGCTATTGACAACATTTACCTCTATATAAACAACAACTAGCTTACCATCAAGATAGATATCACTGCCATATAACCTAAAGGCTATCGACAACATTTACCTCTATATAAACAACAACTAGCTTACCATCAAGATAGATATCACTGCCATATAACCTAAAGGCTATCGACAACATTTACCTCTATATAAACAACAACTAGCTTACCATCAAGATAGATATCACTGCCATATAACCTAAAGGCTATCGACAACATTTACCTCTATATAAACAACAACTAGCTTACCATCAAGATAGATATCACTGCCATATAACCTAAAGGCTATCAACAATATTTACCTCTATATAAAGTACAACTAGCTTACCATCAAGATAGATATCACTGCAAAGTTCTTCGTCCAGCCAGAATATAGAAGCAATCGGACCTGTCAGAGAACACAGTTTATTGTCAAAATTGTGAAGAATTTGCCTCAGATGCTGAGACATAATGTACAAACAGGGGACAAGTACACACAATACACATTTTCATGTACGCTTACTCAGAATCTGGACCTGGAAATACAATTTTTCTCACTCTCAAAATCAAAGCCAAAAAAAATCAGTAATAATTATCAGTAATGACTATCTATATAGCACTTCATTTTGCAAGAGCCCAGCACTTTATAAAAGCAAAGGTGATAAAGTCAGACATACATACCCATAGCAAATACATGTCAACCCCTCTGCTATGATCAAAGGGACAAACCACAAAATATGATGTTAACATCAACAAAAATTATAATAAAATATCTTCTACCACATGTTATTGCTATGTACAATGATGACAGAAACTACTGAAAAAGTACATAAAATCATACATCATTATAATCATTCAGCAATGAATACATCTCTCTCTCTCTCTTTCACACACACACACACAAACACACACATACACACTCTATATAAACAACAATAAGTGATCACTTACCTATCCTCATAACACTAACTAACGAAAACATCAGGATGAAAGACAGCATTCCTGATATTATACCAAAATATAATTATACTCGCGCTGATTGGTCCTTGTTTCAGACTGTTCTTTCTAATCGAGATTTCACACATTATGAAAGTGAAAATGTAGACGTTATGTTTTCTAAATTCCAGGAGTCAGTTCTAGCTGCTGCAGACCTTTCCATCCCGAAACTCAAAACTTTTAAGTCTAATAACCGTTTGGGTAATGTTTGGTGGACGGAGGTATGTGAGCAAGCAGTTCAGTATAAAAAAGAGAAATACAAAATCTACATCAAAAGCAGGAAACCTGAAGATCATATGGAAATGAAAAAAGCTAACACCCAGTGTAATAAAATCATCGCTGAAGCAAAGAAAAATTACTGGGCATCATACTGCACAAAAGAAATTTCAGATTTCAAGGATTTCCATAAAGTATGGACAAAAATGAATCAAATGAAAAATGGAGCCAACTTACCTAGGTGTCCAATAATGATTGATACAAGTCACAAATTTCTTTCCGACATGGACAAAGCTGAAACTTTTGTGGAACTTTTTGCCCAAAATAGTAAAGTAGATGGTTTGACTCCTACCTGCAAACACTACTGGGAAATGGCAGCTAACAACCCTATCTACACTGATCCAATACCTCAAAATGATCTCTGGTTTAATTCTCCAATCACCTTAGAAGAGTTAAAAAACACTATCTTGTCTCTGCGCAACAAAAGGAGTTCGGTAGGTGTTGATGCAGTTTCAACTGAAATGATTAAACATCTTCCAGAAAACTATATTATTTTTTTACACAAAATTTTTCAGAAATGCTGGGCTGGTGGAACTATACCACAATTATGGCAAACGTCTGTTGTTATACCAGTATTAAAAGCAGGAAAGCCTAAAAACAATAAAAACAGTTACAGACCTATTGCTTTAACGTCCCATACGAGCAAACTATTGGAAAAATTGGTATTAAACAGACTTGTACATTACTGTGATAAAAATAACGTTATTCCAGTAAATCAGGCTGGTTTTAGAAAAGGGAGATCTACAGTTGAGCACCTGGTTAAACTTACCACTCACATCAAAAAAGAGTTTGCCCGCAGAAAAAGTCTTTTAGCTACATTTTTTGATGTGAAAAAAGCTTACAATCAAGTTTGGCATACGCGTTTATTGTACAAGCTGAAATCTATTGGTTTATCTGGCAATATGTATGATTACATTAAGTCTTTTTTAGCCAATAGAACTATTCAGGCAAGAGTGGGAACTAGTTATTCTACTTCACGACATCTTGATATGGGAATTCCACAAGGTTCAGTGATAGCACCGCTTTTATTTAATATCCTTATACAGGATCTTCCTAAAGCACTCTCAAATCGTGTTGTTTTGGCACAGTATGCTGATGATATATGTATTTGGATGAATATTACTGTAAAAAAGACAACTCCACAGAGAGCACAGAATTACATTAGGAAATTGTATCAATCTGATCTTGATAATCTTGGAAACTATATGTTAGAAAATGGTCTGTCGTTGTCAGCGGAAAAAACTAACATGATGCTATTAAATTCTGGTGGTACTTTAAGTAACTTGCCTACTTTCAGATTGCTTGGTGAAGTGTTACATTACAAACAGGTTGTAAAATTTCTGGGAGTCTTTATGACATCGAAATTAAACTGGAATGTCCATTTTGATTATATTTCAACAAAAGCAAGAAAAGCCCTAAATTTTCTAAAGATAATAAGCCGATTACCTTGGGGAATGGATACGAATATACTAATTCATCTGTCAACAGCACTTGTACGATCTAAATTATCCTATGCGCAAGAAGTGTTTTTCAGTGCACCAAAATATTTATTAAAGAAGATACAAAGCTTAGACTGCAAAAGTATTAAAATTGCTCTAGGTGTCCCTACTCATGCCTCTAATCTGGAAACGTACAAAGTTGCTGGAATTCTGCCTCTGAACAACTATCGTGAGCTAGCGACAGCAAAATTTGCAGTTAGAACTACTTCACAAACGGACAATTTTGTGAGTAAGGAAATTAAAATCAGGTCTGATGTTGACTTTCCAAAGCGAGCAAAAAGCATTTCATCACAAATGACTGTTTCAACTTACATATCTGACTTGGTCAAACAGTCTAACATAAATATGGATGAAATAGCTGAGACACCATCAACAACGCCTATCCCTACATGTGAAATGCAAAAAGCCTCTTTTGATATTGATTATACAGACGCTAAGAAATCTGAAAACGTCAACATTTCGATATCCACAGCAAGAGAACACATCGATGAAAAATACCGTACCCACCTTCACATTTTTACCGATGGATCAGTCTTAGAAAATAAATGTGCTGGAGCAGCATTTTATGTTCCAAAATTTAAGATAAAAAAGTCATTTTTCGTTGGGGCAAACTTATCGATCTTTACAGCGGAATTAGTCGCTATTAATCAAGCATTGCATTATCTAGTAAATCTTAAACCCATGTCTTTCAAAGTAGTTCTCTTTGTTGACTCAGAATCTGTATTATATGCCTTACGGTCTTTTAATGCCGACACAAGACCTGATTTAATTACTGAGGCAAATCATCTTATACATCGTTTAAGGGTCAAAGGTACAGATATCAGTTTATGCTGGGTGCCTTCTCATGTTGGTCTTCACGGCAACGAAGTAGTTGACAGAGCAGCTAAGCAAGGCGCCCAGAATGCTGATAATGCTATAGAATTACATGTTCATACCTCCGTAAAAGAAGCTTGCAACTTGCTCGAATCAGCCTCATGGACTCGATTTCTTGAACATTCAGATGAACAGTTTGTGTCACAACAAATGATAAAACTTACCGTTCAAAATGTATGTAAAAAATTGCAGTATTCTTCTATGTATCATTTGAGATCGATTGTTGCTGTTTGTTTTCGTATTCAGCTAAACGCATTGAGAACAAAATATTGTAAAAATGTCAAGTGTATTTGCGGCGAACAGTTCACACTGTTTCACTGTTTATTCTACTGTAAAATGCTACGTTCTTTTTTACCGAAAATGTTTACTCAAGAAAAGTATTCTGAAAATCATTTCCAGAAAATTACATCAGATCAAACGTTGTTAGTTAGAATTTCAGAATCATTAGTTCACAGTCCTGTTAATGCATTACTTTAACTTTATTCGGTTTGTATTTTAGTGTTACAATTTCCCTTCACGTTATTGAAGTTAATTGTTAGTGTTAAGTTCTCGTTCCATTTTACTGTTCCCCCACCTGCTAATGTCTTTTTCCTCTGTCTTCCCTCTGCCCAAATCCAACCCGTCCAACTATCGTTCTACATTTTATTTTGTTCACTTTCTTTTTTTTTCTTCTTTTTTTTTAATAATTTCCCCTCCCCCCCTCCCCCGTCTAATATCACTTATAGTGAAAAGACGTTAAATTAAAGAACGAACATACACACTCACTCACACACACACATACACACACACACACACACACACACACATACCCCACACACACACAACACACACACACACACACACACATACACAAAAACACACATACACATACACACAGAGACACACATACACATACACACAGAGACACACACATAGTGTGTGTGTGGTGTGTGTGTGTGTGTGTGTGTGTGTGTGTGTGTGTGTGTGTGTGTGTGTGTGTGTGTGTGTGTGTGTTTGTGTGTGTGTGTATACACAGATTGATTGATAGATAGAAAAATAGATATTTAGACAGACAGATTGACAGACACAAAGACAGACAGACAGATCAACCAGTGTCAACCAGTATCAAAAAGGTTCTCCCAAGAAACTGACCAGGATCGGCAAGACCGGTGGTTTCCAGCAGAATGTAGTCAAATTTTCCTCTTTTGCTCATCAAGTTTTCTATGGCTTTTACCCCATTGTCTCTGAAACAATAATACAAGAAGTTGCATTTTTTTAACAAGTAAGGGATTTTATAATTTTTTGAAGCATGAATTTTCATCGCGCTGCTCACATGTATGGATGAAAAGAGCTTCATTACTTACTAACTCACTGCCCATTATGCTAATGACATGCAGGACGGCAATGGTGAAAGCCAAAAACAGAACACTGTGTCATATACTATCTCTGAAACACACATTATATAATACACTATCTCTAAAACATAATTATTGTATGATACACTATCTCTGAAACAGACGCATGTCACTCAATTTTGGTTCCAATACAAAAAGAAACAGAGGAAAAATCTGCTGTAAATATGGATTAAGAACATGGATAGAGGCAGAAAAAATCTTTATAATTATAAGTTTGGTGATAAAGATTAATTAAAATCCTCTGTATGAGTGTTTTGTTCAATGTCACAGAAGAAAAAATCATTAAATAAACTTGCTGATCAGAATTAAAATCTTCTACATGAATGTCCTTATTCAGTGTCATACAAATCTGCTTACAATAGTATCTACCAATCAGTCAGGGCCTCCTCATTCTCTGTCATAGAGAAATATAGATTTATATCATTATACATCAAACTGCAAATCAAGCGAAATATGTCAAACAATCATTCCTGTTATGAAAACATTTTCTGACACGAAACTTGAGTCTTGAAATCGATTTTAGAGGAATACCCCATTAATAAACATTATTATCATTGTTATTTGTGGTACTTGCAGACATATTATCAGTTTACCCAGGTGGCTTTGAACAAAACTGAGCAAAAACAGAAATGTAAGAACATAGACCCATTACTGATTTTACTAAGCTCACAATAGAATATCCCACCTAGTGAAGATCCCAAAAGCTAATGGAAATTAGCTCAGCTACCAAAAAGTTCAAGAGGTAATGTTTTCACTTCCAAAAATAAAACACAGAGAAAAGAATAAAACAAAAGAAAAACAGAAACAGGTAATGAAGCTGACTTACTTGACAGAGCAACAGAGGCAGCCATTGCGCAGTTCCAGCCACTCTTCGTACAGCTCCCCCTGCTGGCCAATGGACATCGACTTTTCCACAGAATCCCCTGTCATAAAAGGAACTTGGGTTTAACACATACCAGACATATAAATGAATATCATATGTAAATTATATTCAGTCCACTCTCTTGACTACAATGATCTGACAGCATATGTGTCACAAGGACACATGACCCAGTAATGTTTAATGCTAGTATGATTGTCATCAACATCATTAATATCACCTATGAGGATACTGATCTTCTTTTCTTGTATGCTATGTAACTTTTTTTTTTAAATTCTATTCATGTACACACACTCACAGATGCACATCCCCAAACCCTCCCACCACCTCCACCAAAAAATCAATTATGCACATGATTCTTTGACTGCTCAACACTGAATAGTAATTGCACATATTACAGCAAATATTTTATTCATTTCCATTACCTTCTCCAAATTCATTAAGAATGACAGCAATCTTCTTGCCATGTTGCTCAGTCAACATATAATTCAGCAGAGTTGTCTTTCCAGCACCTGGAGAAAAGATCATACAAGTATGTGATTTATAAATCTAGGCCTGATTGATGTAGAGGCTGAGCACTCACCATTTCAAACTGCCTGCACATCTTTACACAAAAGCAAATCACATCTGAGGAACATGGTATGTGTGTGTGGTCTCAGGTCTACCTAAGTGGTGAATGGATATCTGATTTTTTTCAAAGTTTGGGGAAGATAAGAAGCCATGGAAATGAGATGTGCACTGCCCTCACAATGCTGGCCCTGAGAAAAGTTGACATGCCTATCCCTTCACTCACCTTTAACCTTTGGTTTATGGGAAAACATGACCATCTAATTAGCCAAAGGCAACTTCAGCTGCTTATATGACAAACTCAGTGGGAAGGGTAACCATAACCTGGTAGTGAGATGACCATATCCAATCCAGCGGGTCACAGGTGATGGATGGCCTTCAGATATGGAGGTTAGCTGTAAAATAATACTTGCATGGATGAATAAGCAGTCCCTGACTGACTGGCAATGTTTCTATCTGGACAAGTAGGGTGGCACTTGACAAGGCCACACGTAGAAACTAACCTATATGTCCTATAACAGATGGATAAGGGCTGCCTAAAGCAATAGCCACCTGTGCTCAAAGGATACCTTTTCAGCCATGAGGTAGTTGTGTGCTAACTACTGATAGAAAATATGAGAATAACATCTATTGGGAACAAATGGAAGCAGTGCGAGCAGAAAAAAATATAAGCTCTTTTCAAAATAAAAAAGGGTTCGACAAGGATGTGTTCTGTCACCAGATTTGTTTTCACTTTGCAGTTAAATCATCATGAGAAACCTAGAAGAACACCTTGGGATAAAGGTTAGAAGAAAAATGATAAACACTCTTCATTATGTAGATGACAGAAAATGAAAAAAGAGCTACAAAATCTTATGAATATAATAGAAATAGGAAGCATAAATAAAGATCTGTTCCATCCATTTGCTTCTTTTCTTTGGTGTTTTATTGATCAAAGCAACAAAAATGAAGGATACACACGTTATAATTAATTACATACATATACCTAGCTGTGAATGTATCAGCCAGTGACAAAATGTCGTAACGACGCACCTTTGTGTGTCTGATTTGAGAAATAAACTACCCAAAAACATTTTTCTTTGTTTTGGTTGTATTTGTTTTAATAGCTTATGTCATAAAGAATAATTACTACAATATCAGGTAGATACACTGGACTGTGTTGTTTATATTGTTTTTGTACAAAGAAAACATTGAAATCAGCCATGCCACACACATTAAGTATGTGCAGTTGCTGCAAAGTCAGGCGTACATTGGAATGTGTGAAACAAATAATATGTTTGCCAACATTTTAGACCCTGAGCAAGCACACACCTTTTTTGATTGTCTGAGTTGAATCTGGAAGTGAACTTGGTCGAATGTGATTTGCCATGCCCAGGAGACACGCCGTCAAACTTAAACACCACTGCTTTCTGCTTTGTCAAAAACGGTCCAATGTTTCCATTTCATTACATCAAAGAGTGCTACAATCTAACTACTGATTAAGAAATTTGATACACAGACTTTAAAAAATAGACCAAATCTCTGTGTGATGTTTTATGTCCAATCATCAAAACTGACATTATGGTGGCAGAAATTTAACAAGGTGCGCATCTCAATCATTTACACTTTGCGTCCCTCTGCCAGGTGACGTTTTTACCCAGAAATGAATCTAACAGCAGATGATGTCAGACAGAAGAAAAACAGGAATGTTTTAATCATGTCCACCTTGCATAGGCCATCACAACTGACTCTTGGAATCACATTTAACCAAACTGCAATGATAAACACTTTTGATTAACACTATGGTGAAGGATAATTGTCTTGAAGAGATGCCCAAAACATCACTGAATGCAAATGCGCTTATTGTCACATAGATACATCCCACAGAAGCTGGTGGGGCTTTGTTTTCCATCACTTTTGTGGAATTTCTGTCAATTCCATCGTCACCACTGACTTTTCCAAGGATATGTCCAAAATCATATCTGACATTTGTTTTACATGAAGGAACATAGCAGTGATCAGAAGACAATAAACATTACCAATCCTTGTGATGTTGTGATCTTCTTTGTGATAATATCGATAGTGACAGATTGTATTTCAAGTTTCAGAAAGGTAGTTTATAGATGTTTTTTTTATTTTGTTTTTTGTTTTGTTTTGTTTTTTGTTTTGTTTTGTTTTGTTTTGTTTTGTTTTGTTTTGGATTTTGATTTGTTTGTTTTGTTGTTTTTGGTTTGGTTTGGATTGGTTTGGTTTGGTTTGGTTTGGTTTGGTTTGGTTTGGTTTGGTTTGGTAATGGTTTTAGTGATTTGTTGTTGAAAATAAATCTGAGGCTTTAACATATTATATAAGCAGAACCAGAATCAGTTGCGATAACTCTTCTGCAGACATGGTGGTGGATTATGGCTATTATCACAACTGGTGAAGTTTTTGTTTCTTTTTAATTTAACATCCGTATCTTTTTAATATAACATAAGAATGATCCAGCTAATTTATTCAAATTAAATGTCCATCTTCAATCTTTTTCTCCTACATCAATTTTCCCCAATTTTTTTCTAAAAACTGATTAAATATATCATAATGATTAAAGAAAGAGCGCATTTTTCAGTGCGATTTCCATATTTTTCAACAGAAATGCCCTGCTCTTCACGATTTTCAACTGCCGTGGGATCTTTAGCATGCGTAGGCCAGAAGTCACATGGGTGCGACTCCTTTTTTGTCCCCTTCTGAAGGCCTACATGATCAGATTTTCTGGTTAACAGAGGAAAAAAGTTGAGGCCTCAGCAGGGGGCAAACCCTGGAACCTCTCAAGTTTAGTCACTGGTAGGCAAATGTTTGAACCATTCTTCTGCCTCAGAATGACAGATGATATATAAACTCAATTTTAAAATCAGATTGAAAGTATTCTGTGTGATTAGATTTAATGTCTTATGGGATGTTAGTGTATTTCATTCCATCCACTTCCCACCCTCCCACCCACTGAACACACACATTATTTAAAATGAACTTTGCACTTAACAGGTAAGTTTTAAATTTTTTTCCAGTTTTTGTTTCCAGCGTTAGCAAGACTTGAGTACTCCTGTCAAAATTCAATATCAAGTTAATCCAGCGAAGATTTATAAATGAATCTCTCCAAATATGACCACCACAGTAGCTCTGCATACCAACACCTGTCCATGAAAGTTGGGAATATAGATCTATTTCTTTTCCACATTTGATTCACATATGACTTTTAAATGAAGAAATAACTGTGGCTTGACCATCTTGCTTACTTTTAGGACTGATTGTAGTTGTCGTTTTATTGCATTCATATCAATAGTTGTACTCAATTGGACTCCACTGTTCTTTGTCATGTCCTTACTAAAATGTCTCACAACTGACACCTGTTCATTTCTTCAAGAACTAAAAGTACAAAAGATAAACTGATAGCTTCTGGGTGTTTTGTTTTTATTTAAAATGGACAGGGTGATTTGTTTTATACTTCTTAGCACCTAAAGTGGATGTTTGTGCAATGTCTCAGTATGTAAAAACATGAACTGTTGTCAGACATGATGGTGGACATGAAAATGTACCTCATTCCTCACCTACAAAAACTGACAGAATCCCACTGTTTACACATTATATTAGTAGCATCAACCATCTTCTATGAAAGCCCCAGTTTTATGACTCTTGCTTTGCTATTACTGTTAAATTGTAGACAATTCTGATGTTTATCATCACAACTGACTTGTTTACTGACTGGGTGGTCTCACTTTTTTTATTCATCATCATCAGGTGCCTTGCCGCATGGCGTTGGCGATTATGAACTTCCATCTGTCTCTATCTCTTGTTGCCTCAAGCATCTCTTCCACCCTCCTTGTCTTCAGCCACTCTGCAAGTCCGTCTAGTATCTTCTCCCAATGTCTACCCGGTGCTCTCCTTCCCTCCAGCTTTCCCGTTGTGACCAGGTGTTCCAATTCCCCTTTCCTCATAAAATGGCCTATGAATGTTGCCTGCCTTTTCCTAATCTTCCTTATGAATAATCTACTTGTGTCTGCCTCCATCAAGACTGTCTCGTTTGTTTTCTTTGCCGTCCATGGAACTCTCAACATCCTTCTTAGAAACCACATCTCGGCTGCCTCAATCTTGATCTGGCTTTGCTTGTTGACTTTTTTCATTACACTGGAAAATGTAACTTTCTGTTTTCATAAAATTGGTTTGACTTAATAAAATTACAGAATTTTTCATTTGATTTTAATTTTGAAATTCTACAACCTGTTTTTTACACAATCTTTTGTCATTATCTCATAAGTGTGTAAGTGTGTAAGTGTGTGTGTGTGTGTGTGTGTGTGTGTGTGTGTGTGTGTGGTGTGTGTGTGTGTGTGTGTGTGTGTGTGTGTGTGTGTGTGTTTTAGATACTGCATGTCTGTCATGAAAAGCAATCGCTGCAAAGATCACATGTAATTAGTCAAATTGTACACAACAACCTACCAAGAAACCCAGATATGATGGTGATGGGAACTTTCTTGATGTCAGCTGGCACCAGGTCTGGAATCTCACTGTCTGAATCGTCACTCATTGTTTTCAAATCTTCTGTAATCATAATGCAACAGCTTGTGTAACCCAAAAACAAAGACATAAGCATTAGATAAGTTAGAATAAAAAAAGACATCAGACTTAGGATACAGAAAGATGAGAAATCTTGCAGTTATTATAGATATAGTTACTCGGACATCAAGAACTGGATGACACACAATAGACTTCAGCTTAATGACGACAAGACAGAAGCTATCCTCATTGGCACCCTCAGAAACTTTCCCAGCTGCCTCCTCTTTCTCTCCCATTATGTAACACATCAGTCCCAATTTCTGATTCAGCTAAAAACCTTGGTGTCTGCATTGACTCTACCCTGTCCATGAACAACTTTGTTTCTCAAACTGCCAGATCTTGCTACTATCATCTCCATCGTACAAGCCTGATCAGAAGTATCTCTCTGTCGAAACAACTGCAAAACTCGTTCTCTCCTTCATAATGTCTCGCATTGACTATTGCAATTCACTCCTGTCTGGTCTTCCTGCCTCCACCATTCACATCCTACAGCGCATTCAAAACAATGCTGTACGCCTTGTACTCAAAAAGAAAAAAGCTGACCACATATCTCCTCTCCTGGCACAACTTCACTGGCTCCCTGTATCAAAGCGCATACAGTACAAACTAGACACCATGTGCTACAAAAGCCTCAATAACGCAGCCCCCGATTACCTGTCAAGCCTACTTTGATTTTGTCGAGATTTTGCGCTATATAAATATTGTAATTATTATGTATGCATATGCGTACGTATGTATGTATGTATGTATGTATACGCTTAGATTTATGTATGTATGTATGTATGCATGTATACGCTCAGCTTAGATTTATGTATGTAAGTATGTATGCATGTATGTATGCATGTATACGCTCATATGTATGTAGGTATGTATGCATGTATACGCTCAGCGCTTAGATTTGATTTTATCAAGATTTTGCGCTATATAAATAAAATATATTATTATTATTATTATTATATAGTGCATAAGTCATCAAGAAAAACAACCCCCCACCCCCCAAAAACAAAAAACCCAAAAAGATGCACATACATAAACATACACATAACCAAACCAAAAAAAACCCCAATGTTAAGCCCCAAATACTTTAATACACTATTAAAGTGGCTATACTAGTCATTTTCCCTAATAATAATACATTGACAAGCACAGGGTTCTCGCACTGGTGGGTCATGGTTTGGCAAAGGTTGATTTAAGGGTTGCATATGGATTACAGTTAAGGAAAAGGAAGAACTTGTCCCTAACCCTTATTTATAAAAGACTGAGGTAGCCTCAACTTCTCCCTTGGCAAGTATCAAAAAGACAGTGCCCATACCCTCTCCCTCACTGCTTTATTATTTTCAAGTTCAACTCTGAACAGGGTTAGATACCCATTCACAGCTGGGTGGGCAAGTCGCTGCAGTCGTTTTATTTTTGTTCTGTTTTTGTGGTTAAATCTGACCATTTGTCAAACTGAAAGGCAGAGGTGGAGTGTGATTTGCACCTAAGCAAACCCATTATTCAAGATCCAAAACAAGTGTGACTGCCCGCGTTCAAGCAAACAGGAACCAGAAAAAACATGAAAGAAGAATACAAATGTGTATTTAATAAGACAAGACTAGACAGGCGCAAATTTTCTGCCAACTTGCCTTTGTCAAGCGTAAGATTACAAACAAACAAGCACCAGATACAAAAATTATGAAAAAAAAAAAAGACTGAAACTTCCCTGCTGCTGCGTTTGTATTCTTCTTTCGTGTTTTTTCTGGTTCCACTATTCAAGACTCAGCCATGCTATGGTTTGGGTTAGAGTACATTTGGATTTGGATTAATATGTCGACCCTTATGCTTTTGAAATTGAAAGTTCCTTATCACGAAGCACAAGATGACCAATTAAATATATGCAAAGTCTACACAAAGGATTGATCTAACAAATTCATCAACATTGTAGTTACCTACATGATCTAACAATCATTCAAAAAAGTGAATAATCTGCACTATTTCACTATTAATCTTAATGAATTTAATATTTAGCCTTATATTTGCAAGGTCTCTTTAATTATGTGAGCTGCATGATTCATTTCCAATCAATTCAGTCAGTTATAGCTCAAGACTGCAGACTAATTCTGCTCCCTGGGCAGTACAGAGAGCATTAATGGATCTCTTTATGCTGAAGTGGTAATGCACATCTCCAAGGCCAGCTCTGCCTTTGGAAGGCTGACCAAGAGAATACAGCATCAAGCTCACCACAAAGACTGCAGTGCTAAGCAGCAGTCTTGAGTACCCTATTGTACTGCTGAGAGCTGGACTAACTCCCATTGATGTAGTCAGCTGGAATGGTTCCACAACAAATCTCTGTACACAATCTGCAATATCGGTGGCTAGATCAAGCGTCCAACCTTCCAGTTCTGAAAAAAGTGTTCCTTGCCAAGTATATAATTTCTTATCATCAAATGTTAGTGTCATTGGAAAGGACACATTGTCAGACAATCACATCCAAAAGATGCTTTTCTAATGCAATTCAAATATACTCTAATGCCAGTGATGGCCATCTTCATCGGTTGTGACATCAACGCTACCAACTGGGAAGGTATTGTTCTCAACAAAGTAAGCTGGCGACAGCAGAGCATGCAGAATACTAACAGATTTGAATAGTGCAGAACAGCCGCTATTCAACAGAATAGGGACCAGAGGAAGCAGAACCCAAGGCCGCAGAACTCCTTCACATGCAACACCAGTGGAAAAACATGTGCCTCCAGGATCAATCTCGTATCCCACATGAAGACCCATACCAGGAGATAAGTTTAAGTTCCAGTTCCTCAAGATGACGTCTCCGTGCTCTGAATGAATCCCATATGCATAACATCACAGGTGCCATCTGATGGTGATTAGGTGACAAAGAACCAGCATAGCTACTCGTCCGTCAGATCAGAGGGATAATCCATCATTATAATTACTACAAATACAAATTGTGGGTAAACCATGTATTACTAGTACTTTGAACAACTGAACGGTAAGAGTACTATAGTAATCCATACATCTACCAAGTGATTACTCTAACCAGGCAAACGTAAAGCTACCACTCTATTTTTCTGCACATCAGAAATCAGGCTGTTCTGCCTACCTCCATCCTGATCACAACTCTAGCCCTATCCTTAACCCTGACCCTTAAAGGGCTTTGTCATTGTGTACCAAATTCATCAATGAAATCTTGCGATGGGAGATATTTGAAACAGCCATTAAGTAGGAAAGATGCACAATGTCAAAATGGGATATACAGTATATATTTTCACCTAATTGGTAGTATTAGATGAAAATGTAAACTATACTTATTGATAGAACAGAATCAATTTTCACTGCAATTCCAAAGAAAACAGGGGCTATAAAATACTAACTCCATCATACAATCAGCTTGATGAGTCATGTAACAAATATCCTATTAACTTATTAAGAATAATCATGATCAGGACAAGGAACAGAATCAAAAGAGAAATGGCAGAAGAACAGTGTGGATTTGTGGAAGGGAAAGGAACTATTAATGCCATATTCTAAGAATATCATACAGACATCAATTGAGTTGAATACGGATTTATATTTATGCTTTGTTAATCATACCAAAGTTTTCGATCAGGTAAGGCATGAAACACTGATCAACCAACTTGAAAGACTCAATATTGATGGAAAAGATCTATGAATAATCAGAAATATGTATTGGGAACAAACAGCAGCAATGAGAATAGAAAACAACATAAGCTCTTTCCAAAATATCAAAAGAGGAGTCAGACAAGGCTGTGTTCCTTCACCAGATTTGTTTTCACTTTACAGCGAAACCATCATGAGAAACCTAGATGAATGCCCTGGATTAAAGATTGGAGGAAAAATGATAAACAACATTCATTACACAGATGACACTGTGCTAATTGCAGAAAATGAAAAGGACCTATAAAACCTTGTGAATATACTAGAAATAGAAAGCAAAACTAAAGGGTTGGAGCTAAATAGCAAGAAGACTGAAGTCATGGTAATTAGTAAAAAAAAAATTTTTAAAAACCCATGAAATCCCCTCATGCAAAATAACAGCAAATCGCATAATTTGAGACAGGTTGAGAAGTTTAAATATCTGGGAATGGTCATCTCACCAGACATCAGAATCGGCCAAGCCAAAACAGCATTCAAGAAGATGGAAAGCATTCTTACCAACTAATGCCTATCAATTAACACCAGGAAGAGAGTTCTTGAATGTTGTATAGAACTGATATCAGTGATAATGTTATACAATTGTGAGGCATGGACAGTCAACATGCAAAGCCAGAACAAGACTGAGGCAGCCGAAATGTGGTTTCTAAGAAGAATGTTGAGAGTTCCATGGGCAGCAAAGAAAACAACAAATAAGACAGTCTTGATGGAGGCAGACACAAGAGGATCATTCATAAGGAAGATTAGGAAAAGATAAGCAACATTTATAAGCCATTTTATGAGGAAAGAGGAATCAGAACACCTGGTTACAACAGGAAAGCTGGAGGGAAAGAGAACACCAGGTAGATCCTGGGATAAAATATTGGACGGACTTGCAGAGTAGCTGAGGACAGAGGGAGGGTAGAAGATGTGCTTGCGATGACAAGGGATAGATCTGGTGGGCCATGATATGATCGCCAACGCCATGCGGTAGGGCACATGATGAATTGGTAGTACGTATACTTACAGTAATACAGTTAATGAGTCTTCGCTAAAAGTATAGGGTCTGGACCCTACTCTTACATTATTACTGTAAGTATAATTAGGCCTACTAAATTCGGCCTACAGCAAGTGCAACTTGACACTGCCACCGCCACCGTGTCAGTATGACTATGAGTATGTATAGCAACGGGAATAAGAAATCAGATTTCCATTGGTTATTCATTTATAAGATGCAAAATGGCATGTGACAAGTTCTGTCACAATGTAGCAAATTTTCTGATGAACGACTATGTACGCTTTATATAGTGCCGGTCCCTTACTTAACAGGCAAACAGAAGCGAAGCAAAAGCTCTAGCCTAGCAGACAGAACCTCATGGCGTCACAGAGTAATCTCCCGTCGCGGAAGTAAAAGACCAATGGCGGCAAGTAAACCGGCGTGACTGCTGAAATTTTGAATAATAAGACAGTTTCATTAAGGTTCCGACAAGATAATCTGGTATGTTATCAACCTTTTTATTTGTCTTGTTGTAAATATTATTTTACTATTCTTGTGTTTTGTATTTTTAACTCGCTTCTGTCTCTTCACTCGACTAAATTACCAAAAATGAAGGGTTGCAAT
Organism: Monoplex corrugatus; assembly: GCA_030674185.1. Classification (NCBI taxonomy): domain Eukaryota; kingdom Metazoa; phylum Mollusca; class Gastropoda; order Littorinimorpha; family Ranellidae; genus Monoplex; species Monoplex corrugatus. The sequence continues at coordinate 54,405,728 of CM060313.1, forward strand.
GTCTACTCACACTCAGTAGACTGTTTTCGTCTCCAGTCAATAATTTTGTCTGGTTATCTCTTCTCTTGGTAAAAGAGTGTGATTCAGCACAGACCACATCAACATGTGTAAGTTGGCTGGATTTATTTTAAGAATTGTATAAGTGTTGATATGTAACTTCTGTCAAATGCATTCGTACTGCGCGCGCGCGTGTATTTGGGGGGGGGGGGGGGGGGGGGAAGAAGGGGGGGTGTTACTGTGTTGTGTATGTATACATGTATGTATACATGTCTCTCTCTCACTCTCTCTCTCTCTCTCTCTCTCTCTCTCTCTCATGCTTTGAGCGCTCAAATAGTTATTAAAACCCGAAGAAGAAAGCGTAAAACAAAAAAGATAGGGCGTTAAAAGGCCAGAAGGCCTAGGCTATGAGCCAGCCCTCAGCTACTACTACTACTACTACTTAAGTTTAATAGATTATCAAGAACTTAAGAGGCAGAAGTACCCAAAAGCTTCTGAATCTGAGAGAAATTTCAGACAGCACCTGTGGACCTGATAAAATCCCCATAGTACCCACTCAGAAACATCTTTAAATGATCAATCAATATGGACACCTTACATAAGTTACAATCAGGCTGGTCTTGTAGACGATTGCATTTTTATACCAAGGATGTACATAGTAATTTGGTAATAGTATAGTATACGTCTGCATAATTTATACATGTACCTCCTTTGTCAAGGACATATAACATTCATATGGCTCATTCTCAGAAAAGGTGTACCAAAAGTGGGACATACACAGACAAAAATAAAAGTGCTTCAGATCTGAAATACTTGACAGTTTTGTAAAGTATAGTATGTAAACTCTGCAATCAAGCCAAAAAAAAAGATAGTTCTTTGTCAGATATTTTGTATACATGTAGGGGGTCAAATGCAGCAAGATGCACGTACATTACTCACGTAACCGGACACCAAACAGCATCCAATGTGATCAATAAATCCACTCTAAATAAGATTTCCAAAGATTTGTTTAGCTCAGTATCATGTCATATAACAAACAAACAGAAATAGTTCCCTTTCATGTGTAAATAAATGAATACATGAAACAAACACATTACACAATGTAGCGACAAACAGCAGCTATCAGACGCTTCTGAACATTTACGTTGCAGAAAAAAAACTGTAGAAAACCAAACTTATTGCTCACTTTTCCTGACTTTTAGATCAGACAATGCTGTTTTTAATGTGACTGGAGCTGGATTAGTCCATAAAAACATTACTTTTGTAACATGGAAACCAAACAGGCTGAAGAACACAGTTCTGTGGTTCAAGTACCAAATGAATACACAGGCATGCCTATAGATCACTTGTTTGATTTGCTCATTAGATACAGCACTTTTGTCCTTTGTGTAATGATGATATAAAGATGAACTCAAAATTCTTATCTTCAAGATTTAAAAAAAAAAAGACTAGATAGAGAGTGTGTTCTGTATTAATAGATCTCGGTTACACACACACACACACACACGCAGGGAGGCTGTTCAAAACTGTCCACCATCAAGTCACTGTCTAAAAGAAAACAATGCCCCCAGAAGGCAACAGGGCTGGAGAATCCACTTTCTCCAGCACTTGATGTGAAGAAACCCAAACTCTCCAGAGTCTGACCAAACATACAAGTCAGTTGACCCCAATTTCAGTTCAAGGTATCAAACTTTTATATCAGTGACAGTCTCATTATTTTATACCACACTTACTATCCTGGTCACTTTTGCATCCCTTGCAGGCATAATAGCACACAATTGGGTGGACTGTGAGGTGCTCATCGTGCCAATGAGCTGCCTGAATTTCATCCTGAAAAAGGCAGGTGAAATTTTCTGCAGAATCTAAGACCATGCAGACAGTTGTGCAAGGAAATGGTGGTTTTCTTCAGCTTGTCAAACAGGCTGGTCTGCCAATGAGCATGAAATAAGTGCTGTGCAAGGAAAGCCATGTCCATCCTCAGCTGGGACACTAGATCCTTCATGGTGCCTTCCTTCCTCACCAGCCTCTTGCGAACTGCCTGTAAAATAGCACTTCATTCAGAATCAGGATGCCCCCCTCTTACAATTGTACACATGCACATTCTCACAAGGACAGACACAAAGTACAGTCGGTAAAATCATTCTGATTCATGAATAATTCCTACAGTACTGTAAGATTAAGAGGCTCTCGATTAACCTTACTTTGACATGAAAGAATAGAAAATGAATTAATAAACCAGGTATGGTGATCATGTTTCAAGTTTCAAATTTCTGTCCAAAACATAATTCACAAAATTAAAATACATCTGATAGCATAGTTATATGATAGTGTGCTCTCAGCGTCATAAAAGTTTTCCCACACTGGCCCTATAGTTTCCTTGTTACAATAACAATATTTTTTTTACATGAAAGAACGGTCCATTTCATTAATAAAAAACAGGACATAGTATGATAGTTATTATCTTTCAAACTTATGACATGTCAACCCCAAAATCACACTACTGTAGTGTAAATGAATTATACATCATAGTGCACTAAAGTCCAACCCCTCGTCCACGTCGTGGGAGACGGAAACAGGTCAAGCTGGCTAACGGGGCTCTGGTGAAGCTGTGACTGGCCTAGCAAGCCGACAGTGGATTCTTCAACCGCTAAGAAAACTAAAAGGAGATACAAACGGACGGATACCAACGGAAAAAGACCTCGCAATGGAAACGGACATCGAGATAGGAATAGCGACTACACTGGAACATGGAACATCTGCGGCCTAACAGACAAGGAACCAGAAATTGTGGAATTCATGACCAAAAGAAAGATCTCCATCCTGGGCATTTCAGACACTAGGAAGAAAGGAGAAGGAACGAAAGAAATCCATTCAAACTTTGTTCTCATCTGGAGTGGTGTCAGGAAAGACCAGAGAGCAACGCATGGTGTGGGATTCATCCTACACCCAGACATAGCAAAGAATCTCATGAGTACAGAATACATATCAGAAAGATTGATTAAAATCGGTGTAAGAAAGTCCAACAAAATCGTCTACTATATCCAAGCATATGCACCGTGTAACGATTCGTACTCAGAAGAGGAGAAAGACTCATTCTATCAAGAGCTCTCCGACCTCATCAACAGCACCCCTGACAAAGAGGACCTGTATGTCATGGGGGATTTCAACGGCAGAGTTGGTGAGAGAAGAAACCCGTGGACAAAACATCTTGGACCCCACAGTGACCACAGAACACCTTGCAATTACAACGGGAACCACGTGCTGGAACTATGTGCAGAGCATGATCTGATCATCACCAACACCTTTTTCCAACATCGAGCCTCCCAAATTTACACCTGGTACAAATGGAACGACCTCAGCATCTCGTCTCAAATCGACTTCATACTTGCAAGATCTAGAACACGTTACGCCATCAAAGACTCAAAAGCCATCCCCAATGCCAACCTTGACACTGACCACAGGCCTGTCATTCTGGCCTCCAGTACTCAGAAGGAAAAAATAACAACTGCTAGGAAGAACCAGCCTGAAAAGATCAACCTCCTCAAACTGGAAGAGAAAGAAGTGCAAGAACAGATTGAAAGTGCTATCAAGGTGAAACTTGACCCCATTGATACAACCCCCCTCATCATGGAACAAGCCTGGGACACCTTCAAGCCAGCTCTCTTGAACACCTTAAGGGAAGTTTGCGGGACAAAGAAATGTAGAGGTAAAAACAGGAAAGCTACAGCCTGGTGGAACCAAGAGGTGAAGGAAGCCATCAAGAAAAAGAAGCAGCTATATAAAGCTTGGGTCAAGACCAAGATAGAAGAGGACTACGTCAAGTACAGAATCGCAAGAAGACATAGTAAACGTGTTGTGAAAGCCTCCAAAGAAAAATCTTGGGCGACCTATGGAGAGAAGTTAAGTGAAATTTGCAAGAACTCCCCAAGAGAATTTTTCAAAAGTGTGAAGACGATGAGAGTAAGAGATGAGCCATTCAACCCAACAACAGTAGTGAATGATGCAAATGGAGAGGCACTACACAAAGAAGAGGAAATTCTGAAAAGATGGGAAGACTATTTTAAAGACCTTTTAAACCCATCTGGAGTCCAGGCTTCCAGCTCCCAGTTCTCACCACGCTATAAAGACCAGTTAGAGCCCCAAATCCTTGAAGCAGAAACACGAAAAGCAATTAAGACCAGCCCAAAGGGCAAAGCAGCAGGCAATGATGGCATAACAACTGAAGCCATCCTTGCATGCGGAGAAACAGGAGTTAAGTGGCTCACCATCATCTTCCAGAAAGCATGGGAAGAGAGAAAAGTACCAATGGACTGGCAAAATGCAATAGTGGTGCCAATTTGGAAGAAGAAGGGCAGCAAGAAAGACTGCAGCACATACAGAGGCATTTCACTTCTCAGCCATGTAGGGAAAATGTATGCAAAGATTCTGGAACAGCGCACAAGAGCCAAAGCAGAACACCTACTGAGCAATGCCCAGTTTGGCTTTCGGAAAGGAAGAGGGTGCACAGATGCCATTTTCGCACTCCGACAGCTGTGTGAAAGAGCCATCGAATACAACCAAGACCTGCATACAGTATTCGTTGATCAAGAAAAAGCTTTTGACCGAGTCAACAGAGACAAGCTCTGGAAGATCCTGGAGCAGTACGACGTGAAGGGGCAGTTGCTTGATAACATCAGAGCAATCTATGCCAACAGTAGGAGCGCAGTCCGAACAGCCAGTGGAACATCGGACTGGTTCCCGGTTACATCAGGGGTCAGGCAAGGCTGCGTACTCTCTCCCCTTCTCTTCGTGATCTACATGGACCAGATTACAAAGGAAGCCAATCCAGATCTGGAGGCCCTGAACGAACTATTATTTGCTGACGACCAGTCCTTGATGAATCAGAACAAAGCAGCTCTTCAAGAACACACAGACCAACTCAACACAAGCTGCGAGAAGTATGATATGAAGATCAGTATCAACAAAACAGAAGTTATGTCTGTCAGCAGAAATCCAGGAAAGCTGGACATCAACATCAACGGCACCCAGCTGAAACAGACCAAAGAATTTAAATACCTTGGCAGCCTCTTCACTGAAGATGGAAAATTGGACAGAGAGATAGAAACAAGATGCCAGAAAGCGAACGCAGTCAGTTACCAACTCGCCCCCCTTCTGAAATATCCCAGCATCCCAGTGAGCACCAAGGCAAAACTCATCAACGCCATCTTCGTTCCAACACTCACATACCAGTGTCAGACATGGGCCCTAACAAAAGCCTTAGAGAGAAAATTGGTCACATGTGAAATGCGCTGCCTGAGAAAAGCTGTCAACAAGACCAGACGCGACAAGATCAAGAATGAGGTGATCAGAAACATGGTCGGACTAACACCAATTCTCCACCATGTCGAACAACAAAGGATCAGGTGGTTTGGTCACCTCACCAGAATGCCGCCCGACCAACCGGCCCTACGGGCATACACCACCAGATACACTGGCTGGAAAGCCAGAGGTAGACCACGGAGACGATGGAGCGACTCCGTGGCTGACACCCTGCGAGCCCATGACCTGTCACTCTATCAAGCCTCCCGCCTTGCTGCAGACGACAGACGTCTGTGTCTCCCCGCGACGCCGAAGGGCACCAGCGGCAGATGAAAGAAAGAAAGAAGAAGAAGTGCACTATCACTAGTATCAGCAACATAAGATTAACTTTTTATGTTACCTGCTAAGTGTTTAACATGGAAGCAAACAATGGAGTTTCCTGGTTACAACAACATTTTTCTCATTTTTAATGCCTGTTATTGTTTTGCTCATAATGTTATCAGCTTCCATTTCAAACAAAAATAATGTATTCAACTTTCATAATTTTAAAAAGTTATCTCATGAAAATTCAATGCATTTTTGGTTCACAGACTGACAATTGATCTCTGACCTTATTTTTGTAACAAGAAAGGTAAATGAAATAAAATGAACAGGAAAATGCATTAATGTTTGTCTTTTTCAATTATTGGAAACCTGATAAATTGACTGAAATGTGTTAGTCAACATACAACATGCAGTATTTAAAAAAAAACCACCAAAACTGTCAGATATCTCTTAGAAATGCAACAATGATGCCAGTTTTTTGTCTCTGTGTTACAAGTACAGTAGAGCACACTTATAACGAACACGCTTGAAACGAATTGACGGGAATAACGAACGCATTTCTGTGCCCCGCTTATTTGTCTCTTTATTTCAATTAAATTTTCACGCATTTAGCGAACAAGCGTTAACGAACTGATGGCTGTAACGAACTCATGTTTTTGCCCACCAAGGTCTTATTTTTCTTTGTTCACGACTGAAGTAACGAACTAGCCCACGTGGGCCTGAAAACACGTGGCCGGCCCCCTGGCCACATTCGCCTGGTCACGGACGGTGGTCACTATTGCACAATGCCTCGCTTGCCCGCGCCTATTCATGACAGCGATCTAAAAATAGATTATCGATCGATGGCATCGCTGCTCTCGTTTCTTTCTGCCTCCTGTGCCTAGTCCAGGCCTAGCTTATCTCTCATCTCACTTGGCACTGTTGTGAAAAGTTGTGGAGAAGTGATTTCAATTTCTACAGTAAATCTATAGTAGCCTGCTTTCCCTAACTCGTCATTCAACATGAGCTCCAAAAAGAGAATGTCGTATTCTTTGGACTTTAAAATGCAAGTGTTGCGTGAGGTAGACAGTGGTACGATTTCAAAAGCTGACATTTGTAAGAAATACGGTAAGAAATTAGGACTCTAGATCAGTAGATGAATGTATAATGGCTTTGGGGACGTGGATAAACAGTGGGAAGGGGGGGGGGGGGGGGGTTGTGTGAGGGATAAAATGTGTGTGTAAAGGTTTGACTGAAATAAAGAACTACTGATATAAAGAACTATTTTTTTTGCCTGGGGTTGTTCTTTATATCAGTGTTCTACTGTATAATGGACCCATGACAAATCCATCTTGACATCAAAATACTTTGTTTAAAAAGTTACTAGCTGGCATTCCTTATCAATAAATATGTAACAGACATAACTAAACTGGTTTGCATGTAAGTTGTAACACAGTCCTAAATGAAGTTGAAAGTGAAGTGAATTGCCGGTTGCGTGACATCTCATTGTCCCATTGTTGCTCGTCGAATCTTTCAAGAAGGTTCCAGTAATCCTTATTGTCAACAAAAATAGGAAATCACTTCGTTAAAATACAACAAAATCCTTGTGAAATACGTTACTTACATCAAAAAGGCAAAATCATAATGAAATAAGCCTAAACTTACCGCTCAAAGTTGGCCTGTGCTCTTCATCATTTATTTGTTACAAGCGCCACAATGTCGGACACCAAACACGTTTGATCGATGCTGTCGCTAGCGCGCCCAAAATTAAGAAACAGAGGAAGTTGAACGAAGTTCCCCTGATGTGGTAGTCGTACGCAAGAGAAAATAGTGCAGTTTCTTTTTAAATTAATGAGTGAGTGAATATTTTTCTGATTTGAAACGTTACCTTAAATTCCGGACACGATGCACGAAGATGATACTAAAATCGTATTTTTTACAAGTTACAGCGATTTTGATTTAAAATTTTTGCTTGTACTGTTTCTGGAACTACTTTTATGAGTTTATACAACAAGCAGGTGTGTATCTCTGCACAAACCGATATGCATCACCGGCGATCTTGGAGGGCGAAAATCGGACACGATTGGTAACGTTTATAATGAACTTTTGTATTTCTAATTACTTCTAAATTATAATTCCAATTAATGCAAGCGCTCCAGGGAATTTAAATCAAATCCTTACTGAACACATATGGATGAACAGATTCATTTTATAATGTTATAGCAAAAAGTTTTACATATGATTGTTACTGATGCTGTGCCATGTCAGACTCACATTTTATTCACACATTGCTGCATTTTCACAAAATTACAGCACACACATTCACAGCTGCTGTTTGAAATTATATGTAATATTTCTTAAACAGAATAGCAACAAAAATCAACTGACATAGTAAACTTTAACCCAGTAGTTTTTATGAAAATATATTCTGAATGACATCACCCTTGGTGGTACACGCTTTTTGAGAATGAGCCATATACATTATATCCATATCACATCAGGAATTTTCCTAACTCCATTTTTAAGCTGGGGAATCAGAACCAGGAAGCGTTGTCCATCTACATGAATTACACTTGAGGCCAGCAGCCAATCACACTTTGCTATGGCTACTGCTCTGACATTTTTGCTAGTATTCCTTTCAATAACTTTGACCTTGCTGTCCTAAATCAGTAAATGGCAGACAGTGAAGTTTCCACTGGGCCAAGTGCTATAAAAATGATAGCTTGTTGCCAAGATGTTAGTTGTTTTATCACTACAGTTGTTGGACAAGCTTTATATTAAACTATATAATATATACTCTGTGATTGACCCAGCCTTTTGACTCTGACAACTACTTGAGTATTGAGTTGGCCGAGGAGGCGGAAGCATTCTTTACATTATTCAATTACTGACATTAACTAGCCAGGACATCAGTGTGGCCTGCATAGAGCTTGCAGCTAGTACCAAGACGATAATTCATTGCAACAAGTGGGGATAAGAACTGTGCTTACTTTACTGTACTATGCGTAATGTGTGAATAATCTTGATGAAACTGAAAAGAAAATGAGGGATGTGGCAGTGAGTGAGTGAGTGTGCTTGTATGTATATGTGTGACTGCATGTGTGTGCTTGTGTTAATGGTCAGTTCATATTTTCTCAGGATATTTTGTTTTCTGGTACTACTACTAATCAGACTTTGTATAACAAAAATTTTGTCAATTTTATGGGCCGTTCTTCACTAACCAAATTGTCAAATATACTTTAACTCTCTCTGTACGACGGAACGCTATAGCGTTTGTGACGTAAGGCATGGTTTCAGACGACGGAACACGATAGCTGTTTCGATAATAAAAATTTTTTCGACGCTTCTCTCGTGACATGGCATGCCAACCGAAGCTGCACTGGTCACTGCAAACGTGTCAAGGGTTAAGTGGAAAGTTACTTCGTGAGATTCTGTAGCAGTACACTTGTCTGGAAACGATTGACTTCAGCACCCCACATGACTTGCTAATCTGCATTCGTGTCAAAAATGGCGTTGCAGGTGAGTACTAGTTTTGGAGCAAAGTAGATTGTGACGGTGGTGTTTTACTGCTGCTGAAGTAATTGAAGTGCTTCGGACTGAAGGATTGGACATCGAGGAGTATGATGAGGATGATGGTGAAAGTGTTTCAAGTCATGAAAGCTGCCAGCAAGAAGGTACTGACAGTGACCCTGTTTCAGATCAGACGACAGTGAAGTGGGAGAGGGAGGTGGGCGTACACGTTACGAGAGGTGAGCGGTCAGTGGGCTATGTACAGTGAGTCACATGTCTGATGAAGTTTTCTTTGATATTTTTATACATGACTGGCACGAAGATTTTAGTTTTTTCCCCACTTTGCCTCCATTCTGTGGCTCTTGTGGCCTGCATGTCCCAGCTGAGTGCCACGCCCCCATTGATTTCTTCAATCAGTTTGTGACAGAAGACTTTCTAAATTCTATTGTCATAAACAGATATGCATAAGAGAATGAGTGGCAAGCAGAATGAGCACTTCTCCTGCCCTCTGCCACCCATCCCTAGCGGCAGGAAGAACTATAGGAAGTGCCATGTGTGTAGTGCTGGCTGCAGGAGACACCCGGAGGTTCAACTGCGGCAAACCCCCAACTGGTGTAAAAAGTGTGGGGTTGCCCTCTGTGACAAACTATGCTAGCCCAACAAGACCATCACCTGCTTCCAACTGTATCATTCACTGATTCAGTGCCGAACTACACTGATTATTATTAAAACAGTGCATAAGGACTGAAGCATTGGGTGTGCTCTTTTTTTTCCAAATTCCCCTGTGTAACAATTTGTAACATTTATTTATATAATGTCACTAATATTTTTTTTTACTCTGAGCAAAGTCTACTTAATTCATGTTATTTTGTGCATACAAAGACATTCTCACCTTTGATTGTGTGTTCATGGAGCTGATCAAAGCGTGTGACTGTATGGTAATCCTGACCACAAAATTTGGGGTATTTTCAACATGGTACATGAAGAAGAAATATTCAAAGAAGAACTTCAATAATTTGGCATACACTGACAGGGTGCATTTGCTAATTGCCAACTGATTTTTGTGTGGGTAGGATAATAATTAAAACAATGTAAATATTCAGATCTGAAGCATGTAAATATTCAGATCTGAAAGTTTCATTGTGTTCCTTTATGTTTTGTGATTTTCCCCCTAACCCTTCAAAATGGGCTGTCTGTAGGGAAAAGAAAGGGGGAAAGCTCCGTCTCGAGTGAGTTAAACTATCATGAATGGATAGTCTTTCAGAAAAGAAAAAAGTATGAATACTTTTAAAGTTTTATGCGACAGTTTGCTTGCTAGTGCTAGTAGTAGGCCTATTGTTTTAATTATTATCCTACCCACACAAAAATCAGTTGGCAATTAGCAAATGCACCCTGTCAGTGTATGCCAGCTCAGCTGTAAGGTGGTAAACATCAAGCTACACTTCAGTCAGCTTTGAATTCTTAGAACACATTATTTACTGCAACTCGCCTGACAAACTCAGAAAAACATCAGATACTAATATAAAGTGATAACATTGATTAACCTCTTCAGTGCTAATTACATTGTTTTGCTTGTGTTTGCTATTGACAATTGATTATTCTTCCTTGCGTTTGCTGTTTGCCAAGTGATTATTATGTGTGGGGTAATAACCGAAAATTCTGGCATGCAAGCTTGTGAAAGTATTCATCACCTTTTTCTGAAAGGAAATGAACAGACTCATAACCTTTTTCTGAAAAGAAAATGAGCAGACTATGATAGTTTAAACTTTATTTGACAATTTGGTTAGTGAAGACTGACCCATAAAATTGACATGAACAAGTTTTACATAATTTCTTGTTATACGTTATGGATTAATAGAACAAGAAACCAAGACATCTCAACACACACATACATGCACACTCACACACACAAATACACACACACAAATACACACACACACACCCCACACACACACACACACACACACACACACACACACACACACACACACACACACACCACACACACATAGTGACATACACACACACACACACACACACACACACAACATAGTGACAACACACACACACACACACACACACACACATAGTGACACACACACACACACACACACACACACACACACACACACACACAACACACACACACACATATGTTTCCTTATCCTGTATGCATTTAATAGAGAAGAGATGTGATTATGTTGCTCCCTTGCTTTACTTTCTTCTTTGGGTTCCTGTGTCTCAAAGATTTCATACAAAATCAGTGCATTAATCGTTATGAGCACCACAAGTGTATTAATGCATAGTAGGACAGTAACAGTTGTCTGTTAGCCCAGGGCAAGTAATTATTTGTATTGGTATGTAGTACGCACTGCAACCTGTCTGCAGGGCAAGTGTAGTATTTTCCTATCATATGCCTTGTAGAATTTGATCAACTGGTGTTAACTACATACATGATCATCTCCCGTTTTAATCACATCACCAAACACTGAATTATCAAAGACTTGGTCAGTTGGTGCGGCCAAAGCGCACAGAACTAACAAAATGATACTTAAGTTAATGATACGAACATTGTTATCACTTTTATGTAGTGTTCAAGGCGATTGGCTCGGTCAAAAGATAGTGGCTAATCAGAATAGGATTCACAGTTTTATCATTTTCTGGCCACTAGCAGATGACAAAATGACAGACATGGAAATTAGACCAGAGTCCATGGCAAGTGCAAATTTTTGTATTGTTCCTCATGAGAAATCTTTCCAGCAAATTATTTGTTTGGTTTGGATGTCGGTATCTAGTCAGCTTTTTCACTCAGGAGCTGCATGCTCTCCTAATCCACTTTGGGAGATACTGACAGAAAATCAAAATGGGTATGACCTTGGTACAGCATGGAGGGAGTAGCGACATGGCTGAGGCTGAAGCAACTATGAAGAGACTGCCACTTAGCTCCCAGAAGCGAGAAATGTGGAAGCAGCTTCAGGCAGATGACAGATTGAATGGTTTTGCAAACTTCTTTAGATGAGTACTCATCCTTTTACTGCTAGTGTCCACAGTCAGCTGTGAACAATGAAAAGGATTGAAAATGACTGGAAGAGCAAGCTCAGTACCAGCAGTGTCCAAACTTACTTTATGTCCATAGCATGCTCTTACACTGATAATTACAACTGTTTCTTGAAGCAATTCAAAGCATACGCTGTGAACAGGCTAAAAATTATAGGACATTTGACAATAGTACAACAGTTGAATTGAGTAAGGATTTATGTTAATGGGTTTTTTTGTTTGTTGTTGTTTTTTTTTAGTTTTTATTATATTAAGGCTTTTGATCAAACAAGACTCAAAGAATTAATATATTGATGGAAAAGACCAAGGAATAATAGGGAGTATGTACTGGGAATGAGCATCAGCAGTGAGAGTAGAAAAGGATGTAAGCTCTTTTCAAACTATCAAAAGACGGGTCAGGTAGGGATGTGTTCTGTCACCAGATTTGTTTTTATTTTGTAGTGAAACCATCATGAGAAATCCAGAACAATACCCTGGGATAAAGATGGTAGGGAAAATGATAATTAATCTCCGTTGTGCTTAGGACACCGTTCTAAATACAGAAATTGAAAAAGATCTACAAAATCTTGTGAATGTAATAGAAATAGAAAGCAGAAATAAAGGGCTAGAGCAAAATGGTAAGAAGACTGAAATCATGATAATCAGTTTAAGAAAAAACAACAAAAAACAAGAAGTCCCCACTTGTGAAATAATAGCAAAATGGCACAGCATTGAGGCAGGCTGATAAGTATCTAGGAACAGTCATCTCACCAGATGGCAGATGCACATTAAAAATATCCTGCAGAATTGCCCAAACTAAAAGAGCAGTGAAGAAAATGAAAAGCGTTCTTTCCAACAAACGCCTATCAATTAACACCATAAGAGAATTATTAAGTGTTACATACAATCAATGCTGTTGTGTGGATGCAAAATATGGGCAGTAAACACGCAAAATCAGAACAAGATTGAGGCAGCTGAAATGTAGTTTCAAAGAAGAATGTTAAAAGAGTTCAAAAGAAAAAAACTAGACAGTACTTGAAAGAAACATATTTAAAAAGAATATTAATGAAGAAGATAAGGAAAGGACAAGCAACATTTATAGGACATCTTATGAGGGTAGAAAAATTTGATCACCTTGTTACAACAGGAAAGCTAGAGTGTAAAAGAGCACCAGATAGACCCAGAAAAAAATATTATAGTTTTGCAGAGTGGATTGGGACAGAAAGGGTAGGAGATAAACTTGCAGCAACAAAAGATAGATTTGTGTGGAGAGCCATGATTGCCAAAGCCATGTGCAAGACACATGATGGTGATGACAGCAGAAGACTTCACCACTAGACTGTCATTTCACAACAGCAGAGCATTTAAGATCCCTAACAGTCATGCCTAACAATACACTTATAGTTATACAGAAATTCATTTTAACAGACTGGAGCATTTGGAAGAGGAAGCAGTTACAGCTCGGTGAGTTGACTGCTTCCCCACATGGATCATTGCTCTGACCTGCTAATAGTCACACCAAGGACAGTTCCCCATTTCCATCTCATTTATGCCAATCGTGGTTTCTGCAATGTACGTATCAAGATCAAGATTAATATCAGAATGATTATATGACAATGTGTGCTTCACTGACAGCTACTTAAGTAGTTGACATATAAATGGTGAATAGCAACAGTCGCTTAGGTTGCAGGAAGACCCTATTAACTGAGTGTTCTATGTTTCATGTTCTGTGTAGAGATGGCATCAATCTTGGGAGGAGGGCTGCCACCACTGTCAGTACAGGACATGTTGGAAAACTCAGCCAGACTGGTGGACAAGTTCCTTCTGGATGACCGTAGCTACCTGGATCTGTCTGAGCAGCTTCAGATCCCCTCACACTGTAAGTTGCAATAGAAAATTACCTTTTTAACCCATTCATTTTCACCTCTATCCACCAGATTCCTGTTAAGGAGTGAAAGGGTTAGAAATATTTGGCTTGGTTGCTTGTTTTTTTCTGGTAAAACTAAAGGTTATTTGCTATTCCATTGTACATGAACACATATATAAGTAAACAGGATGGATAGGATTTGACAGATGAAACGGCACATGTGCAAATTATACATGAACAGTTCAGGGAATATGCCTACACACACACACACACACACACACACACACACACACACACACAACACACACAACACACACAACACACACACACACACACACACACACACACACACACACACACACACACACACACACACCACACACAACACACACACACACACACACACACACACACACACACACACACACACACACACAGCACACACACACACACATACACACACACACACACACAACACACACACACACACACACACACACACACACACACACACTTTAGGACAAACATATTGTCCATGCAGTGTTGAGAGATTACATCATGATAGTACACAATATTAGTCCAAGAATGAACATTCCTTGACCAAAAGTAAATGTTTTAATTCTTGAAATCAGAGAACAATGAGCAATACAAATACTTAGGGATCCTGAATATAGAAGCCAGAATTGGAACCTGAAACCTGTGACGTTCTGTCATACAGCGCAACCTACGGTCACCGGTCTGCATGACTATGACTACCCCAGTTTGCTGGAGGCTGGAGTGGGCCTTGACACTCTGCCTGAACTGACCAGCACCAAGCGTTTGCCATTGCCACCAGAACTCACAGAGCAGTTTGACCGTATCCTTGATTCTCATTATCTTGTAATCTGTCATGTACTTCAGTTAACTGATAAAGACAATTTTGCAAAAAAGTCTCTGTGTTCTCAACTCCTGGAGTGGAAAAAAGGAAGATATTATCTTACTTTGTTTCGCTGAGTTGTACCATGCATAGTACAAGTTAACATATTCTACCCAATGTATGCAGCTAAGATTTTCTTGAAAAAAAGGAAGATGTCTCATTTAACCAGTTCAGTGCCTATAAGCCGTCAGCTGACGTTGCACAAAAGGTGTTGCTATATTGCCTAAGAGCCGTCCGTTGACGTCGCAGGAGTTTTCCGATTTTTCGTTCACAACTGTGTGAGCCAGTAAGCACACAGGAACGCTGCACACTGAGCTATAGTATATGTGTCTACAATATAAAAATAGGATGTAAATTAGGATACATCATAGGGAAGACACCTTTATTGTCGCTAATGATTTGGTAACTGGACCACGTGAAGTGGAGCACAATGGCGACGCAACCTTCGACAAGCCGAACGGTGGCTCACGTCAGTGGACTTTCACGACTCTAGAGGCCGTTCAAATGATTTTACAGCATGATGACAATTGAGAGAATTTGTTATCTGATGATTCGCTTCAACATGAGGGTGGAGAAAGTAACAATGACCACGCCGACATTCAACGCTTGCTGGCTGAATCGATGC
This sequence comes from Monoplex corrugatus, assembly GCA_030674185.1. Classification (NCBI taxonomy): domain Eukaryota; kingdom Metazoa; phylum Mollusca; class Gastropoda; order Littorinimorpha; family Ranellidae; genus Monoplex; species Monoplex corrugatus. The sequence continues at coordinate 54,421,280 of CM060313.1, forward strand.
AAGCAGACGATAACAAGTACGAGTCAGACCGCGACTGCCGTGGTCAGTGCGAGTGGCGAGCGTGCAGGCCGTGACACTTCGGACTTTGGACCCAACAGCAGTGAACGTGGTGAGATGGGTCACGCACGTGTTCGTGGTGTGGGAATGGGGGAAGATGAGAAGAGGGAGAGGAGAGGTGCAGAGGAGCTGTGCCCCAGTTAGACGGCATGGCAGGGGGCGTGGCGATCAGCGAAGTGTTTCGCTCACTGAAAATCTGTTGGCCTCCAAATGGACAACAATCAGACATTCCTCAATTTTTATGAAATCCAGGATTGAAAGTGGGAACTGGGGACGTGTGCTATGCTTTTTCAAGTTGTTTCTGACTGATGAGCATGAGCTGATTGACTTATTTGAATAAGGATTCTGATTCTGGGCTTATTTTCTCTTGTTTTGATTGCAGAATCTGAAGAACAGAGAGAACCAATTCATGAGTGTCATGTAGTTTGACTGTTCAGTGTCTGAGTACACTGTCATGTAGTTTGACTGTTCAGTGTCTAGTACAATCACTTTTATGTTTACCGAAACCAGGTCTATCATTGATGGGATGGTTACTTACTTATTTGTCTGCATGGGTTTAGTATCGTTTCATGAACATTTTATGATGTCATATGTTTTGTTTTCATTTATGTATGTAAACTGACAACAAAGAAGTCATTTTCAGCTGTTTTTTTGTTTGTGAGTGTGTTGGGTATCAATCTGTAGAGATGGAAACTTACTTTTTAGACAACACAAAAAAATTATTTCCACTTTGGAATGCCTGGACAGGTCTTTGCAATCAAGCTAAGAGAAAAATAAGCCCAGATTCAGAATCCTCGTTCATTTTCCTTCAAAAAACACTATGTTTCTTTGTTGTATCTCTTATAGTTTTTGCACTAGAATTTTTTGTTTATTATTAGTATTACCCTCGAATCCTCAAAATTCCCCGGCAATGGGGAAGCACATGTTTACATTTTTCTCTGGCACTGAAAGGGTTAATGCACTGAGTTTTATCATGCATAGTACAAGTTAACATATTCTACCCCATGTATGCAGCCAGGATTTTCTCCCCTTATCCAGGTGTGCAACAAATTCTCTCTGCTCTCATTTCCTGTATCGTACAGAAGGAAGATATTTTGTTGCACTGAATTGTATCATGTACAGTGCAAGTTAACTATCTTTGTATGCAGCTAGGATTTTCTTCCCTTGCTCAGGTGTGCAGTAAGATGTGCACAGAAATGTGACTAGGTCAACCAAAATGTCAATAACTTTTCATTTTTCAGCTGCTTGAGAGAATGCACTGTAATTTGGGTATGTTGTTGGCAAATGCTGAAGTTGTATTTTTCTGAATTTTTTTTCGTATTGCTCTAAAATATTGTGTGTGTCGGATGTAAATGACTAAGTGTGTAAATAAACAAGACAAATCATGTGCATTGTAATTACAGCACATAGACAAGATATAAACTTGATCTTTTCAGCATTTCAAGCACTATTCTAATTATGGGCCTATTTTTATTATTGGAGAAAACACTTTTTCACACACATCCCCCATCAAGCAAACTGATACTGAAACTGTCATGCACACCTGACATGATACTTCACTATTTTCCAAAGAATATTATTGATTTACTCATGCATTATTGTCATTATTGGTTACAAAAACATTTCAGAACTTCTGAATGAGAATCTACCTTCAAATCTGAGTGGTTTTAGGTAGAAAATCATTAACAGTCCACAAAGAATCAGAAGCTTTGACATGAGGCTTCTGCTGTAATATGCCACATCCTTTTTGATTGTTTGTCCAATTTCAGTCCATTGGTTCACAAACAGTGTCATCTTCACTCAATCACTGGCACCATCCCTCTGATCACTCAAATTAACATTAGCATCCTCTGGTTCATCGTTTTTGCTTCATCATCTACCCACAAACTCTTTGGATCTCTTTGTCAGCACTGATACACTGCTTACACTTTACAGAGTTAAAGAAAAGATAGGTGATTTTCAAACAGTGGATTGTTAGAAGCCAGAATGCCAGAGGCAAGTTTGAAAAATCTTTTGCGGACATGCTTGAACTCTCAAGGGGAAGTAAACATGAGAATAAACTGAATGGGAACATGCTGAGTGGGACCAGTGAGTGTTAAGAATATACTTGCAAACAGTCATTAAGGTTGGTCGAGATTTAAGAATATACTTGGGGTACAGAATCACTTGATATGGAAAAAGCATGTACTTGACTTGTTTCATATATACTTTAGCATTCCATTTTTTTTGGATGTGTGTATAAAGGCACATTGTTTTACCCACACTGTGCAGGTGGTATGTTGCCGCTGTGTCTGCATACTCCATCTTTGATGGACATCCATTCTGGGTGTTTCATAGTGCCATAAGCCAGCCACTGACATGACTAACAGGATGTTTAGCATGCCTATTTGATATTCTGCATGCATATAGATATGCACACAAAGGGGGAGGAAAGGCAGATAGCACACATGTTGACCCGGGAGATCGGAAAAATGGTCACCCTTTACCTGCCAGGTGGAGATGTCTCAGTGTATCAAACCCAAGACCCTCTGATTGGAAATGTTGTGCTTGTCCACTTCAGTACTACATATGTTTGCAGCCAGTGTCAGTCAGGTCTAATGGTAATGTTGAAAATTTACTATGTTTCAAATAAAGAAAGGAATATCTGCTTTATATGTTAGCTTGTTTTGTTTTATATAATATGGCAGTGTGGGATATCAGTATACATGCCCAAATTGTTTTGTTTTGTTTAAGGGTTGTGGCAGACCTCATCTGTTTTTATGTTGTCATAATGTATTAACAGGGAATGTTACTATTAGGCATTGTTGATTGGAAAAAAGGTTTATCAGAAGAAGAGATTTCAGATATGGACAGATGTGCCTGTATTTTTATTTTTGATGAACCCTGTTGATTTGCTTTCCTGACTGACGACCAGGCATGCAGTGTAACTGTATCATGGGACTTTTTCCTGAAATAGAACGTGCCTTTCTCACCATCGACAGTGATATTTTTGTGTGGAAATATGAAGATGGGTGAGTGTTAGTTATTTCATTTTGATTTATTTGGTTTATTGGACATGCATGCTGTTAGTTTCTTCAGTTTGATTTCTTTGGTTTGTTGGATACATGTTTAGCCCATCAGAATTGTGTATTTACACAAAATAAAGATGTGGCACATTATAGATACCTTGCTCATGAATGGTTTATTAAACTGTAAGTCAACAAAGAAGTTGCAGATGCTTAAGATTCCTTTGGAGAATCTATGAAAAAAAATTATCAGCATGGCGCTCTACTAACCAATTGAAATAGTATTGTTATTCAAGATATAGTGTTGTTATTCAAGATATAGAGTATGCTTTGTCCTCTGTTTTTTGTGCCATGTATCATTTTTGATCAGCGTCTGGAATAAGTTGCAGTTTATTTTTGTTATCAGTTAATTATCATTTGTGTTTTTGGACAGGAGTGACCTTGCTTATTTTGATGGACTGAATGAAGCCATCCTGAGTGTTGCTCTTGTCAAACCCAAATCAGGTAAGTACAGTTTGAAACGCAAAATACATACACACAATTTTCACACATGCACTCACAGAGTTCAGTGATTTTGAGAACTGAAAGGAAAAATGTTTATGCACAATTGTGGAGAGATCATTCTTTGACATACTGTCTAAAAGTAAAGATGTGTCTTACTGTGACAGCCAAAGGCCTGGTGTACAGGGCATTGCAAAAGGCTTGTCATTGTTGGACTCCATCAGTCTGATAGCAGAGGGCTTAGGACTGCACCAAACTCCAAATTTGTATAATTTTAGATGCATTGTGCATGCACAGATTTCGCCCTTTTTATCAGTCAAATGAAATGGTATTCACCAGCAATATTTGGTGGCCAGTCTCTGTTCTCATGGGCTTGGTCTATTTTTATGTTTGTGTCATTTGTATGGTTGTTTCAGGCATCTTTCAGCCTCACATCCAGAACTTGTTGTGTGTGGCCACTCCTGTCGATATTGTCTTGCTGGGGGTCAGTTTCTCCAGACCTTATGATGGTGAGTGCATCAGCAGTTTTTGTTTTATTGGTTCATAGTTGTTTGGTGGTCTTGCGTGCGTAGCTATACATATGGGTTATGCGTGGTGTGTGTGTGCGTGCGCATGCCCAGTTGTGTATGTATGTGTCTGTGTACATATTGAATCCTTTGAAAAGACAAGAGAGGTGTGGTGTGTGTTTGTGTGTATTCAGAAGACAGGAGGGGTGTGTGTGTGTCTGCATATTGAGAAGACAGGAGTGTGGGTGGGTGTGAGAGTACAGATGCACACATGTCCAACTCATGCATGTGTGAATGATTGTCATTGTGAATGTCTGTGCCAGAAAATGTGTATGCAGATACGTGAGAGCAGTTATAATGTTGTTTTTATTCACTGTAGGATCATTTTGTTACCTCACGATATGCACTTGATATTGACTATGAAATGAACATGCTGATATCACTGTTTATGTATATTCGTGATGTTTTTATGTTACAATATTACCCTTGATTTCATGGTGTATTACAATATAGTAATAAAAAAGTTCGCAAGCTGGTCGGCAGTGGAAGTATGTAAAAGGGTTAAAAATCTCTTTGACCTGAAGGAGGCAGAGGGGACCCAGGTTCGGGAGAGATGCATTTGTTGCCAGAGCCCCTATACTCCATCCCCACTGACAGCACCTTCATCACCACCATCGCTGGCACTGACAATGGCCGCATCTTCATGGCCGGCAAAGACGGAGCCCTTTACGAGCTGATTTACCAGGTGTGGTTTTGGTTTGTGGTGTTTTCTTAAGTTTTATGTTCTGTGTGTGTGTATGTGTGTGTGTGTGTGTGTGTGTGGTGTGTGTGTGTGTGCGTGCGTGCGTGCGTGCGTGCGTGCGTGCGTGCGTGCGTGCGTGTGTATTTTGGGGTCTTCTGTATGGGTCTATGACTCGTACAGACTATAGACAATGAATGCATGTGCTGTTGAGTGTGTGTGAATATTCAGTGAAGTTGTGTTCTGTTCTGAATTCCTTTATTCATCCATTTGAAAATGAAATGTGCACCACACTTGACACCAGACTTGCACCACACACACATCATTCTCACATCTAACTCATACATCATTCTCACATGTGCTTAAATCTTAAACACAGATCTATCATAAAACGTAGATAATAAGATACATCAACCAGTTACTCAAGCCCTCCATGTTCATTTAGCTATGTAAAATGATATGTGGATTGAAAATAATAGCACATGTCCCTTTAAATGTCATCACCGTAGTAGGAATTTGTGGAGTGTTTGTGATACGCATGATATTTGAGATTAGGCTGTAAATCTGAATGTGTTTATGCTAGGATACAAACACGTGGAATAAACTTCTGTAAACTTTAGTCATCATTTTTGCTTGATTGATTTAGGAAATCATTGGCTTCATGATTTTGGACATGTGTGTTTTTGTTTTGTTTTTAAACTGCTCAGTCATCTAGTGATTCTTCGAAGAAACTGAATATTTAATGGACTGGTGATTATTTTAACTGTATTCTTTCAGGCGGAAGATGGCTGGTTTAGTCGTAGATGTCGCAAAGTATGTCATTCTACCAGTGCACTCTCCTTCCTTGTGCCATCTTTCTTCAACTTCACCTTCAGTCAGGATGGTAAGGGTTAACCAGCTTTTGAAATCGCTTGTTCTTTTGAGTGGATTTCTGCTCTTACATCTAGGATTTTTGTTCAGAAAATCCTGTTAAAATAAACATACAAATGCAGAAAAAATTAACAACAAACAAGTAATACACACAAAGGCCAGATGCAAAACAATTCAACTTTTTGTTTAAAATAATGGAGCAGTTTATTATTGAACCTGGGGGTGCAGTTGGTGAATCAAGCCTAAAGAAAGGTCATGATTGGTCATGCATGTATATATGTCTGCACAACATACTGTTATTAACAAGGGCATGTGGCTTTACATGAGCCATTACAGTCATTCCATTTCAGTAAAGTAGCTCAAAATTTCTGTATATCAGTTATATTATTGCTATTTTTGTCAGTATCTCCCCTGGGATGCACTTTCATTGCGAACAATATTCCCACATTCTGGAAATTCTGTGCTAGAAATTTCCTCTCTTTGTTTCTCCCTTGCTCCTTTGCTTTCTGTCATCTCTTCCGATCATTTCTGCCATGCTTGCCCATTCACCTGTGTGTTTTGTCACAAAGCCTTCTGTGCTCTCTTTAGGATTTATGATTGGGCACATGTATTGATTGCATTTTTGGATGTAAGGTAAAGCAATTTTAGGTAAGGGAGGCCAGTTTTTAGATGATTCAGTGTACTTTGTTGTATTTATACATTTGTATTCAGATTTGCTTTTTTAAAATTCCTTATGGTAAACAAGATGGAGTAGTCCGTGCCAGAGACATATCCTTATATTATGTGCACAGAATGCATTGATATGTTCATGTAATTTTCTATTTCAGGCTTTTTTTTTTAAGATTCAGAGAAGTGTTGAGATGGTTACAGCCCTGATATAGCTCTGCGCAGTTGATTAAGCTTTAGGCAGTACTGGTAATGATAATGATTTTTGTTAGTAAGCATTTTTAGAAAACATGTTGCATGTATTTACCAAACTTTTTCAGATCCACTGGTGCAGATCAGCATTGACAATTCTCGTCACATCCTGTATGGTCGAACTCAGAAAGGCAGTATTCAGGTTTGAAAGTTTTGTCATTTTTATCTACAGAAGGTTGCATATACTTTGCCTTGTTTACCCATGATAAAACCAGAATATTCATGTATGAACAAGAAGTTAACCACACAACTGCTGAACTTTAATGTGATCATATCTTTGCGCATAGATGTAATAGATTTGTGTGCGTAACTTGGTAGGACAATAACCATGTTCTGTGTCATTTTTAGGCTGTAAACCTTTAAGATGAATACAGTGATTCTGTTCCATTTTGGAAGAAAGCCATCTAAAAAATATCAGTAATTACAGAGACATAATGATAGTGACGATTGTGTAAGTCAGTAGCAGTTGAGTTAATTTAATAGCAAGTACCTTAACCATGGCTTACAAGTGCATAAGCTCAGCAAATGCAAGATACTATACTAATTGCAAAATACTTGACCGGATGGTCAAGAAAAGACGTCCACCACCAGGTGTTGCTGTCAAGCCCGCCCCTATCCCGATACCCAGTTCTGGCCCAAGTGATGCTTGTCCTCTTTGTCTCATGACAACACCATACATTCTGTGCTAATAGTGGTGCTCATGGAAACTTACTTCAACTAACCCCTCCTTTGCCAGTGTTGCAGAATTCCTCACCTGTCTCTCCTCTACCTAACTTTGTATGCCATGATGCAGTTGATTAGTATTGATTTTAATTATTATTTGAACAGGTGTACGATTTGGGGCGAGATGGGAAAGGAATGAGCCGTGTAGCATCTGTGTCTCAGCAGACCATTCTCCATTCAGCCTTGGCTGCAGCAAGGTAAGAATATTGCACATGTTACTTCATCGAACTTTTGTGTGTTCTCTGCTGCACTGATAATTCAATACAGATAGATTTCTTTTGTGTGTGAAGTGTATTCTTTTTCTTCTTCTTTTCCTCTTTTTTCACCTTTTTATTTGCTATTTTCTACCTCAACATCAACCTGTTTTTGAATTCGATAGATGTTGTTTGTGTGGTAGTTATACATTATTTTTTCTTTGATCATGACAGTAATTCAGCTGTTCATGTGAAAAACAAAAGGAAATACATTTGGGAATTGAAGGTTCCCCCCCCCCCCCCCCCCCCCCCATTTGTAACCTTTTTCTTTACTTTGCCTGGGGGCAAGTAGGCAGAATTTGTACTTGCCCTCCAAGCAAGACCACTTGCTTGCCAGTTGTGAAAATTTCATAAAATCCTGAGAGAACATAAAAGAAATAGTGCACACACTGTACTAACATACATCAAACACACACACGCAGACGCACGCACGCAGATGCGCACACGCAGACGCACACACGCGGACGCACACACAGACACACACACAGACACACACAGACACACACACACACACACACACACACACACACACACACACACACACACACACACACACAAAAGAGGGAGAGAACTCAGTCGGCTGGCTGGCTCTTGTAACAGAGGCAGGATTGAAGATATTCTCTTCCGTTTCAAGACCTTGGCCAGGGCAAAGGATTTTTGTTCGCTCAAGGAGTTTGCCAGATAACACATGGCAGATTGGCTGGAGAACATATGGAATTGTCTGAGCGTGGTGAATTTCAGTTGAATGAACTTCAAACATCTTCAAACTTGTGCTTACAAAAATCCACTAATACTAAGGATTAATTCTCCATGTCTTTGATAATTGATAATGCATTGACAACTTTCATACATGTGCCAGTTATTGTTCCAAACCTATGAACCAACTTTCTTCCAAACCTTTGAACAGAACTTAGCTGCAGAAGCTCAGTTCCAGCGTGTTAGCCTACGGTTTCTCTTTCATTCTCTCACCATGTTTGAGAGGAAGCAAACAGTTTTAATCTTCAATGTCAAGGCCCTCAATGGATACATACAAAAGTTGGGACAGAGTGCTAGTGCTGAGCTTACTCCTCAGGTCATTCTTGATCCTTTCCATCGGTGAAGATCCTCATACACAGCTGACTATGGACATTGGCAGCACGAACATGATGAGTATTCATGTGAAAAGTCATTAAGTCTGTCTTCATCTGCCAGGAACTTCTCCCACATTTCTGGCTTCTGGGAGATCAGTGGCAGTCTCTTCACAACTGTCTTCAGCCACAGCCACTCCCCTCCCCCCCTTCCTTGCTGTACCAAGGTTGCACCCATTTTTTGACAGGATATGCTCAGAGTGGATAAGGAGAGCATGCAGTCCCTGAACACCGAGACCTGACTGGATCTTGACACACTGCAAAAAGTGCCTTGTTGGGAAGTTTTCTTTGGGGGACAACACAAACATGGGCTTTGGTCTGACTTTGTTGTCCACCATTGCATTTTCTGCCAGTAGCCCATAAGTGATAAACTGTGAGTCCTGTTCTGATTGGCTACTGTCTTCTGACTGAGCCATTCACTTTGCACAGTATATGACGATGTCAATGTCATTAAGTGTAACTTTGCTTGTTCTGCATGTTTTGACTGACATTATAAAGACAGGAGACTGACCATATGCCAATTCTTCGAGGCAGATGGTAAGAAAATATGCACTTGCCTGCCAGGCAGGTCGCAGCACTCACCACTTGACTGACACAAATAATCGCTTGCCCTGGTCAGTCAGGCAACCATTATTGTTCTACCCTGGGTATTTTGTTGTTGTTGTTTTTGTTTTGTTTTGTAGATAGTGTTTTATGGTTGATGCATATTCTAAACAACAGCAAACTGTGATCATAATTATACAAACTATGTTTGCAAGATAACTGATGCATTATTGAAACATCAAAACTATACAAACTATGTTTGCAAGATAAGTGATGCATTATTGAAACATCAAAAACTATACTATACAAACTATGTTTGCAAGATAAGTGATGCATTATTGAAACATTTGTGCACTATCTATTTTACTAATTATGTTTGCAAGATAACTGACGCATGATAATGTACCTTATTATTAAACTGTTGCACTGAGAGATTATTCCTTTGCAGAAGATATATATTGAACATTTTATTTGAACAAATTTATTTTTTCAGGACGGTGGAAAAGTCACATTTCAAGTCCATTGTACACATCTCTGCTATGACCACTGCTGAGTCTGCCAACCTTCACGTGGTGGCTGTCACACAGTCAGGTCAGTTTTGTTCATTTATCGGTCTGTTTATTTTTAAGGGACTTCGCAGTTAACATTGTTATATAATAATAATAATAATATATTTTATTTATATAGCGCAAAATCGTGACAAAATCAAATCTAAGCGCTGAGCGTATACATGTATACATACCTACATACATATGAGCGTATACATGCATACATACATGCTTACATACTTACATACATAAATCTAAGCTGAGCGTATACATGCATACATACATAAATCTAAGCTATACATACATACATACATACGTACGCACATGCATACATAATAATTACAATATTTATATAGCGCAAATCTCGACAAAATCAAATCCAAGCGCCGAAAAGACACACACGCACACACGCACGCACGCACCACACACACACACACACACACACACACACACACACACACACACACACACACACACACACACACACACACACACACACACACACATGCATGGCCACAAATGGGGAGAAAAGAATAAAAGCAATAAAAGCAAGAATAAAACCAATGGAAAACCACAGAGAGCACATCATATACAATTATATATTAAAACAAAGTGATTCCCCTCCGAGCGGAGACAGGCTGCAGAGGGGGGTTGAGTGAGGTTAGGATTTTATGCAGAGGAGAAAAGGTGAGTTTTGAGAGCGGACTTGAAGGAGGCAAAAGTAGGTTGCTGACGGACTGAGAGAGGAAGTTTGTTCCAGGAGAGTGGACCAGAAACAGAGAAGGCTCGTGGACCATAGGTATTGAGCTTAGTGCGTGGAAAGCGAAAAGTCAGAGGATCGGAGGCAGAGCGGAGGGTACGTGAGGGAACATAGATCTCAAGTAGGCTTGACAGGTAATCGGGGGCTGCGTTATTGAGGCTTTTGTAGCACATGGTGTCTAGTTTGTACTGTATGCGCTTTGATACAGGGAGCCAGTGAAGTTGTGCCAGGAGAGGAGATATGTGGTCAGCTTTTTTCTTTTTGAGTACAAGGCGTACAGCATTGTTTTGAATGCGCTGTAGGATGTGAATGGTGGAGGCAGGAAGACCAGACAGGAGTGAATTGCAATAGTCAATGCGAGACATTATGAAGGAGAGAACGAGTTTTGCAGTTGTTTCGACAGAGAGATACTTCCTGATCAGGCTTATACGATGGAGATGATAGTAGCAAGATCTGGCTGTTTGAGAAACAAAGTTGTTCATGGACAGGGTAGAGTCAATGCAGACACCAAGGTTTTTAGCTGAATCAGAAATTGGGACTGATGTGTTACATAATGGGAGAGAAAGAGGAGGCAGCTGGGAAAGTTTCTGACGGGTGCCAATGAGGATAGCTTCTGTCTTGTCGTCATTAAGCTGAAGTCTATTGTGTGTCATCCAGTTCTTAATGTCCGAGTAACACTCAGTGGTGCGAGTCAACAGGCGCTGTATATTATCAGGTGAGTCACTATCTTGAAGTTGGGTGTCATCAGCATAGAAGTGGTGTTTTATAGAGTGGGAGTTGATGATGGTGGACAGGGGGGAGGTATAAAGAGTGAAAAGAACAGGGCCAAGGACAGATCCTTGTGGAACACCACAGGTCAGGTATGCAGGTTGAGAGTAAGTGCCATTGATGAGAACAGTTTGTTTTCTGTTTGATAAATACGAAGTGAAAAAGGAGAGAGCAATGTCAGAGATGCCAAAAGTATGATGAAGTCTAGAAAGGAGAATACCATGGTCAATGGTATCGAAAGCTGCAGACAGATCAAGGAGTGTGAGGAGAGAGACTTTGCCAGTATCAGTTGCAAGGAGGAGATTGTTGAGAATGTGTAGTAGGGCAGTTTCAGTGCTATGGCACTGGCGGTAGGCTGACTGGAAAGGATTAAGGAGATTGTTGGCAGACAGGTGAGAGTTCAGCTGGTTGAGGACGACTTTTTCAAGGAGTTTTGACAAGAAAGAGAAATTAGAGATAGGCCTGTAATTTTTCAGTTCATTTGGGTCTAAATTGTGTTTCTTGAGGAGAGGGTGAACAATAGCAGACTTGAAAGAATCTGGGACAGTTCCAGTTTGAAAAGAAGTGTTGATGATGTCAGTGATGAATGGGAGGAGAGTAGGGAGACAATCGGAGTAGAGAGAACCTGGAAGAGGATCCAGTTCGCAGGTTTTGAACGACATGGATCTGATTGTGTTGAAAATTTCTTCTTGTGAGACTGGGGTAAAAGTAGTGAGAGGTGTGCCAGAGAAGGAAGGGTCAGGTGGGCATGGTTGACAGGGTGTCCTGTCAAGCCTGTCACGAAGAGTTTGTATTTTGGTGGTGAAATACTTAGAGAATACAGATGGGAGTTCTTCATTTGTATGTTTTGTTGGGAGAGGTAAGTCTTTTCGTGTGCCAAGGAGATGATTCATGGTTGTAAAGAGTTCTTTTGAAGAAGAGGCATTCAGGATTTTGGTTTGGAAATAGCTTGTTTTTGCAGATGCAATGAGGGTGGATACTTTTGTTTTAGAGGCTTGGAAAAGTTGCCTGTGTACAGTGAGTTTGGATTTGTGCCAGCGGCGCTCTGCTCTGCGGCGGGCACGTTTTGCACAGGCAATCTCATAAGTGAGCCAGGGGGTGGGGGGGCGGTCAGGTAAAAGACGGGTTGTGGCTGGAGCATGAGTGTCCAGAAGATGGTGGAGAGTAGTATAGAATTCATCGGCAAGGTTATGTGACTTTTCAGAAAGGAGACGGGAGGCATCAGATGAAAATGTGGAGAGGTCGATAGATTTGAGATTGCGTCGAGTCACTGTGCGCGTGGTACGGGAAGGAGGAGAAATGTCAAGAGAACAGAGAATTGCAGAGTGGTCAGATGGAAGGGCTGAAGTTAGACGGGTAGAAAGAACTAAGCAGTTGTTAGTAGCTGAATTGTGGTGATCACGAGAAATGATCCAGTCAAGAATGTGACCTTTTTGATGGGTTGGTTCAGAAATGTGTTGAGTCATATTGTGATTGGACAGAGAGTTGATGATATGTCTTGTGTCATAACGGTGAGTGTTGTCATAGTGGACATTGATGTCACCTAGAATGATGAGATTTCCAGGTAAGAGGCAGTAGTGGTCAAGCAGTTGGTCAAAGTCAGAGAGAAACGTGGATGTGGTGAGTTTGTTGGCAGAGCTAGGTGGAGGTCGATAGACACAGGAGAAGGTGATGGGGTGAGGGGTGGATTGGAAGGATACTTCAACGTGCTCGAAAGAAGGATGGGAGAAAGGCAGAGACTGCGAGAAAGATAGGCGGGAATGGAGTGAGTCGTTGTAGAGGATGGCGATACCGCCACCTCGAGATGAGCGATGGAAAGAAGCAAGCCTGTAACCACTCGGAGTGAGGCTAGCATGTATAGGTTCATGACCAAGGGGGTTAAGCCATGTCTCTGTAATAAAAGCAATGTCAACGTGCTCATCAGCGATAAAATCGGCAATGACCTCGGCTTTACCATCTTTGCATATTGATTGAGCGTTAAAAAGGCATAGTTTAAGTTTATCATATGGCGGCGGCCGAGGTGGCGAAGAAGGCGGCACAAAGCGGGACAAGACGAAGGCGACACCAGCGGGGCAGAAGACGAAGGCAGCAACGACGGAACAGAAGAAGAAGACAAAGGTAGCACCGGCGGGACAGAAGACGAGGGCAGCGCCGGCGGGACAGAAGACGAAGGCAGCACCGGCGGGACAGAAGGCGAAGGCGGCACCACCAGGACAGAAGGTGAAGGCGAAGATGGCAGAGGAGGAGACAAAGCCCGCAGCAGCGAGGTCGAAGGCAGGGGCAGCGGAGGAGACGAGGAAGCAGAAAAAGAAAAGTGGCGTCGGGCTGGCACAGCAGGAGGCAGGTTGTGCCAAAGTCGGTGGAGACGTCCACCACGACAGGATCGCGCAGTGCGGGGCTTGCTACACAGCCCCAATGTACGTATGCGCTGGTAGACGCCTCCACCGAGGTAGCATTTGCTGTGTTTAAAAAGTGTCAGTCCAATTTGTTTAAGGACGGACGGATCCATAATTGAGAGCCAGTCAAGAGAGGATGATGTTTGCAGAGAACAACGAAGGTTTGGGAGCTGTAGCGTTGGGCGAACACAGTAGGCTAAAATGTTAACACAGTTCACAGGTTAAATGTCCGACCTAAACGGCAGAATTAAAATGACGAAAAGTAGGCATACGAAACTCTAAAATCAGATTATCCGGTAAAATATTCAAAATTTTAAAAAAATATTTACATCACCATTTGTCGGGACCCAAGAGGAATAAACTGATATAAAATTCAATGTACAAAAACAAATAGAACCACGATAAAATCACTGTAAAATACCACACACACTTTTGCTGCCTGCTGGCGCGACATCTACTCACTATATTATATCCATTGTATACAATTTTTTCAGCAGATAGAGTTATTGTGTAGCATGGATAAAGTAAATATTTTCTTGCACAATCACTTGTAGATAAACGGAAGAATGTTTTTTAAATCCTTCCTTTCATGGTGTAGCGTATAATTGTATCAGTCAGTTGTTATGTTTAAACATTCAGCTGATGGGCTGGCTGATAGCGGGGTTCAATAAAGATACAAATAACTATAGTAATGAATACACAAATAGATACATAAATAAAATTTAACAAGATAACAAGACTTTATTTTAGCCCAGTGCACAGGCACAAGGAAAATGTTTTGGCTATGCATACAATCACGCTCACACCTCACAACAATAACAGTATTCAACATCATAAAAGAGAAATTCGTCGGTCATCCAGGGAATCGAAAAAAACACAGCACACAACACACACACACACTCACGCCAGGGCGCCCAAATCCGAGACACCTTAGCTGGCCACTGTTGTTGGTCCTCCCTGCCAGGTAATTAACAGCGCGCACCTGTCCTTCCCCTTCCAATCTCCACACCACCCTCACCCATCCCGTGGCGAGCCACAGGCACACATTGAAGGATAGGCTTACAGGTTGACCTAAATTCGAGTAGGCCTACTTTGTGCCAATCTCAGTCACTTCCTACACTCAGTCCCTCCCAAAAGATCGCAGCAGTTACAAAGCACTTCTGTAGAGTATGGATCTTTTACAATACTGGAAATTTCATTTACCCTTACTGGTTTACTAGTTTCATTTACCCTTATCCTATTTGTCAGAAGAGAAAACTTTTTGTGACAGCTGGATTTTTTTCCGTTTTATGCTTTTGTAAGATGAATTTAATTTATGTTGTCAACAACTTTTCATTTTAGATTATGAAATATGCACCCATATAAATTGAACTCTGTATTGTATCTGAAGTTAAGTATTTTATGTCCAGGTGTACGGCTGTACTTCACAACATCCCCCTTCAATACACAGTTCACTGGGCCCTCCATGCTGACATTGGTACATGTGCGGCTGCCCCCAGGATTTTCTGCAGGATCCACACAACCGCCCAGCAAGGTGCACTCTGCCTTCCATGGGATGGGCACTCTTTTGCTGATGTCAAGTCAGAGTGAAGATCATGACCTCCTGTGGGCCATTAGCTCTGATTCTTTCCCTTTTCAGAAACAGCTCATGGAGACTCAGGTTAGTTTGATAGATATCCCCACCTTCTGGATATTCTGTGCTAGAAATTTCCTCTTTTCTGTCACTCTCTTTGATTCTGCCTTGTTCCTTTGCTTTCTGTCATTTCTTCCTATCATTTTCTGCCCTGTTGATCCATCCACTTGTACGTGTTCCTTAAAGTTTTACATACTTTCTCTTAGGATTGATAATTAGGTACATGTATTAAGTGCATTTTTGGCTCCAGGGAAACGAGATACGCGGAAGCAGTATTATGTAATTTAGGCCCGTTTTCAGGCCCATTTTCTTATATGTTCTAGAGTTCTTAGTTGTGTTCAAATTTGTATTTGGGGTTTTTGCTCTTTTTTTTCCCCCCTATGTGATGAATTAGATGGAGTGGTCAGTGTCAGGGGCATCTCCTTAGGTTATGTGCACGAATGGGTTGATATGTGTGCTTTAATTTTCTGTTCTTTTTTTTCCTGTTGAAGTATTGTGTATATTTTTAAACAGCTATTGTCCTGATGTGGCTCTATGCGGTCGGTAGGACTTAAAACAGCAATAAGTTTGACAGTCTGTGAGTAGAGAGGATCGTGACAAATTAGTCCATGTGTTTGTGGTTTTGAAAAGTTGAATGTTTTGTGAGGGTTTTTTCCTTGCAGGGGAAAGGGTTTTCATGTTGGGTGACCTGTTCGAGCAAAACTGTGCAGATGGTGTTAATATGCTTGTTTCTGTTGAATTCATTGTTTTTGTTTCTTTTAGTTATGTTTTTTAAAATTTGCGTGTACATGCTTGTGCATGCTCTTTGCTTGCAGGTAAGATTAGGGTATAAGCTATTCTGTTTGTGTGACATTATATACACACATAGGGCCTACAACCATCCATCTCCTTTCCACTTCCTTCCCCTGCCCCTTGCTGCCCCACGAATTTCTTCTCTCTCCTCCCTATCATCCCTCAACATGCACTAACACCACCACGTTGCGCAAGCATGATATGCTGTTCAGTGGCTGTCTAGAAGTAGTATAGCATTCTGCCCAGTCAACAATGACTGAGTTGCTTTTTTTGTCTTTCAGGTCAAAATGCCAATCGATGGCAAGACCTGGGCATTGGGGGAGCTCAAGGCCCCTGAATCCAGGATACAGGCGGCACCCTCTACAGGCCAGCCAAATCCACCCGTGGTTGTGTCCCAGCATATCGAATCTACACGTCGCTTTATTGTCTTGTCAGCTCAGGTCAGTTTTATCTCTTTGTTATGGTTGCTTCACACAGCTTCTTGTTTATCTGTTAACAGTGTTTACAGAGGGCTCTGCACCTTTCTCTTTCTTGTGTTTAGCTGTCTTAATTATCCATTTCTCTTTGAAAAAGCCAAATTTTTTAAAATTTAAAAGTTTGGCTATTCTCAGACAATATTAAGTATTTGTTATGAAATGCCTAACTGAAAAACTTAGGGTTTTTTTGTAATTGCTTTTGATTTTGTTTTTCCTAATATTTTTTTTGTTTGTAAACTTTTTTCCTTTGTGTTTGACTTAATCCTTTAAATTATTATTAATTACCTTGCCATTCTTCTTGTCAGTATAATGTTAGTTAGTCTGACAATAGGTGGTTGTTGAATTAACAGCTTTTGGTTTGAACTGTAACAAACCAACCACAGTTACATGTTGTCTTTCCAGTAAGAAAAGGATGGAGGATGGGATTTTCAATTTTTAAATGTAAGGAGGGAAAATGAGGACAAATTTACCTTCAAGTTCGAAATTTGATGGTGCTACTACAAGCTTTAATGCTTCATAAAGTGGAAAAGAGATTTTTAAAAATCCTTACTGTTGTTAATAGCAAAGTCTAGAATAGAAATACCTTCATGCTATGGAAAATGATCTTACAGGGTTGTCACATTCTGTGCAAACTGCGACCTGCAGAACAGCTGCATTCCATGTTGATTGACTGCGGAGGACCAGATGCAGAGGAGGTGAAGGCATTTTTCCGTCTGCATCGACTGGACCAGGCTTGTGCTACCTGTCTTGTGCTGGCCTGTTCACGCAGCCCTGGTGATGCACAGGTATGGTGTGTGGAGGGTAAAAGTGATGCTACTTGAAAAAGACGAGCTTGTGTCATATAATGTTACATTTGTAAAGGAATCATATAATGTTACGTTTGTAAAGGAAAGTATGAAATCATAACTTCTTGAAGATATTATCTTTACTTTGCTCTATTTAATTACTCTGCCCAAGTAGATTTTATGTGTGTATCTGTACATGAGTTGTTGACTTGTGGGCAGTTTCTTTTATATTGCTTTATTATTTTCCTATGTGACTTTTTATTATTGTATGCAATATCTCTCTCTCTGTCTTTGTCTGTCTGTATGTATATAGTTAACAATTAACAAGGAACACCATGAGAGTGCGGAGTGGATGAGACCTGGAGCACCAGTGTCTCGCCACTCTCCAGACGATCACCTCCCAAGCTCCGGACACCACTCAGTAGTCATTTCTTAAACAAAGGGGGAGGGGGGGAGGCTGTTCATATATATATGATTTTAATAGCACATAACTTAACATATTTTACAACTGCATAAGCTCAGTTAATATGGAACACCATAATTGCAAAATATTCGATCAGCTGGTCGACATTGACCACCAGGTTTCATGGTTGAGCCCACCCACCTATCCCAATACCCAGTTCCGATTCAAGTTACGATTTTTTTCTCTTTTAGCTCATTACACATAAGAATTAACACTTGCAAAATATTCAATCAGGTCGTCCAGAAATTCTTGAAAAAACGTCCATCACAAGGTGTCACGGTCATGCCCATCCACCTGTCCCCCCAATACCGGTTCCTGATTGAAGCGACGATTTTCCACTTTTAGCTCAGTATACCTAAGCATCAACACTGTACTTATTGTGCTCCACTCAGCCTTCTTCGTGTACCCGCTGTTTTCTCCCACTTAAGCTTCCTTGTTTTTCACCCGTTTCGATCAGTCTTCCCATTCTTTCTTCACCGGCACTGTACCCGGAGCACCCTTTTTTGCTGTCTTTAGTCCTTTTTCGATATCTTATACTTTCTCTTGTCATCAGTGTCGGCCGATGTGCACTAAGTTTAGATCTTTTCATCAACTAGTTTCTCCCACTAACCCAGTTTGATACCCTCTTGAGCAACTCTTTTTTTTTTCTTTTCCTGGGAAAAAATATTTGTTATTTCTCTTCACAAACAACCTGCGTTCGTTCAACCATTCTTTCTACTAGCTTCTGGAAATTCTTGGTCTGTTCCAGATTCTTCTTTCTTCCAAAGGACTTGCGATCGCTCAACTAAACAAAGGCCTGGTCTATTCCATATTCTTCCCTTTTTCCCCCTTAATCTTCTCTTATGGGTCCTTCCTTTCTCTCAACTTATCGCCATTTCTCCTTGAAATCGCCCTTCTCCTTCTACGCTGGGCCTCACTCATAGGAGTTGACGCCATTAGCACTCTGTTTTCCTTTGTGTCGACTTTGTGCTCTACTCAAAGGAGTGTACCCATTTCTACTCAAAGGAGTGTACCCATTTCTACTCAAAGGAGTGTACCCATTTCTACTCAAAGGAGTGTACGCCATTTCTGATTTATGACATTGAGTATCGTTCACGTCTTTCTGAGGATTTCCATCGATGATTTTCATGTCTTTCTGCACCTTTGGACTTATGACATTCTGTGTTAATACCCTTGTATGTTCACTGTGCTCAGTAATTTTCTTGCATTCTGAGGATTTTACATGTCTCTGTGTGTGCCTCTTCATTGGGTTACTCTGCCTCTTTTCATCAGTGCCTTCTAGATTACCCTCACCTGCACCCTCGGATCAGGTAACCCTTCTGTCCTCACAGGTTTTCCACATGGACCACTCAGAGCATCCATTCCCAGCAGTCATCAAGAGGGCCAGCCATTGCAGAGGCCTTGCGTTATTGGTAGGGACAGAGCATTGTGCCCCCCACCAGCCAAGCCGATTGCCCAGTTTTGGCCCCTGCTCCCTCTATGAGTCCTTCTGACCACCACCCCACAGCAGGACCATTTCCTCTCACTGTCTTTTCTGGAAGGGAATGCCAGAGTTTATCCTTTCCGTCCCTTTTAGAGCCCTCTTGCAACGCGGGATGCCAGAGCGCTCTCTTCTTGCCTGTGCAAGAACAAGGTGAGCCAGATGCTTAGACAAGTTTGGTTCACTCGCCTCCTCGCAGAGGATGCCATAGCGATCCTTTCTCACCTATGTGGGAGTTATTTGAAGGGAAACCTCCAGCCCTGCCAAGACACCAGGCTCAGATTGTCCTGGGAGATTGGGTGGCTCCATGAAGGGTGGCCCCACTAACGCGACCCTCTCACAGGCCTGCATATTAAAGGCAAAGACACTAAAAACTATCAGGACATCTTAATTACTAAAGTTCTTTTAGAGAATGTTCTCACCTGTCGGCTTCACCGGGTTCAGTGTTGGCTGCTGCACATCTTGACACCACTATCTCCCACCAGGCCACTCTGTCTTAACTGTTGTGGACAATTTCTTGAATATTAAGGCCCCTGATATTGGCTGTGTTCTCGATGCCACTGTTTTTCCTTGAAAGATGGTTGCCATGAGGTCCATGTTCTTGCTGTGTGACACATGGCCAGTGTATTTTAGTCTTCTCTTGTTGATGTCTTCTAGTAGTTTTCTGGTGGTATCAAGTTCTTCCAGGACACTTTCAGTAGTTCTGTCTGTCATTTGGCATGTAATAGTCTCCAATAAAACATCTCTGCTGTCTCAATTCTTCTGCAATCAGTTTTTCTCAGAGTCCAGGCTTTGCAGCCATAAATCATGACTGAACAGATCAAATATTTTAAAAGTCTAACTTTCAGGCATTTGGTATGCCTCTGTCTTTCCAGATGTCGAGTTGGATCATTTTTTGCTTTGCCATTCCAATTCTTTCTTTGATATCTTTGGGGCAGGTTCCATCATCGTTTTTACAGAACCAAGATATTTGAAATCCTTAAAAAATGTGAAAGATTTTAAATATCATGGTTCTGTAAAAACCGATGATGGAACCTGCTCCATCCTTGATGTCTATGAAGGTGACCAGGACCTGTCTGACTGGTGGATTAAATCCACAATGTCAGCTTTCAACAAGAACATGCTTTTGCAGATCATTGCGTGGCATAGATCTCTTATGGCGCCTGGAAAGCCTGTTGGTCCCCGCGGTCCATGGCACCTTTCTCTGTTGGATCAGCTTCATGTAGATCTTGTGCACAGAAGAGAGATGGGGCACCAGTCCTCAATGCTGTCTGGATCACCACTTTTCTTTGGAATGAGTGTGATAATGGAATGTTTCCAGTCACTAGGGACACGTGTTTTGCAGGCACAAATGTTCATGATAGTAGTCAGCGCAGGCGTCATTGTCTCTTTACATCGCTTCACGTAGTCATAAGTCACGCTGTCTGATTCAGGCAAACATTTTGCGGGTAGCCCACTGATAATAGATTTGAGCTCTTCTTTCTGCGAAGCGGAAAGGTGGCAGAGTCCACTCTGGAGGGGTTGGAGGGTTGACTTCATCTTCCCATGGTGCAGGCGATATTTCTGCTAGTGCATGCTGACAACATTTCTGGAGGTGTTCATGCACTCTGTTCGTGTCAGTGTTACGATGGGCGTAAGGTGATCTCTTGCTGTTATTGTTGATGATTTCCACTGCTTCCCTCTTTTCTATTGCCACAGACGAGTCAGTTCCCCTTTGAGCAGTAATGGGCTCGTCTTGCTGACTGCTGCAGGGATGTCCCTTCTTAGTAGTCAGTTGTTTACAAATGTCACATATGATGTACAGTTTGTATTCACTTTCAGTTAAATAGTTCTCAAACTGACTTCTTAGCACTAGCTTTAGATCATCTGGCTCCTCAACAGAGTAGGTGCGAATGAAGGAATTTTTTATAAAACTTGAATTGACTCCACTCATCTTCATTACATTCTTTCAGGAAATGAGTCCAATTGTTAGCCTGGAATACATCAGATGTGGGTAAGGTCATACCTTCACTTACTGTGTAGTTTATGCCATGGGTCACCATGTTTGTTGATGGTTCAGCAGGATGGTTGAGTCAACGATATTGCTGATCTGAAATGCTGCTCTGAATGCTTTTTTTCAGTTCATTGTAAACTCCCATGGTTAATTTTCACTCAAGCTCTTACTGCCATCACACACACTCACACTCACTCACACACACACACACCCCACACACACACACACACACACACACACACACACACACACACACACACACACACACACACACACACACACACACAATATGTACAGATTTAAAGGGTCACATATGTGTGTAGAGAGAGATATTTACACTTTTTCTTTTATCTTAGGCTTGTAGAAATGTGGTGTATGTCATGTCATTATTGTCAAGGTTATATACAGTAAATGTTTACTTATACATTGTCTCCCCCAGGTGTCTGACTGGGCTCGTATGGCGTTTTTCATGTATGGCGGTGAAGCCCAGTACAACTTCGGAGCAGCTGCTGCCTCTGGAATGCAACCTGCCACCATTGGTGCAACACCTTACACTAGCAGTGAGGGTCGCTTTTGTATTTATGGAAGTGTATACCTGGCTGGTCTGAAGGTGGTCTGACCTGGCTGGTCTGAAGTGGTCTGAGTTGCTTTGTTGAGATGTGCGATTTTAAGATAGAAATTCAGATGTACTTGCATTGGTGAGACTGCTTTGCCGAAAATCTTAACATGCAGCTATACTTACAAAATGACATATACGTATATATACATTGCTCATTTGTTACTCACCTTATAAGAAAAAATCAGTGAAAAAAGATTATCCAAGATGGACAGGTTAAGCTGACAAGTTAAAAGTGTGGTAATGTTAGCTAGGACAATATTATGTGTGTTTTGACGTGATGATATGCTTACATTATGAAAACAACTCAGGACACAGCATTGTGGAATGGAATGTTAATTTTAGAATGTAGACTGATATGCTGCTGTGTTTGATAAGGATACTACACAGTTGGCTTTAGTTTTCTGCTGGTGAATGTTGGGTTCCTCCTAAGACTTTCATCAGACCAAATGAACTATTGAATAGCTGGCTGTGGTACCGCCACCTATTAGCAACTGGGGAAAATGGAGACAGCCTTGCGATATTTAGTGTGAGGAAGGTATCATGGTCACTAGTCAAAGGTGGTAACCTCATCTAATCATGCAGTAATCCATTTGGCAGTCTCAGGAGCAAACCAAAAAATTAATCTGGAAGAAAGTAAAACTGATTCTTTTATCATTTATTTATTGAAATTGTATTTTGTTGACATTAGCGTTTGCTTTGATGATTCATGTGTGTTGTGTCTGTGATACCAACATGTACATTATCAGCGGTGTCAACAGCTGCAGCTGGTGGGAATTTAAGCAGTACCATCATGTACAGTCCTGGCCCTTCCTCTGCCCTTACTTCTATGACACCCATGCCAGGTGAGGATAAGCTGTTTGTTTGAGAGTAAAATGATGGTGGTTGGTTAGACAGGGTTGTTTTGTGAATGAAATAAGAATGGAACAGCATAGATAAATGGAGTGACACTTGGCGAATGGCACTTAGTGCATTGTTGATATTGTATGTCTGCCTTTATGTCCACCCTGATGTCGTACAACAGCTCCCACAAGCGTTTGCTATTTTGAAAACAAAATTGCATCGATTGATGGGATGAGTACTTAACATGCTTGCAGTGGGGTACTGCAGATGCAAAAATTAAGGTCCCCTCCTGTTTTGGAACCAGAAGAGCTATCTAGATTCTTTTTTTCTTACAAAGAAGATTTTTTTCTTTGAAATTAGTCGTGTTTTACATCTGAAGAGAAATGCAAAAAACATCCAAATCGCCCACAGTACATGACATAATTGAGGAGTTAACTAGGTTGCTTTTAGGTAGCTATGGGTTCCTTTTTCCTGTCATGCTATCTTTTCCTCACAAATTTAGGTAGCTATGGGTTCCTTTTTCCTGTCATGCTATCTTTTCCTCACAAATTTAGGTAGCTATGGGTTCCTTTTTCCTGTCATGCTATCTTTTCCTCACAAATTTAGGTAGCTATGGGTTCCTTTTTCCTGTCATGCTATCTTTTCCTCACAAATTTAGGTAGCTATGGGTTCCTTTTTCCTGTCATGCTATCTTTTCCTCACAAATTTAGGTAGCTATGGGTTCCTTTTTCCTGTCATGCTATCTTTTCCTCACAAATTTAGGTAGCTATGGGTTCCTTTTTCCTGTCATGCTATCTTTTCCTCACAAATTTAGGTAGCTATGGGTTCCTTTTTCCTGTCATGCTGTCTTTTCCTCACAAATTTAGGTAGCTATGGGTTCCTTTTTCCTGTCATGCTATCTTTTCCTCACAAATTTAGGTAGCTATGGGTTCCTTTTTCCTGTCATGCTATCTTTTCCTCACAAATTTAGGTAGCTATGGGTTCCTTTTTCCTGTCATGCTCTCTTTTCTTCACAAATCTCTTCCTTATTTCTGCCTTCCAGATCATTCACTTGTTTTTCTTCCAAAAATGAAATATGGCTGTCTTTAAGACAGGATAAAGAACAGTCAAACACACAGAAATCTGCTGTTTGTGCTGAGTAAGTAGCTTTGTTTGCTTAGATAGGAAGTGCTTGCAGAGCACTAGCCCACATAAGAAGAAGGTACCTAACATGAACGAATCACGCTTAGTGCTGCAAATGATTTTGTTTGATTGACAGGCTTGGTACCTGCCTACATGTCCACCCAATGCCTCACAATACCTCCCATTAAAGTTATTTAACAACAGAATTATATGGATGGGGTAGGTATCTGACTTAGACTCTGTGTAAATGCAAGTGATGATGCGTGAATTACAGGCATGGTACCAGCCCACATGTCCACCCCGATGCCTTACAACACCTCTCTCCACCAGCCCACAGTGGGCCCTGTACCAGGGGGCCTCCAGGAGGTCATTTACTCTGGCAAACACAACGGCATCTACATCTACCTCGCTCGCATTCTCAGGTACAGATTTCAGCATTGGTTCTGTTATAGTCTGTATCTGGCTGGTATCTTTACATTTGAATCTAGTTTCTTGTATGTTCTGGTTAACACAAGAAATAGAATCTGTGCGTGTTTTTGCTTGCATTTTCATTTTCTTAAATTGTCCAAGTATGATATCACTCTAGACTATGACTCAAGAGGTATTACTTACAAGTCTTGATACCACCCAGTTTTTGCTACTCCTCTCGATATAGTAACATATACCAGTCAGATATTATATTTTGTATTTTTAGGATCATCACATTTAGTCAATTTCCGTTGTGATCGTTCCCCCCCATTTTCTGCATCACCTTTATGACACAGGTACTGGGACAATTTTTACAATGCTATGAGGAAGAGGAGGAGGAGGATAACCACAATGCTAAGGAGTTCCTATCTAGGATTGAGACTGCGTGGCAGGGCTGTACCCTGTGCTTACCATCTTGATATATCCTGGCGTCAGCCAATGCCCGAGAGAAACAGACACCTGTGGTGCTGGTCAGGAAGGTTGAGCAACACCTTAAATGACGCATCCATGAAATGGATGAGACTCGACAGTATGGTCCCAAAGTTTCCAATGAGCCCATAGCACATTTGACTTTAGGTTGGAGTCAGTTGGGGCTGAAAAATCCCAGTGATTTTAGAGCACTGATGGGGATTCAAACACACAACCACAACACCACAACGACTGGTCAGTTAAATATTTTATATATGAATGCATGTATCACAGACTGCCAGATAAAATGATTCAAACTTCAACTCTGTTTTCTCTGTCACAGACCATTCTGGGACAGAGCAGTGACAGCAGAATTACAGTGCCAGACTCAACAGGGTCCTAAAGTTTATGTAAGATTTCTTTTACTTATTCCTTTACAAATGTGTACATATATTATGCGCTTGTGTAGGCACACATGCTTCATTAACAGACATGTGATGCAAACAACACACACACACGCACGCATGCATGCATGTGTTCAGATGCATACATTTTTTCAGTTGCAATTTAGATTTGCACGATTAACGGTGAGCATGCTTTTTAACTGTTGTCTTTTATCTTAAGTTGGTTGCTGTAATTGACGTGGTGTTAGCCCTGATATGGCTCTAGTAGTCGGCTATGCTGTAAGCAATATGAACTTGCACCAAAACTGTCAGGCACACTCAAACATATGTAACTACTCTAAGCATATATTTCCAAGCATATTGTTAAAGTCAGCCCCCTCCCCCCATCCCTTCCCCCCTCTCTCTCTACAGCAGACATACACGCACACACACACACAGAGTGCGCATGAGACTTTCACAAAAGGACAAAGACATGTGAACATAAAGACACATATGTAATCAGCATAACTACTGTAAACTTTCAAAACATCTGAGGTACCTTTTTCATATTTGCTTCTTCTGACAGATATTATTTGTGACCACAAGAGTTGCTGTATGTTGATCCATGTGTTATCTGTATTACACAGCTTACCAGCAACTACAGCAGTGATGAACTTGCTCTGGCACTGGAGCAGGTCAGGGATTTGTCAGACTTTGTTGACTTCAACTCTAAGTTTGATTCGGGGGCGCCCTCAGATCTGTAAGTGTGAGAAGATTGATTCTTGACTGCTGTAGTATAAAGTATAATCTGAACAATGGGGATTGGAAGTTTGTTGGATGCACATATAGTGTCGCCTAGCAAATATCGTCGACTTTTCTCTGGAAAGTTTTATTTTTCTTTTGATTGCACATGCCTTTCCGTTTCTTGTAAGTGCTGATTGACAGCAGTGACCTAAGCCTGTCCCTATGCAAAAGAATACTCTTGTAGAGAAAGCAAAAGTAGGGTACCATGCAGCGTCCTCTACAGTCTCGTAGTGTCCTGTCTTGTAAGAACCAACTCTGTCCCTTTCATTTCAACACTGTTCAGCTGGTCAGATGTTCTCATGTGACTCTGCATTTTTGGTAAAAAAAAAAATTTGTTACTGCTATCCATTGGTGTTTTCATAAGAGCTACCCATTGTATCCTTCAAGACAGCTTCAAATAAGGCTTCTACTTCTCTTGCTAAATGAAAAAGTTCTGAGCAGATCTGAAATACCTCGCAAATCGTATAATACTTCAGTTCAAAATCCTCATTGTTCTCAATCTCTATCCTCTTTACGTCCGGCGATCGGACCTCTGAATTTTTCAGTTACCACCTCCTTCCTAATGAGCATCCACTTACCAAGACTTAGGTAAGCTAGGTATGTGTGTGCATTTGGCCTCCAAACTGTCAAGTCATAACTTGACCAGTTGCCCACTTTCCTTTAGGTTGTAAGTTATGAACAGCGTGCTTTTGATAGTGTCCAGTTACTGTCAAGTTGTGCCGGATATTGTTTCGCAAGGACATCCAACTGCATTATGTCTGTTCTCAGTCTTACAGACAAGACCCATCAAATTCCATCTTGCTGGATTAACATTCCACCTGTCACTGATCCCCAAAGTGGACTTGGTTTAGAGTTACAAGAGGACTTCAAATATCGCTATTGTCACAACTATGAGCACGCCCCTAAACTATTCAGGGCAGGCTGCCTCACCCCTGGTCACTTCCACTTTGTCCGTCACTCACAGGTAATGTAACCCAATCTCTGTCACCCCTGGACACCTTCTTCGCTGGTTACCCAGCATGTAGGTGAGGTAACCTGCTTCTTATCTCAAGGAAGGGAAGAGAATTGGCTCCTATGAAATGAGATACTGCATAAGAGAGAGCGCCGCATGGTATCCTGTTTTCACTTTCTCTAGAGGGGTATTATTTTGTACAGGGACATGTCTAGATAAACTTTACAATCAGCACTTGTGAGATGTAATATGTTTATTGAAGGCAATTTTAGCTACAAAAGTTTTAAATCTAAACATTTTTTGGATTAATATCAGGTTGATTTGTATCTTGAATATTGCTGTAGGAGGTGCTGCAGTGTGTGGAAGCACTAGATTAATGATGAGGGCATAGAATAGATCTTTTGGTTTTTAGTAAAAGTATTGAAATGATAAAACTTAATTTTGAAAATTTTGAGAAAATATTTGACTTTGTTCAGATACTTGGCAACAGCTAGTTCATGAGTGCAAAAAGTTCAAGCTTACAGGAAAGACACAGCATCATCATGCGCCATTGAAACATTAGTCCTGTCAAGAATGTTATTGTTCATAGCTTTGGCCATTTAAATAAAAATACAAGCTGTCAACAGCAATCAGTGTTTTGTTATGTGATAAGAATTCTTATTAGATGGTGAACAGACTGCTCAAATTTTGAAGCATTTTGTGTTAAAATCGCTACAAGACTCTGGCAAGTGTAACTGAAACTGTTATTTATCTTTCCAGCTTGTCACCTGCTCATGTTCCGTCCAGACTACGTTTTGGAGAGGGAGCTATGGATGAACAGACCAGAAAGAAACTGCAAGGTTTGCTCCTTTGTTCTATCTGGTTATGGGCAATCAGTGTGTTGGACAGTTAAGAGTTGCCATAATCTAGTTACATAACCAGTGTTGTTGGGGGACTGATGGATATCTGGGACATCTTTATATCTGGGATGCATCAGCAAGCATGAGGTTGTCTGTTCTTTGATATTTACCACCTGGATATTTGTGTGCGGGTCTAGAGACAGTCTTTTCCTTGGAATGTGTGTTGTGGTGTGTGATATGACCTAAATGAGTTAACTTTCATTGCTTTACTGTTTCCAGAAGCAGTTCCTGTGCAGATAATGAATACATAATTACATTTTAATTACATTGTAAGAGTGTGCTGTATGAATGCTTCATTATTTTTATTATTAGATGTAAACAGAAAGTGTTTGTGTTTTGCTATGTATTTGGGCATGTGTGTGTGTGTGTGTAATGACAATAATGCAAGGCAAGACTAAAAAAACAAAAAAGGAATT
This sequence comes from Monoplex corrugatus, assembly GCA_030674185.1. Classification (NCBI taxonomy): domain Eukaryota; kingdom Metazoa; phylum Mollusca; class Gastropoda; order Littorinimorpha; family Ranellidae; genus Monoplex; species Monoplex corrugatus. The sequence continues at coordinate 54,449,528 of CM060313.1, forward strand.
TATATATAGATCGCAAACCTGCAGGTGAGGCCCACCGGGTGGAGAAGATCTCTCTACAACATGTTCAGGAGTTGTTGCACCGCGTGGAGGAGGTGTTGGGTCTGTGGCGAGTGTTGCTGGATCATCAGTTCCACACCTTGGCTGCCGCCATCACTCAGGACCTGCAGAACCAGCTACGCTCCCTTACCTTTAAAACCCTTGTCCTCACTGGAAAAGATGTGAGTAACACAGAAATATTTCTTGCTTCCAAGATTTAATGGTTGATGCCATCACATTAATCTTTCACAGTACTCAGGTCTCTAGGGCCTCTTTTTTTGACAGCACCTTGATTCTAATTACTTTGGAAAAGTCTTCCTTTTTTTTTTTTTTTTTTTTTTTTGCCTAGCAGTGTGGTGTGGAACTTCCTCTCAGTGTCTTTAAGACAAAGCAAATATTTGCTTTCAAAAACGCCTCAAAACATCTCTTTTAAAAACAGACAAAGCAGCATAAAAGATATATGCTTATGACTTGATTTACTTATCTATATGAGTGTGCGTTGTGCGTGCATTAGTATGTGAAAGATTTGTATTCAAGGGAATGATACAGATCTTTTCTTCTCATTTAAGCATGGTTATACCTCAGTCAGTCCTGTGGTCTCGATAAAAGATACAGTTTTCATCAAGTTGTCCTTGTTGCCCTGACTGCTTTTGTGGAGTTTATCCATGTGGTCATTGTTTTTTTGTTTTTTGTTTGTTTTTTTTACTTCTGAGCAGTGGGGCAAAACTGTAGAATGTGCTTTGAAACTTTTGGTCCTGTCCAGCATGGACATCAATATGAGACAGCCCCATTTGGCATATATTTTTGAGTGGTCGGCAGTTTGTAGTCATCAGGTGGAAGATTTTTTTTTTCATAATGATATATTTTTTGTAATTGATGATTCTGGTACCTGTCTTATGGTACCTGTCTTATTATTCTTGATGAACTATGTTTACGGTATTAGATTCAATAATCTATGTATGATTTTGTTGTTGTTGTTGTTGTTGTTGTTCCATCAATATGTGGTTGTTTTGTTTTTGTTCCCGCTGTTGTGACTGTTTGATAAGGGTCTATTACTGTTGTGACTGTTTGATAAGGATCTATTACTATGTGAATTGCAATGTTTGTGCTTTTGGTAGGACTGTTTGCACTTTACAAATGAAATCTGTATAACGTTTTCTGTTTCCTGACAAAAAGGTGTTGAGGGTAGGCAGAAAATGTGGCTACCACCAACCAGTGGACTTGCAGGTGACAGATGATTTAGTCATTTTGATGGCGTTGTTAGGAGATTCTATTAATGTTTATATGAGTCAGATGTCATAGAAAGTGGTCATCATGCAGGGCTCTTTTGCTACCCATAGGGATTGTAGGGAATGGGTGATAGTGTTCAGTTCTTATTAACCCTTTCACAGATGGGTTTCTTAGCAACAGCAGTTCCTTTCATTCTTGGGTTACTTGAGGAATTCACTAAAAATTGTGAGGTAGGTGTTTTGTCATGGACTGAGATTGCAGTAGTATCTGAATAGGTATGTTAAACTATACATCACTGGGTGCAGCAGTGATATGCAAAGTCTCTGATGGTGTCTGGATATCCAGCTGTCTGTTTGGTGACCCACAGGTAATATTTGTGACACTTTTTCTAATTATTAGTTGAAAGACATCTCTATAGTCACGCAAACAACAAACAAACAGTACAACACAAACGTTTCAAACTTACAACATAGTGTCCATTGCTGAGTCCAATTCAGAATAACTGCTTACACCTTGAAGATCGTCATTGTCCTGATGTCTCAAATGTGTAACTTATTTTTGTTTTTATAGGTCATAGTGTACACTGTGCAGTGAGTGCCATTGTCCTTTTCTGGCAATTACATTTCAGTGCAGTGACAACAACCAATCACAACTGATCTTTACATATTACTAATCTAATATACAAGTTGTGGGACACACACGTGTGAAACATCACAGAGAATTGTGACATGAGTGTGGCAAACTTTGGAACAGTCTACAGGATTATTGAAACATAAATATACATTGCACTTCTGACACACCATTGTAGTTTTAGACATTTTGTAAGGACTGTCAGCACATTGCCCCCCTTCTGTTAACATCCATAGCTTAAAATCATATGGTAAATTCTTGTAAAGCTCGTCATCAGAAAACGGTCACTGTTTGATCCTTCTACCTCAATCTTGACCATATGTACAGAATAATCTCGACTCTTGATAAAACTATAACAAATTCTTAGTGTCACTGGCTCTCCCACACTCTGGACACTGCTGGGCATTTCTTATCAAAACATCTGCCATATCCCATTACCCCGGGCAGGCGGATGGGAGTCGCCTATTTAGGAGTTGTCAGAGTCAGTTACTTTACAAAGCTCTACAACAGCTGTGGCGGTGGGCTGGAAGAAGGAAAGTCTTATCTCTCAGCCGCTCAGGGGGTTGACAGGAATGACAGCATCAGTTCACTCACAGCTGCAGAGGTTTGCTGGACTGAAAGGATTATGCACCTTTTCTATTTCATGGTGGAACAAATAACATATGGTTCGAGCACACTCTTAAATGCCAAGGTTAAGTTTGATGGAGCATGATTGCCAAATGGATGGGTGACTAGATTTGTGCCCAGGCCAGAACAATCGCCCCTGTCTACCTAGGTATAAAGGGGTATATATCTATTTTTAGAGGCAGACAAGGTAAAGCAAGCAACGTGAGAGAGGAGATGGGCCCACTTTAATACTGGTTCTGAGAGACCTTTCAACCCTTTGCTTCCATGCTGTCACTCAGGTTATCGGACAACCTTCACCTTGGTTTCTCTTTCACATGTATACTGTCAAAACACTCATTCTTCTGGCATAGATGTGCATGGTTTTTGGAGAAGAATAATTATTACATGGATCTCTTTCCTGAACCTGAACCTTCCATATCTTCCATGAGTATGGCGTGCCCTTTCAACATGTATGTCAGAATTTTGAGTGTGTTGGTAGTGTAACAATATTGAACCTTTTGAACCACAATCAACCAGAATCATTATACATGTATGTTGTAAATAGACACAAAACATGGATGGTGGTTTGTGTTGCTAGGTGTGTACAGCTCTGATCACCTGCCTGATTGGTCGTTATCTTGATGACAACGCCACAGTGGATGCCATCAGTGGAAGACTGCCGAGAAGTGTGTCCCTCGCTGTACAGTACTGATGACGCAACATGTTCCAAGGTAACCAACATGTTTGTGCATACCTGTGTGTTCATTTCCTCTGTCACTTGTGCATGCATACTGTGTATGTATGTGGTCAAATGCTGTGTTTAATGTTTTGAGTTCTTTTTATTTTTTCAGCAGTGCTTTCTCTTAGAGTATGTTTTTATGAAGACCTTCATCAACAACTTAGATGTGTTTGTTTGTTGAAGAAGATAGTTTGACGACATAGATTCCAGTTTGTCTCTCCTGCATGCTATGCATTATGTTCTCATTTGAGTTGGTTGTGTTTTTGGTTCTGATTTCTTGTGAGCTCAAAGCCTGCCACCCCCATATATAAGTGGAATTTGTAATGGGACTGTTAATGTGCAGTGAGTTGCTCTTGGACAAATTGCAAGTCTTGTTCCAGCTTCAGTTTAGATTTAAGATTTGCAGTGAGAAATGTTTGTTGGAAACAGATACTTCTTTTGTTTGTATTAAGTTTGGTGATCATAAAATAGCTTGACAATCTTTTATTGGATTTTACCTTTTGATTCATTTATTTGTTTATGTATTTAGTTAATTATCTCTTTGAATGACTGACATGATTAGATGAATTCACCTTTTGTTTGTTTTGTTAGTTTACTGTGCCTTGCCTTGATCCCTTCACTCTTGCTATAATACTTTTTTCATCTCTTAATTCTCCCATGGAGGCATCTGTTTGTATATTTATGTTTTGGCTTCATATATTGTACTATGACGGATTATAAGCATTACAGCGACAGAAGGTTGCCCTGTCTCAACTGATTTTAACAGCTAGTACTGATATGAACCAAAAGTAATTCGTGCGAGGCCTCATGGCCCAGCCCTTAGCGTCACTTACGTGTGCACATGTGCTGGTCAAAGCCTTGTTTCCGTTGTTCTTATGGCTGCCTTTATCACAAAGGACGCGTATCAGCAGACAGGCTATGTTATTTAATTAAGTTTACACTCTTGTCTCGCCTGTCTTTGCTCAGTCTTAGCATGGCCTGGTATAGTCACACACCTGCCATTGTGTTGTCTTACCCGATTTGTTTTTTCTGTTTGGATCAGGGTGAATTGGGGGGGGGGGGGGGTGGAGAAGCACTTAAAATGACTAAGCAAGGGGGAACTAAATTCTTGGCTTTGGATACTCAGACTAACGCAGGTGATAGTTCTTCTAACATGTACATCAATCCGATTCATCCCGGAGTGTTGAGTAGAGAGGGGGATTCTGATGTAGAAACTCCTCCCTTGCCAGGCGGATCATCATACCCACATGGGCCAGAAGTAGGAGAGTCAGTTCATTTTCATACTAAGTGTGTACTTCAGAAAGGCTTGATTGTAGCAGAACATGATGCTACCAGTTACAAGTGCTCTAGAGTTGGAATCATGGCACCCTCCATTGCTGTTGATGTATTAATGATTCTGACAGTCACTACAATGATTTACCAAAGGTCTACTTGGGAAGGGGCATCTATTGATTCAGTTTGTGTTTTTATCAGTTGATGTAATATGTTTGATAACTAAAAGACAAAAGTTCAGATTATATGAGTTTATTAAAGTGAAATTATGTATCTCGCAGGCGGATGAGCTACTGCAAGTAGCTCGGGCTACACAGGATCCAATGGAGAGACGTCGACAGTTGCAGGAAGCTCTCAGGGTCAGTAACTGCACTAACAGATTCCATCCTGTGCATCGGACTGACGATCTGACAAGTGTTGAGAATAACAAGAACAGACTATTTACAACTGGAATGAATTCATTATGTTTGATTTGTGATTGTGCACTGGTATCGATGTTTATGTTATAGGATGGACTTCTGTTCTTAGCATAAGGCATGCATCTGTGCTTGGCAAAAGATACACATGTATTTAGCATAAAAGATTAGCATATATTTCAGGCAGTAAGATAAGCCTCAAGTAGTTAAAGAATTTTGAACAGTTTTAAATTAACAGATTACAAGACAGTACAGTGTAAAGGAACTAGCGAATTAGTAGGAATTATTGAACTTATACAGTGTAAAGGAACAAGCTGGTTAATTAGAATTACTAAATTTATGAAATATAATCTGTGAAATTGATCATATAAATGAAAAAAATATGAAAAGTATGATGGCCAAGCCATTGAAACAGTCTGTTTTTATACATGCTCTTGCTTCCCATCAGAAAACCAAGATTTTTTTACTTTCCAATATCACTGTGACTATGAAGAAATATGACTTAAGGTGAAGCGAGGACAGTGATAGATTGTGACAACGGTGAAAACAGAATTTGAGTGTTGTCAGAAGTTCTTAGGAAAATGTTTTCACACCTTCCTCAGAAAGTACTGATTTTCAGCTTTGTTTTGGTCTGTGTGACCTTGACCTTTGTGCCATAACTTCCAAACATGCATTTGCAACTCCTTAATAACAGTCCACACCTTTTATCCAAATGTAACGATCCATTCAGATACATCAGAATAAATCTTTTTTAACACATTTGTGTTACACACATGGACACACGCCTCTGTGCTGTCAATATGGAAATAATCTTTTATTTTATACACACATACACACACACACACACACAGATATATAGATACATAATTATGTAGGTATATAAAGGGAGATGGGGGAATAGCATGATGTCTTGGTTTCATAAGCTCACTACCTTTTTGCACCACTGAGTCCAATAATAGAATTACAGCCTTTATTAGACCAACACAACATGACTTGTATAATGTATACCTGCCTGGAATGTTACAGTTGCTGAAATCAGTGACAACTCCACTAAAGCTGGGTGTGGTTTGTCATCGTCTCCTGACAGTAAATCACTACACTGGCATTGTTGAGCTGTGTTTGGCAGAGGCCAAAAAGTATGATCCCCATGATCTTGCCAACCACTTCTATTCTCAAGGAGAGCAGCCAGAGGACACTCAGGGCATGCAGGCTTACATAAGCAGGTAAGTTCTGCATGTGTGTGTGTGTGTGTGTGCGTGTGTGTGTGGTGTGTGTGTGTGTTTTTTGATTAGACAAGCTTTTTGGTTAAAATGATGGAGCTGTTGACTGAAGGTCTGATATCTTCAGTTCTCATGCATGTTACAGCACAAAGATTATCCTGTTTTTTTGGCCATTTTAATGTGTAAGTCTATAGTGTTGGATATACTATCATATATTGCAAGGTAGCCCATTGTTGGGGACTTAGCTTCTCTCAGGTCCAGTGGTGCCTACCTTTTCTACCATGCTGCTTTACTTTCCCAGTCCCGAAAGAGGAACAGGTAATCATTTATGTTGGGGTGATGTTGTCAGGCTTGGGTATGTTATGTGATGAACAGTTGGTTAGAGTTCATTTTCCTGTGGACTTTCAGGGCTTGAAACCATAGAGTTCAGATAGAAGGCAAGAGATATATGTGTCTGTTGTTCAGTTATGTGATTTTATCTCGCAGTGTTTCATACATTTCAATGGTCTTGGGCTGTCCACAAGACCAGACATGACCTGATCAAAAACGCTAGGATCAGATTAATGGTAGGAGCAACATCAGCCCATCAGCAAAGAGTGAAGTAGCTTGGTCATCTGAACAAAATGTAACACCACCAGCAGCATATAACAAAAAGACACCTGCACGTAAAGCAAGGGGCAGACCCAGGAAAACCTGGATCAACAATTTGAAGAAGACTTTGATATCACAGCATTTCCTTTCTTTAGTCCTTCCAGCTCTTTCTCTCTATAATGCCCATGATGGTACAACTGGACAGATGAAAGAAAGAATTGGAAGGGTTTTTTTTTGTGTTTTGTTTTTGTTTGTTTTTGCATATAACCACAATGGCCACAGTACTGAAAGAAATCAGGAGGATGTTGATACTTATTAAAAAAAAAATCGCATTATCATTACTCAAAATTTGCGCCTGTCTTGTTTTTTGTAGTAAATTTGCATTTTCATTCTATTTTTGTGTTTCTGAAATCTTTCTACATTTCTGTCAAATTAATGTGGCAGCCTTTTGGTTCATTTACATCATAATATTAACATGTATAATAAGTGTGATTGATTGCAGAATGGAGTGTTACAAGTGTGTTACGGAGACACTTGGCTTCCTGTGGAATGCTGCTACCGCCCAGCCCCAATCTCCCAGCATGCCGAAATCACCAGGACCCCCACCACCCAGCCATGATCCCAACCGTATGGCAGCAGAACAAGCAGAGCAACAAGTCAGTAGTAGCGTAGAACCTTAACCCAGTCACTTCCTCACCCTATCCATCATGGACAAGGTGAGGGAGTGAATGTTTAGACCTCAGTAGACAAGGTTTATGCACAGGTTTGTAGTATTTGCCATGATGGCTTTCAGTTTCCGTATACAAGGTATATGTATAGGCTTGTGGTATTTGCCATGATTAAATTTCCATCATGGCATTTATTGCGTTAGTGTTTTGTGAATCATCTGAGTGTTGAAAAGCCATTGTGAGGAAATTGAAGCTGAAAAACTAGTTGGAGGACCACAGATGAAGATTACTTCCTGGTTGTGTCAATTAAAGCACACAGAATATCTTGCCTGTAGATTCTGTTTTTTTACATTTGAGATATTTGAATCGTTGGCTGTAGGTACATGTCGGTTGTGATCAAGAACTATTTAGAACAGACATAGTGGTGGTCTTTACTTACTGGTTAAAAAGATGGTCTCTGTGTTCATAATTTTTGTTTAAGAAATAAAACAGAGGAGAATAATGCAGAGCACAGATGGCATGCACACATGTGCCAATGGATGAGCACGCAGTCACTCATCAGCGCTCATACCCATGTATGTTTGCACACACACATATAGACAGGGATCTTTGAGGGGTGTTGCAGATAATTTTCATGTTATGATAAAAAGAATTCTGTCAACCATTGTGATGTATGTATGCTTTCATAGTAATGTATGTGGCAAAGTGACCAAATGCGTATGAAAGACCTGTATTCAGAATGTTCATTCATAGACAAACATACAGACAGTAGATCAAGAATTGCATACTTTATGTCCTTAAAAAAATTATAAAAGAAAAAGACGTTCAGTTCAAATGGAGCAGGCCTTACATGTTTGGACACATTTTGAAACAAAACATCTAGGGGTGAAGGGGGGGGGGGGGGGGATGGAAAACAGGAAAGCAAAGAAAAAATAGAAAAAACAATGGACATGCATGAACTAAAAAAAAAAAGTTATAAGAAAAATCAACAGAAAAAAAGTTTGTTCCTTTTAACGGTATGTAACTGGCAAGCTGTAGCCCAGTACTACCTGTCACAGCAGGAGACTTGGAGAGGGGATTGGCGCCACCAAGGATTAACCTAAGCCCACAGAAAAGATATGAGAGACACTATAGCCAACAACATACCGGATCGGTCGGGGCCCGGGTTACAAACGACCGCGCTTACCACTGACAAGCACCAGGGTGGAAGTGAAAAGTCAGCTACTGGGGCAAAGACATCATTCAAACTGCCAACGGAAAAAGCTACCATTGGAACCTGGAATGTCCGTACACTCCATCAGTGCGGCAAAGTAAAAGAACTAGAACACGAGCTGAGACGCTACCAATGGGACATTGTGGGTATATCGGAAGTAAGATGGACAGGCTTCGGAGAAGCAATCACAGAGGAAGGACACAAGATGTGGTACAGTGGCGAAGAGTCACTACATGAAAATGGCGTAGCTTTCATCGTACGCAAAGAAGTCATTGGATGCATCATGAGCTGCACGCCTGTCAACAGCAGAATCATCAGCATTCGGGTGTCAGCCAAACCAAAGAACATCACCATCATACAAGTGTATGCTCCAACTACCAGCCACGAAGACCAGGTGGTTGAAGAATTCTATGAGAAAATAGAAGACACCATCGGAAAAGCCCCCAGGAAAGACATCATCATAGTTCAGGGGGACTTCAACGCCAAAGTCGGCCCAGATGCCTACAAAAACTGGGCTGGAACAGTGGGTCAATTTGGCACAGGGGAAACTAATGACAGGGGACTTCGCCTTCTGGAGTTTGCCTGCACCCAACGGCTCAACATTGCCAACACCCTCTACCCCCACAAACTGTCAAGAAGAACAACCTGGCATGCGCCGAACGGAAAGACTCACAACCAGATCGACTTTGTCCTCACACCGCGGCGCTTCAAATCAAGCATTAATAAAGCAAAGACGAGGACATACCCTGGAGCTGATATAGGCAGCGACCACGACCTCGTGCTGCTCACAATGAAGATCAAATTGAAAAAGAAGTACCAAGCTGCGCAGCCACGCATCAAGTTTGACCTGGAAAAGCTAAAAGATCCAGAGATAGAAGAGGCATTCCAGGCACAGCTCGGGGGGCGGTTTGCGGCACTCAACTTCCTGGACAGCGACATCAACGACCTCACAAACAACTTTGGTGAGGCAGTCCGCGAAACAGCAGAGGAGGTACTGGGGCGACAGAGGAAGAAACACCAAGCATGGATCTCAAATGACATCCTTGACCTCTGCGACAACAGAAGATCACTGAAGAAGACGAAAAACTCCAGCCCTGAAGAAGCCGCACAGTATCGTAAAACCAACAACCTTGTAAAGAAGAAAATGATTGAAGCCAAAGAACAATGGATCAACAACCAGTGTGAGAACATCGAGAAAGGCATGAAAAAAGGAAACAGCAAACATGCCTTCACCACACTGAAAAACCTTACCAAGACGCAGCAAAACAGATCGTCAGTCATCGAGGATACCTCAGGCGAGCTGCTGACAGAAAGCTCCGCTGTTCTGAACAGATGGACGCAGTACTGCCAAGAACTATACAACTACCCAATACAGCCAGATGACAGTTTGTTTCAGGGGGACTCAACACCATTGAGGGAATCCTCACCGCTACCAGTGATGAGAGAAGAAGTGGAAGAAGCCATCCGCAGCCTACCAGCAGGGATAATCACCTGGAGCAGACAATATCCCAGCAGAGCTGCTCAAACATGGAGGGAATGATTTGGTCACTCGTGTAACATCGATTTGTCAGAAGATCTGGGAGACAAAACAGTGGCCCACAGAATGGACTCAATCACTCATCATCCCCCTGCCCAAAAAGGGAAATATGCGCCAATGCCAGAACTACAGAACAATAAGTCTCATTAGCCACACCAGCAAGATCATGCTCAGAGTCATATTGAATCAACTGAAGAAAGAAGCGGAAGAACACCTTGCGGAAGAACAAGCTGGATTTAGGGCGGGCAGAAGCACAGTAGAACAGATCTTCACCTGCCGGATAATGATGGAGAAACATCTGCAGCATCAGAGAGACCTGTTCCACAACTTCATAGACTTTAAAAAAGCATTCGACAGGGTGTGGCATAAGGGTTTGTGGCAGGTGCTAAGAAAGTTTGGCATAGAGGAAGGTCTCGTCCAAACCATCCAGGCGCTGTATAACACTGCCAGCAGCGCAGTTCTCCTCAACAACCAGATAGGGGACTACTTCAAGACCACAGTTGGAGTCCGTCAAGGCTGCCTACTCTCTCCCGTGCTGTTCAGTCTCTTCCTGGAGAACATCATGCGTGAAGCCCTCCATGACTTCCACTCCACTGTCTCCATCGGAGGAAGAACCATCAACAACCTGAGGTTCGCAGATGACATCGACCTGATGGGAGGCAGCAACGAAGAACTACAAGACCTGACCATGAGACTGGAAGAAAGTGCAGGTGCACACGGAATGGAAGTGAGCACAGAAGAAAGCAAAGTCCTGGTCAACAGCACAACCAACACCCATGCTGAAATCTACATGAACGGGCAACAGCTTGAAGAAGTGGACGCTTTCAAATACCTTGGCTCCACTCTCACCAAAGACGGTCGCTCTACAACAGAAATCAAGACCAGACTAGCGATCGCAACAGTAGCAATGGTAAAGCTAAACAAGATCTGGAAGAGCAGAGAGATCGGCTTTCCATCGAAGATGAAGCTGTACAAGTCCCTGGTGCTCCCCATCCTGCTGTATGGATGCGAGAGCTGGACCATGACAGCAGAGACCACCAAGAGAATCCAGACGTTTGAAACTAAATGCTTCAGGCGCTTGCTCGGGATCTCTTGGCAAGATCGGAAGACAAACGACTTTGTGTGGAGCCAAATAACAACACTCGCAGGCCCACAAGAACCCCTCCTGGCAACAGTCAAGAACAGGAAGCTGTCGTGGTTCGGGCATGTCACACGCCACAACTCACTGCCCAAAACGGTCCTCCAGGGTACACTGGGAGGCGGCAGACGAAGGGGACGACAAGCCAAATGCTGGATGGACAACATCAAAGAATGGACCAGGTTGGATGGCCCCACGCTGGTGCGACAGGCGGAGGACAGGACCGGTTGGCGACGGCTGGCTTCAAGAGTGTCTCTCATCTCTCCTCTACGCCCATCACGGGCAGGAGAATGATGATGATGATGATGAACTGGAGTTCATCTTTTTTTTTTCCAAAACTTTACTTAGTAATGCCAGACTGCTGGCAACTGTGAGATAAGCACTTGCGTAAACATCGGCTGATGAGAATATATAATAATACTATTATAGTAGTTATATGGCACCAAATCTTGACAATTCAAATCGAAGCGCACCCACATACCAGACATACGCATGCAATCCACACGGACCACCTTACAAATGCGAAAAAGAAACCCACACAAACTGATGAAAAGAGGCAGTTGCAGAATTCATTTTTGGGAAAGGGTGTGGGTTTTTAAATTGGATATTAAAGCAGAAAGGGTAGATGATAGCACAGAGCCCTGAGTAACTCCACAAGAAAGCCTAACATGTCAACTATTTTGCAGTGTCATATTTTGTTTCAATCAGTTAAAGGTGTTCCAATGGCATCAGAATTGTTCTGAAATTTTCATTTTTGTGTAGCATGGGCCTGCTTCCGTAATTATTCAAAGGCTGCTTGGAAGATTCATGCGCATAGGGCGAATCATAAATGTACCAGTAGTCTCAGTTTGTCAGGCTGAACCAAAGGCAATTGTATGCTCATTTACACAGAACCCAAGTTGAGCAGAACTAGGAACTGATTTGTTTGCCTTAATAGGAAAGTATTTGACTTATTCTGGGTTAAATTAGGCCTATGACATCTGCTTTGCTGAATCAAGTGCTGTTTTGCTCAGAATCTGAACCAATCATAGATTCTGAAGGAGGTTCTACTTCCAAACCATCAAAAGCAACCAAGTCATGTAGATTTTGCTGCAGTTGAGAAGAGGCAGTTGAGGGAACAGAAGTTTGGAGCAAAGTATGAGTCCCTGGATGACGCTAAACAGACTTAATCTGCAATTTACAAACAGCAGTCAAAAACAGGTTTTTTTTTCTTTTTTAATGTTATCAGATGTATGTGTGGTACAAGTCTCTGAACGACACTAAACAGCTTTTACAAACAGCATTCGAAAATACTCTTTTTTTTTTTAATCAAATGTGTAAAACATATAGCCTGTAATACATATAGCCTGTAGTTGAGTGTTCCTAATAAAGTCCAAATGTTCCAAAAACATATCCAAATTGTAATTAAAAGAGTTCAGAGGTGTTGGCATCTGTGATTATGAATATTAGAATACAGCTCAATATACAAACAATAGTTTTATTACCAATGTTGGTTTATTTCAGAAAGAAGAAGTACTACAGATGGCCTTCAAGTCCAATGACATTCTTTTTCACTCTGCACTCTATGACTGGCTCTTCAGTACCAACAGAGCTGACATACTTCTTGAGGTCAGTGTTGTTTCATAGTCATCTTCTCTTATGTACATGCTTCAGATTTGTTTGATTTTAAATGTTTTTATTCATTCAGTTTTGAATAATTCTTGTTTTTATTTATTTTTACATTTTATTGCATTTAACACATTTGCAACATTTAAACAAAACCCATGTATATGTTGGATTCATTATTGATCATCTCTTGTACCCATATTTTTATCTACTTGTGTGCTTGCTTTGTCAGTGGAAGCAGCGATACTGAATGAAAATGACAAAATTAGCACACACACAAAATTATTGAATTAATTAAATATGACAAAGGCCAGGGTGTCAGAGCCTTAATTTGAATGTTCTGACAATGTTGGTAGTTATCAAGATCGTAGATACATTTCTGTGCATGTGAAAATGATCCACCATTAAATCATTGTTGGTGGGACTATTTTTTAATTGAGGGTTGCGAGAAGACTGTGTTTAATATCAGTTGGGTCACAGTCATACTAATTTGTAATTTCACTGAAAGGTCTCAAATGGATTCAGCACCCATATATGAATAGATTTAATTTTGTCAATATTTTTTGGCTGCTACGCAAACGTTCGTTTTTTGTGCAGGCTGAAGGCATGTGTGTTTGTGTGTTGTCAGCAGGTAGGGACACCCTATCTAGAATCTTACCTTCAGCGACGTGCCAGTCAAGCGGATGACAAGGTGATGGCACTAGACATGCTGTGGAAGCACTATGAGAAAACAAACAACTTCACAGCAGCAGCTCGCATCCTCTCACAGTTATCACAACGGCATGGGTAAGAATGATAATTTAAATTGATTGTTGTCAATCAGTTTAGTGGCTTAGAATAATTACCTGTGCGACTGTATCTTAAGAAATTACTTGTGCGACAGTATCTTAAGTCAGCTGTTCTCTAAAGGAGAAAGTTAAGGCAAATGCTATGGTAGCCTAATCAAGAGTTGACCTCATGCCTGTGTACAAACTCCATACTGTGTGAGTCAGTTTTTAGTGCTGAAGACTGAAATGGTGTGTTGATGTGTGTGTATGTGACAAACTCAAACATGAGTGTGTTGAAACACAGTTTTACCTGAAGCACTGAAAGTATCATGCCTAACACTGATTTATCATCAGGCAGTTCAAAAGTGTCAACATAATCTAACTTGTCAAGACATTTTAAATAGCTGCAGTAGAAAAACACCGGATATATTAAATAGCTGCAGTACAAAGACATCAGATAGGAAGATGTTCTGTGCAGAATGCACTCAGTGAAGCAAAGACCAAATCAAACACTTTCATTATTAGCTCAGCTATCAAACTGAGTGTGTGTGTTTCTAAAGATTGGCTACATATTCTGTACCATGTCAGACCGTGAGCATCATGGCATTGGTAGGTCACCCTGTCTTGACCAAATTTAGTATTGGCTAATACCGCTGAACCAGAAGCAGCTCTGACAAAGCATCATGGTCCTGCCTTATTGTCCCTTCTGTGCGTATACATGCTGATCAAACCCTGGTTTGAATCGTTCTTCTGGCCGCCATCTTCACAGTCATGTCTCAGTAAACTACCATGTCTTTGTTTTATGCCTCTTCTTTGTTTGATCTTAGCATGACCTGATATAGCCTTGTGCCCTTGATTGTATTGTCTTTGTCTTATTTGTTCGTCCTTTTTTGATCATGTTCTGTCAGATAAAACAGAAACCTCTAAAAAGTAATAGAAGATTAAATTAACTAAACTACCAGCTTTTGACAGTCTTACATAAATTTTAACTCAACTAACATGTGATTTGTTGGACTCGTCTACAAGTGTTGAGCAGGGAGGGAGATTGAGTTGTAGAAACCCATCCCTTGCTGAGTGGATAAAACTTGTCTCCACAGGAGCCAGGGAGTACAATGGGTCAGGAGAGGTGGTTCATTCTGCTATGAACCTAGTTTTCTTAGTCCCAGAGAGCCTCATAACAAAAACTCAGTTGTTGCAGAAAACGAAGCTATTCTTACTCAGGATTTAGATGTGTGAAGCTTGTGGTGGATGGGACTGGGGAAACGTTAGGTCATAGGTTTACCCAGGGATACTTGACTGTGTCCGCAGCTTGATGAGATGCACCCAACTTATGGGGCAAGGTGACCATGGCTGTTTGGCACTGAACTTTGAGTTGAAGTAACCATGGGCAAGGCCACATAAGCTGCTAGCAACGACAGGGCTAGAAAGGAAAACGATCCGTTTTTTGTTCTAGCTCAGTGGCAATGGTGGTGTTAAAGTTGACACATGGGGAAAAGAAAGGTAAAAGCACAAGGTGTCTGACTCTCAGTGGACTTCCCTCAACAGACGATCAGCTGGCCTGGCTCTGAGAAACGGGATAACGTGGTGCCGTTTTCCCTGTTCTTCGTTTAGCTATTGAAACAAAAGTAAAGTACAATAGGCCTCAACTTTCTGCCATTAACAAAACAAACACCGTAGAATGAAATGATAATAAAACACAAAATACAGTCCGCCTTGAAAATGACAGCAAAATAGGTGAAGCCTAGTAGATGGGCACATAACTGTGCTAACAAATTGTGAATGCGTTTTGCTGTAAAGATGTGCAAAAGCTAAAATAAATGCACATGTAATTACATCCATCTCTCATTACACACACACTCACACACCACACACAACACACAACACACACACGCACAGAGAGAGAGAGAGAGAGAGAGAGAGCAGATATAGAGAGAAAGAAAGAGAATGATCACACACAGATAAAATGAATCGGTATCAGAAATTCAGTCAGAATTTTATCCAGTAAGGCCAAAGCCCCATTTGAAGGGGTGTGAACACATTACAAACATATTACAAACACAAAATATAATACATAGTTCTTGGGTATTGCATGCTTCAAACATTTTGGAATAAATACAATGTGGGTCCCAAAGTCATACTTCGATAGTACAGTAGGAACATGTTAGAAATAAAATGAGACTGTCTTTTCTGATAAGCTACTGGCAGTGGAAGAAAAAGACAATGTGGTCAGGTTACACACTACCAATATTTCACATGAAACATGCCATATATGCTATATACATGATGTCTGACATAATCCACAAGCTGTTTGTAGTACACATACAGAGCTTCATAATACAGTAAATTAAAACAAAACAAAAATTATGGGGTAAACATGCAACACAATAGGTAAGATGCAATGTTTACAGCCTGTTACACTTATAAAGAGCATGTACTTTTTTGTAGGCCCTGACTCGCTTGGTCATTCAGTCTGGGATGGGGTTTAGAAAGGTGAAATTCGGCACAACTGCCTTAGCCAACTCAATGGGTAGGCAGAAGGAAGGAAGCAACCACAGTGTGACATCACCCCACCCCATCCCCCAACCAGCAGATTTACTCGGTTGGATGAAAGGGTGAGGGGAGCATTGAGCAGTTTCAGGTTATAGCTTACCTGGAGACTGTCAACCCTGGTTCACTGCTCTAGGAGACACACCTGACTAACAAGGCAAAGTCCATTCCCCTGTGCCAACAGTTATGCTATGTTGTAGGTTTTAACTACAGCCTCAACATACAACCCCCTTAATCAATTTGAACCCTTATGGCCGGCCACAATATGCCACCACAGGATTATCCCCCTTTTTTATCTACAGGTAGGAGAGCTTGCAAGAGGCAGGCAAGGGTGATAACACCTCATGGTGTATGTGGAACCCCCTCCCCTCAGAATCGGGCACAGGAGTACCCTTCTTCCTGTGTGGGTGCCAATAAGCCTTTGACGAAGGAGTCTGATTCACTTTCCCTACATGTCAGGGTGATCCTACTTGGCATTGTCTTATCTCCGTGAGCTACTGTTGACCAGAGGTCCCTCTTCCCTTCAGCATTTGACTTGCGCCCTCTCTCCATACTTTTTTGTCAGGCAAAGAGTCATATCAGTCTCATGAGCTACCAAAGACAATGCATAGGCAGGCACGAGAGAGGTGAGGGACCAGTCAAATTTTCAGCTACTCCTTGCATAACACACCACCTACCGCTGTGTGCAGCTGTAGTGGAGCACACCTGTCTGGCAAAGAGTTCTTGCCTTGAGGAAGGTATTGCCCTGATGGTAAACTTTTTTATTCTGTTGCTCTTCTTGCTAACAACACTAGCAAGCAAAGAGTTCATTCGCCTCTAGGCTTATGATCAGACCCAGTGAGTGCATTCTTACCGAATTATGTATGTGTATATGCATTTGTTTCATAACGAAAACATATTTTATGTCTTGAATTCATTATTATTATCTTTGCTGTCTTTTTGTTTGATTGTTTTGTTTGTTTCATCATTTTTGCTGAATAATTTCCAGTAGTCTGTTGTCCTTGTTACTGTCATTTTTAATAAATATTTGTAATTTGGTAGATGTGTGTGCTCTTGTAAAGGTACACCATAATGGAAACTGAATGTGCTTCTTTGTTTTAAATAAGATGTGTGTGTTTGTGTTAGACAAGACTCTGTGTGTTGATTGGCATGCAGATGTTGACCTCTTATTTAACTCTTCCTGTCCAACGAGCTGCTGTGAGCGGCTTGGCTAACTTTTAAAATGGCCGGCGAGCCGCTCCCAGCGGCTCGCCATGGTTCGTCACTTTGTACTTTCGTTTCTTCCCCATTTAACAACATACAACTGCATGACGGCAGATAACGTCAGTCAGATACTTCCTCTTCCTTTTCAGCCAATTTGCTTTGTTATTCCATGTGTTTTGTTTGTGTGTTCGCCTTGTTTGTTGATATGTTTTCACTTTCGTAAGTTGAGTTGCCATGGTGTCAGGCAGTCGGCGTCCTGTTAGGCTCGCTGCTGCTCAGGCTGTCGCACTTTTTTTTTAGAAATTTTTGACAAAAATGATGATGAAATAGCTGCCAGTGACAGTGATGATAGCTTTGTTGAGAGTGAATCAAGTACTGAGTCAGAAGAAGTGAGTGTTGACGATCGTAAAGGGCCTTCTTGTTCTGCAAAGAGACCACGTCTCTCCCATTCTGTTTCTTCTACATCATCTACAGAAACATTGGGGCAGAAACAAGGCAGATCGGCTGATT
Organism: Monoplex corrugatus; assembly: GCA_030674185.1. Taxonomy (NCBI): domain Eukaryota; kingdom Metazoa; phylum Mollusca; class Gastropoda; order Littorinimorpha; family Ranellidae; genus Monoplex; species Monoplex corrugatus. Next base: position 54,467,456 of record CM060313.1, read on the forward strand.
CTCCTAGTGACAGTGGTGATGTGGGTTGTAGGGGGGAGAGTGACAAGGATAGAGGCAGGCCAGCTCAAAGTAGGCCTAACACCAGTGCAAGCCCAGGATGGACAGTGATGTAATAATAAGAGTTTTGTTATTTTAGGTGCGTGACCTGACAATGATCAGTGTTATGTTATATGAAAAATGAACTTTTTTTTGGTGCTGTGTTCATTTAATGGACTTTGGAGCTGTATGGATTACCTGGTCGGCTGGAGCTTAGTACTAAATGTATGCATGAAAAATTATCTGCATCAAATAGTGTGCAAGCAAAAATCACATGTCAAGTTTTATATGATGAACATTGCCATGATGTTATGACCTGTATGATGTTTAGAATTCAATTCTGCACAACCCAATAACAACTTTTTTCTTCTATGTTGAATACAAACATATCTACAAGTGTTTTACTGACCTTACCCTCTGTTCCAAAAAAAGTCACATATGAACCCTGCATCCAGTCTGAAAACCCTTAACGTACAGGGAGAGTTAAAGTGACCGTTCAGAAATTTATTGGGACTCTGAAAATTTGCTGGGACCCTCTTGCAAGGTTAAACAGTTCAGATGGCCTCAAGTTGGGCCCTCTAAATTTCGTAAAATAAAAATAACTGGATAGGATTGTGCCTTTCTTGCAAGAATGGAAACTTTCTGATTGTATTGGTATCATATGATAGGACTTTGTGGCCTTTGTACATACCCTTATTATGAAAATGTTTACATAGAGAAAGCAAAACATTTTTTATGCACCCATCATTGTCTGTACCTTGCAACAAGTGATTAGATTTAAATATTATATTTTTCCAGAACGGACTTGCCACTGGCTCGGCGTATTGAATACCTATCAAGAGCTATCATGTGTGCCAAGTCAGCCACGTCACTCGGCGGTACAACAGCCAGTGGGGAATTCTTGCATGAGCTTGAGGAGAAGATGGAAGTGAGTGCTGTATATTTATTACTATTGATCTCTGTCCATGATTTGTTGTTCTGTTTTGTTGTGCTTGGTTATGATCATTCTTTTATGCTTAGTAATATTCATGAAAATTTAGGTATGTTTTCGTCTGCTGAAATACAGAAATCATTGATGGCAGGGGTCTTGTATTTTAATAAGAAAATGTAGTAATAATCAAGTCAGTCAGATAATGAAATAATCATATATGTAAACTGGAAAATGAAAACAGAAGCAAGACGTAAGGCTTGTAGTATTTGTAATTAACAGAGAAAATAATTATTATCAAGTTCATTGGTAAAATGATCATAAAATATCTACTCAGAAAAACTTTGGAAAATAATGTATAAGATTTTAAATACCTACTCTGAAAAACTTTGAAAACAAATTTACAGTCCAACATAGGGACAAGCAGATATGGATATGAGATTAATTAACATATCTTACAGAATGTGTAAGCTCATTGGATGCAAACCTATACTAACTAAAAGATGCCCATACTAGGTGTACCTGTCAATCCTACCCTCCTATCCCTGCCCCATGGGGTGCAGTTAATTCAGTTCAGCAACCATTTATTGTCAGATACTGAATGTCGTACCGACAAACACACACCTTTACTTCAGTGATGATAGCTAATGTTTGATCCATTGACAGGTGGCCAGACTACAGCTGCAGGTGTTGAACTCTTTACTGCGTGTGGGAGACACCTTAGGGGCTGGTGCACAGCTGGATGTCGGGAAGCTCAACAGCAATTGCAGGCTGATCTTATGGATATCACTACGGTTTGTCATCTTTTATGTTGGTTAGCAGTGTCATGTTGGCTTGTAATTCCATGTCTCATGCTTGTTGGTCTGCCACACACATACATATGAACACACTTAAATTCAAGCGCACACACTTGGTTTTATTGTACAGTCTGCTTACATGCATGCATGTATCATGTATACACATAAAAATGCATGCACACATGCACAAATTTGGGTCATTTGTCATATCACACACACCCATACATGCACGTGCGCATGCACATACACACACACACGCATGCATGCCCCAATGTACAACACATGGATATGTAGATCACCTGAAATGATCACGTTATTGCTTTTTTGTTTTCAGTTATATGAAGAGTATGCAGACCGCTTTGACCTGTGGGAATGCAAGCTTGCCATCGTATACTGTGCCGGTCTGTTTGACAGTGCCCTCATTGAGAACCTATGGCAGAACATTATCAGCAAGGGTGAGTGTGTATCTTTGTTCCTTTCCTTATAATGGGTTTGTATTTTTGTTTTTTTGGTGTGTGTGTGTGTTTTGAGGGAGGGGTGTGATTATCTGGTGTCTTGTGCATGTTTAAAAATGGAGATACCAACATGGGTGCAACTTTTTCCGTTTGACAACGGAATCCGTTTTTTCACAAGAGTCAGAAATGGAAAATCCGTTTTTTGAAAAGGCTTCAGCGTCTGGCTATGCCCCCCAGACCCTCGATACGGGGCGCTGCCAGCCCCTGGACCCCTTTCAGGTTTTTTGACTTTTTGTAAGTTGCACCCTTGTACCAACTTCACCGCCAGTTATCGTCATCAGAGCCTCTTGTATACATCACACACATATTCGTAGTGGGATGACCATGCCCAACCCAGCAGGTGGCAAATGGCAGAAGCCTTCAGGTTAGCTGCAAAATAAGCCTGGCTTGCTTGGACAATTAACCAGTTTTGGACTGACTGGCCTTGGTTTCTGTTAGGACAGGGCAAGGTGGCCCTTAGCATGGCAACACTTAGAAAATACCCTACATGTACTATAATGTAGCCAGCAGGCAATAAAGGTTGCCTAAAGCCCTAGCCCTAGCCCTTGCGCTCACCTGGTAGCTCATTTGACCATGAGGTAAGGTTGGGGTACCTCAACAGAAGACTTACTGGACTTAAGTCACAGGCAGGCCTAAATGCACCTTTTAATAAATAACAGTACTGTGCAATGCGACACAAATGTCTACGTGGTCATTTACATCAATTGAAAATAGTGCTCACCTTTTGTGGCCAAATTTATCACCAGATATGGCCCAACCACCAGATGGTGAACAAACGATGATGACAGCAAACATACACATGAATACACACAAATTGTATCAGTTCACAAGCCACATCTTTGTGCACCCCACATCCATGTAATACACGGACATTTGTTCATGTGCACACACACATACGTGCATGCAAGTTTGCATCCTGTCACACATTCACGTACATATTTGCACAATGGTGCACAAGCTCATGAACTGAAAAACTCAGGCACTTAAGTCTCTAACACAAGAACTTCAGTTTGTACATGCCCATATCCTTGAGATGACAAAATCAGAAAAGTTGACCTTTTCTCATTTCAGAATTGTCAATGCCAGGAAGCGTCCGTGTGGGAGACCAGCTTGCCAGTATCAGTGAGCGTCTTGTGGCCATCATGAAAAACTATGTGTCTGCAGAGAGGTATTTTCCTCTAGGTAAGTTGCAGAAAGATACACCCTCTGAGAACTTGTAAAATCCTCGGAGGCAGAGTTATGTAGTGTGTGACCCCCTAAATATCCTGGCAATCCCTGGAAAATTTGGGTGTAAATTTTGTGTGCGTTATCTGACCCCCTGATTTCTGGGAAATAATTATCACTGTGTACTCATATCTGTGGTGGTAGAACAGGCTATGAATTGCTGACACACATTGTATTTGTTATTAGGATTTCTTTCTTTGACAATACAACTGCATAAAGTATCCATGTATGTATTATGAGGATTTCCTTCTTTGGTAAATTTATGAAGAAACTATCTGTCACTGGATTTGTCTCTCATTCCTGCACTCATCTAAAGAAAACTGAAACTGAAAGCTTACTGTGATAAAAAATGTAGCAAATATGATGATTTAGAGGGCCTTGTACCAGTTTGAGGTATGCAGGAAGATTTTTCATTTTACAAAAACACACATTGTATACATTTTGTGAAAGTTTGAGATTTCCATAGAAATTTATTTTCACCATGATTGTGCAGCATTTTTATTACGCCAGCTAGAGCAGAGAAGTTGTGAACTGGACCTCAGTCATCGCTGGGTATTTTTGGCATTGATGGATGTTGGGGTGTCTCCTGCCAAACTACTGGAACTGTATGACAGACTCTTCAAGTCCAGGGTCAGTCTCGTATTAAAACATTTTTTGTAGATGGCTGTGTGTGATTCAAATTCAGATAGCATTTAATGATTTGGATAGATAGGGAATTGCACGCTGGAATGAGTTGGCGGTACAACTCCTGATTCCCATGTTGTGTCCACACTGTGAAGCAGTACTGACATGTCCTCTGTAGTATGCAAGCTAGGCAAGGGTCTGTGGAAAACCAGCTGTTGCCCACAAAACAGGTCTCCCCTCTCCGTGCTGCTGGTGAAGATCAAGAGAAAGACAAGAGCCGGTGCAGCTTCAGGAATACAGCTTCAACAATGAACTGTGTTATATTAAGCTGTCATTGACGTGTGTGTGAGTGTCTGTGTGTGAGTGTCTGTGTGTGAGTGTGAGTGAGTGATCTCACCTGTCTCACCTGTCGGCGTCACCGGGAACAGTGTTGGCCGCTGCACATGATGTCCTCACAAGTTGCCTCCAGCACTCTCGATCTTGGCTAAGTCTGACCACCTCCTGGAGTTTCTTGCCACTGATGTTTGTGATGTTTCTAGCAAGTGATGCAGGTGGCCGTCCTCTGTTTCTCTTTCCTTCCACTTTACCTTGGAGGACAGTGGACATCAAGTCTGTTCTCTCATTACGGATTGTGTGATACATAGATGTAAATGATCTATCTTTCTGATTGTGCTTTTCATGTCATTTTTTTTTCAGTCTTTGTTTTACAGAAAATGAACAACAAATTCCTATTGACTCACGATTGGTGGCTTTATTTGTGAACGAATTACTGGAAAGATTTTTCAGATGGGGAATTAAAGTATTTTACAAATCATCTCAGATTTTACTTATAAAAGAATTTATTCTGTGATGATTTTTTTTCCATTCTTGCTTTTTCAATATTTTGACAGTCAACACCCACTAGAAATGTTAACAATAAATTAGCCTTAATTGCCTCACAGTGACAAGGAAAAAGAGTGGCAGAATAGTTCTGACATTCTCTGCCAATAACTAAACCCGAAGTTCTACGGTTCATTTCCTGTTCAGGCATCAACTTTTCTCTTCAGTTTGACAGGAATATTGAACTGAATGTCTACTCCTTCAGAAGGGATTGAAAAACAAGTTGGACCCATGTGCCTTCTCGCCTGTGCATGCTAAAGATTCCACGACAGTTGAAAATCATGAAGAGCAGTGCATTCATACGGCTGTCCTGGTATAAAGTATTGGAGAGAGCGGTTCATTTCCTAAGTCCTGCTCCTTGGAGGCCAATAGCAGCCTGAATTTCACATGGTAAATCCATTGTTATAAATAGAAATGAATATAGATATGAAATATAAATATGCATGAAGTGGTGTTGGCTGGTAAGACTTAACTGCCTCAGCCATTCAGCCCTCTTGTCATGCGCTCTTTGGACAGTTCTGAAGAGTGTGGTTTATGGTTAAGAATGGGAAAGATTTTGCATAAATCAGGACTTTGGTAACCCTACCATTGCTGTCTTTTTGTGAAGTTTGTCTCATTGTGCCCTTTGTGTGTATGTGTGTGTGTGTGTATGTGTGTGTGTGTGTGTGTGTTGTAATAATTTGTTTTGAAAACATGTTTCATTGTAGCAGGACACTTAAATCTTTTCCATCTTATGCAGACACTGAAATGATTACTTTTAAAATGATGTATAGTCAGTGATGTTTTGCATATGACAGGACCCATTCTGGCAAACAGTTCACAAGCCCCATCACCTGTTGACTGTGCTGCATGCACTGCTGTCTTACTTGGCTGACAACCCTTCCCTCACCTCTCCCACGAAAGGTATGTCTTCTCCTAGTCAGCTTCATTTTCTCTGTAGATGGAGCAGTTGTAATCTGTAATTTTTCCCCCCATAATTTTTCTTACATCTGCTAGATGCAGTACATTTTGGAGTACTCGGACTTTGAAGTTTTATATTTGGTCAAGGGAGTTTTATTGATCTGAATGAACGTGGTTTAGGTTCAAGCAAAAATTGAAAGACACAGAAACATAGGTAGTTTGACTTTAACCCATTTAAGAGGTGTAACCCAAAGAGTATGTTGAACTTCTGTTATGTGGAATCCAACTGTGGATATTGGCAGTCAGTTTTCACCTACATATTTTGCTCATGAATCACATTTGCTTTGAAGCAGTGATGTATCATATGTTTGCTACCTATGTTAAATATCTCTGCATAATGAACTTCAAGGAGTATGGCATACTTAACCAAGATTGTTGTTTGGTTACATGCTTATGGCTTGCTTTGTATCATACACGTTATATGTATATAGGGCATAAGTCATCTATGTGCAAAATCATGCATTTACTTCATGCACAATTACTGTTTTTAACTTTTGCCACCTTAGTATTCTCTGTTTAGGCCAGAATTTCAATCAGTGATATCCCAGGGCCTCGTTGTTGTATGGCCAATATCCATCCTGCCTGATAAACCTCTAGTCAGCTTCCTTTGTTTCATTCCCTGGCCATGCTCTTCTGTACCCATGTCACGCGTTTTCACTCCTCAGCTGTCCCTGTGTTCATGCTTTTCTGCTTTTTGCTTATGGTTTTGATTTTCATTTATTGGCTTTCATTCTCCCTCAGCCACTTGTGGTTCAAAGGGTGATCATGAGAAATAGGAATAATGTTAAAATTCTGAATGCAATCCCCAATCTTACTTCATGACCGATTTGAACATGCAGCATGTAAGCACTGAAGAAACTGGTGTGATCCTGAATCGATCAATTCATTCATCACATCCTTCCTTGTGAGTGAATGATCCAACTTGCCATTTTACACTTTCGCGGAAGAACAGTTCTGCGCTGTCCCTTACTTCTCAAAGTTTTAAAACTTAAAACATTCCAGAATATTTGGTCAGAAATAGTTTGACCAGTTCAACCACCTCATCTGCAATCACTCCCCAGGTGATCCCATCATACCTTGATCAGACCATCATAGAGATCACTCGACCACCACCATTCAAACAGGAACCTGGGACAAACCTGGGACAGCAATTCAACCCACATTAAAGACTTAGATTCCAAAACAAATGTTTCTAGAGGCCTGTCTGAAGAGATTGACATAGGTGGTCTTGCCAGATTCCTGTGAGATGATTGATCCTGTTTCTTCATATCCAAGTGTCGATTTTAACAGGAATTGTAGAATCAGATCTACTGGCCTTGCAGACAATCCTCCAGCCTGATTCTCAGGGCTTTCCTCGGCAGTGGACTGCCCACAGGGCTCAGGGACCAGGTGCATTTGTTACCCAAAGTGCAAGAGACAAAGACAGATTTGACCCTGAGCAGTCTGGACACACAAACCTCATTTCCAGCTCATTGGGGTGAAGCATATTTGCTGACATGCACTTCCTTGTCCTCAGTGGGTCTCGCCAAGGTTATCCTGACCCTGAGGAGATTGTAAATGTGCAGACAATAGATCCATCCCCCGATATCCTGTACAGAAGGGGTATCAAGGAAGCTCCCTAGAGACAACAAGCATGCAAGTGGGTATCAGATTTAACACTTCCAGGTGGAGACAACCCAAACTAGAGGCTCCACTGCAGCTTTGGGTCACAGTCCAGTAAAAGACTCCTCGTTGGGGAAATACTGCCATTCTTTATTCCTGCCAGGTAACCTGCACACCCATCATGCAAATACTTCCAACAACAGCTTAGATGCAGCTTATGTGTGCAATATTGTTGACACAGAAAAGTTTGTGGCTAAACTCCACTTCACAATTCTGGCTAGGAGGGATGAATGCCATGGGCCTCAAAGCTGCCATTTGATCAGTATATGGCTCTTTGGGCCAGCGAGATATCTCTCTGCGACCCCAATCATCGTCATCTGCCTTGCCTTATGGCGTTGCCAATCAAGGTTCTCCATCTTTTGTCGCTACAAGTATATCTCCCACCCCTTTTGTCTTCATCCATTCCTCAAATCCATCCATCGTTTTCTCTCTGGGTCTGCCTGGTGCTGTTTTTCCCTACAGCTTTCCAGTTGTTACTAGGTGCTCAAATTTTTCTTACCTCGTAAGATGTCCAATAAATGTTGCTCGTCTTTTCCTAATCTTCTTCATTAATGTTCTTTTTGAGTTTGCCTCTTTCAAGATTGTCATGTTTGTTTTCTTTCTGTCCATGGAACTCTTTAACATTCTTGTTAGATACCACATTTCAGCTGCCTCAATCTTGATCTGACTTTGCATGTTGACTGTCCACACTTCAATCCGAATAACAATATTGGTTCTGTGCAACGCTGAAGAACTTTTTTCTTGATGATTATTGATAGGTATTTATGGGTTGAAATGATTTTCATTTTCTTTAATGCTGTTTTAGCTTGACTAATCCTGCTGGATATTTCTAAAGTGCATCTGCTGTCTGGTGAGATGACTCTTCCCAGTGTTGTGCCATTTGCTGTTATTTTACATGAGGGGATTTCTTGGGAATTTTTACTGATTATCATTATCATGACTTCAGTCTTATTACTATTTAGTTCTAGCCCTTTATTTCTGCTTTCTGTTTCTGTTATATTCACAAGTTTTTGTAGGTCTTTTTTATGTTCTGCAATTAGAACGGTTGTCATCTGTATAACAAAGATAATCATGTTTCCTTCAACCTTTATCCCAGGGCATTCTGCTAGGTTTCTCATGATGGTTTTGCTTAATCCCTCATTTAGCATTAGCATTTTGCAAAGAGCTTGTATCATTTTCTACACTCGTTGCTGCTGTTTGTCCCCAGTACATGTTCCTTATATTTTTAGATCTTTTCCGTCGATATTGAGCTTGTCCAGTTGGTTTGTCAATTTTTCATGTCTTAGCCAATCAAAAGCCTTAGAATAATCAACAAAAATATAAATACAAATCCTTATTCAGCTCAATCGATCTTTCTACGAGACCTTGTAGGATGTACATGGCATTGATAGTTCCTTTCCCTTCAACAAATCCACACTGTTCTTCTGCTATTTTTCTTTTGTTGATTCTGCTCCATGTCCTCATCATGATTATTCTTAATAGGATCTTTGTCACATGTCTCATCAAACTGATTGTACGATGGGGTTTGCATTCTTTAGTCCCATTTTCTTTGGAAATGCATTAAAAATTGATTTTGACATATCTTTAGGGATTCTTCTGGCGTCACAAATTCCATTTAGGAGGACTGTATTTCAGTTCCAAATTCATCCAGAGCATCAGTCATTTCTATAGTAATATTGTCTGGTCCCAGGGCTTTTCTCCAGTTTCATTCTTTTTAAAGCTGCTCTAACTTCATTTTCATTATTGGTGGTCCTTCATTTCTGTCATCATCAAAAAAGTCTTTAATGTACTCTTCCCATCGGTCTGATATTTTGTCTTTTTCCATAATAATCATATCATCTTAAGATTTTAAGCAACCATCTCATGTGCACACCTTTTTTTTCCTGTGGGCAATTTCTTTAGTGTTTCTGTAATAAACTTCGGTTCTGTTGTCTTCTACTTCTTTGCACATTGTTTCTAGGTAAGCTTCCTTAGCTTCATTACACCTATTTGTATCTTTTTGTAGTCTTCCTCTTTTCCGTTTATTTCTCCATTCATCCATTAAGCCTAAATATCTTTTGTCTTCCAGTTATTCTGTGCTTTTCTTTTAACTTTAGGGATTCTTGACAAGCTTCATTTATCGAGTTTCTCAAATTTGTCCCTTGTTGCTCACTGTCACCAACATCCTCCTCAGCATTGAATTTGATGTGAACATGTATATTGAATTTTGTTCAAGTTGATTCAGTGTCTTAATAAAGTCCAAGATTTAGTTTGACATTTATTTTTTTCTTCTCTTTAGTTTCAACCTAAGTCTTCCCATTTCAGGATTGTGGTCACTGTTGCACTTTGCACCTGGTAATGTTTTTGCTATCAGTAAAGAATTTCTAAACCTTTTATTTATCAGGATGTAATCAGTTTGATTTCTTGTGCTGTCTCCTGGATTCTTCAATATCCATATTCTTCTGTTAGTCCACCCTTCCATTGAGTTGCCCAATTTCATGGCCTTCCTCCTCTTCAAAGCAGGGTCTCATGACAGGCACTGTTTAAGGGTATGGCTCTGCCACTTGTAGACAACTAAGCAGACTGCTCAGATAACTTTCTCCTCCTCCTAGAGAAGCCCAGAACTCCAAGCAAGCTCCAGTCTGGAAGCTCTTGCTTATCCTTGATGCCTAAGACAAGACACACTTTTCATTGCTGTCAGCTAGAATGGCCTTTATATTTGCTGTGATATATGAGCAAGTTGTGTGGCCATAGTGGTGCTAGACAGGACCTTCCACTCCACCAAGACTACTCCATCTTCTTAGCTTTTCTTTTAGAGGGCAAAAATACACCTCTGGAAGAACCTGTCACTTAGAATTTCTGTTCATCCCTTAACAGACATTATAGACAAGTGAAATGAGGAGTGCTATGTCTGCCTAATACGCTGTTTCAAATGGTACTTGAAGTACACTGAAAACAAATATGCCACTTGCAGATGTCTTTTCATTTCAATCAATGAGAACTATGAAAAAGGACATCACTGCTGCAACAGTATCCCTGGTGGATCTTCCAAGCGATCTCCTGGGCATAACAATCAGCCAGTCAGGTCCTGGCTACATCTTCAGTCTTCCATCATTCTGTCCCTCTGAAGGATATCTTAGCCACAGCACATCTACAGTCAGAAAACCCCTTTATAAAACTATATTAGAGATCTCCGCTTGTCTCCGACAGTTCTCATTGAATCTCATTTGCGACTGCAAACTCTACTTGTATACCTGGGCCCTCAGAGGTGAGACAGCCCTCCTCCTTGTTAGAATTATTAGTTGTGTGTGCAGCTGAAGTGGGGAGATGATAAACTCTGGGACATGGCCACACGACATGGACCAACCAGGTCCAGCCCAGCCTCCAGACCAAGAGAATGTAAAAGCCCTCTCCCGCCCCTCTCTGATCTTATCTCTCCTTCGGGCAGCCCACCCTGCCACCAGCTCGCATATTAGGAAAATTACCGATATGACGTGAACGTACATTTACGTTGTTGGCAAATGAGGTAACACATACGGTGATGTGTGGTGTGTGTGTATATCTGCTTGTCTGTGGCACTCCAGAGGTTAAGAGCCATTGAATGAAACAAAGGAAGTTGACCAGAGGCTTGTCAGGTGGGCTGGATGTTGATTTTCCGAATCAGAACAAGACCCAGGAATGTCATTCTGACCAAAATTCTGGCCAATACAAAAGAACTGAGTTTGATAGGATAATACCATGTTAGAAACAGTAAATGCATACCACTGAATAGGGATTTGAGGAGAAATCCCTGTTTTTCCATTTCAGATTTTTGTATAGATATAGTCTACCGTCTAATAAATGTTTGATATAGTCTACTGTCTAATAAATGTTTGATATGGTCTACTGTCTAATAAATGTTTGGTATTCACGGCATGTAGATCGTTTTCCATCTTTCCATTAAAGCCAGTAAGAAATTGAGATCCAAATGTTACACATAGCCACAAGCTTTCAACCCCGTTGTAAGGCCTGTGAAAGCATGTGGATGTGCTGACTGTTTGAATCGCATGGATGAAATTGTCTTGATGTATGAAATTATTTCAGACGGCGATTTGGTCTGGCATGTCTGGATGCAGTGTCTACATACCTGATAGAGCTGCAGGCTATGAAACCTGACGCAGCAATCAACCAGCTCCTTGCTCAGTACAAGGGTGTGCGTGCCAAACTGGAACGATTTTAATCACACACCAGAAAAGTATTGCCATGGGATTGTGGGAACAGGTTCATATGGACAACAGGAGATGTGTACTGTCACTGATGTGATCTTCTCAGTCTGAGTGTTTAGCAAAGGTAGGGCCTACATGCAGATCATGTGCTGTCATGGATCATCAAGATCTAGGTTGCCAAGGGAAAAGCAAGATTTCATTGACACTGCTTTCGTGGATTACATGGGTGGTTTGGGTTGCAGAAGGAAAAAGATATGTGATTTTCTTCTACTGTGTTCAAGCAATTTTGTCAGGGAGTGTGTGTGTGTGTGCATGTTCTGGTTGTTTAGCTCATGATGTTATGTATGTTGCTGCACAGTTTTCATACCAGTATGTTGTTTTGATGGTTGATTTCTATATTTTACACTGCTTGAAGTATAACTGAGAAATTTGGTGCACAAGTTTATCAGTAGATAGATAAAACAGTAACTGTGAGCTTTGAACTATGTTGTTTTGTGCTAGAACTACTGGATTCATTTCAACCACTGTGGCTAGGTACTGCTGCAGTTGTGATGCATTTAGTTTTGGTTAAGCTCTCTCATTCCAGATAATAAGTAGTAGTCTTTCGAAATTGACTTAGGTTGTTTTGTTGACTCATCAGTTTTCAAAAAAAAAAGTAAGAGAAAACTACCACCATGAATGTGCCTTAAAACCTCTTGGCCAGTTCGGAGTTCCCAGCAGAATGGTGCAGATTCAAGATTCATTCAACTTTCAAATTCTCAATAAGGAATTGCAGTACTCTTTATCTAGTACTTACATGTAGTACTGTGCAAACGATCACCAGGAGGCATCATCTGTGATAAATGTCCTGCTTAAGATCGGAGAAAATCCGGAGAAAACTTGCACAGGTCATCCTTAAAAAGAAATTAACCTTATTCGAACGTGTGCACAAACAACTGTCATGAAAGATGTCATTCAGGGAAAAGTCGTGGTCAAAAGAGGAAGGGGAAGACCACAGACAGATTACCTAGGAACGTTGAGAAAAGAGTGGACAGGTTGTTAGAGTCCAGAGATAGAGTGGTGCAGGCAGCCAACATTCCAAGGAGTCATGCTGTAGCCTGAATTGAACAAAGCAGAAGACAAACAGTACAAACATTACCATCAGTTTTCCAAAGAAGTTCCAAGATTTCTGATTGGTAGAATTTGTTCACATTTCTTCTGGAATAAGACTTTACTCAAAAAATAAATAAATAAATAGAATGGCAATGGCACAACATGTGATTGTTTTATGGTGTGAGTGCTAGATCATGTGGTATGATGAATGGGTGGGAGCATGACTTAAATGGCTAAAAATGGTGTGAGCCTTGAGTAGTAAATTAAAACAAATATGCTGTTGTGCTTGATCTGTTGGTACATTGAATACAGTTGCATATAGTGCCATCCATTGGGAAGTTTTTATTTTTAGTATTTTTATTTGTATGTCTTCTTAATTCTGAAAAAGTATCCAAAGGTTCAGGTTAATGAAAAGATGTTCTGACAAGCAGTACATTTATTTGTAAAATATATACATTTGTTTGTAAATGATATACTGAAGTTAGCTTTTAGGAAATTGTGTGTGTGCGTGTTTATCAGTCATCTACATACTCTCAAGAAAATTGCTTTCGAGATGCAAAGAATAAAGAATTATGTGTACATGACAGTGTGGCTTTGTAAAATTTTATGACCTCTTTTTTTTTCCCCTCACAAACTGACATGTAATAAACCATATCTACACAAAACTTTTTTCTCATAAAATGTTTTTAATCATACTGACATGTAATGAACCACATCTACATAAAACATTTTTTCTCATCAAATGTTTTTAATCATGACCAGTTAGAATACAATCAATCAACCAAACAATGCAATTCATATACACATGTTACATCAAGATACAATAGGCATTAAATCTTCAGACACACAATAACAAAAAAAAGCACTGACTGCAAGAATGTTTTGATCATCCTCTCTCTCTCTTTTCTCTCTCTCTCTCTCTCTCTCTCTCTCTCTCTCTCTCTCTTCTCTCTGAATTTTTGACAAGTCTTTGTATGAAGTGAATCACAAGTTGCTGGCATGGATGCTTGAGCTGTACTAGACAGAACAAGTTGCGCCAAACTTTCGTCAGAAATTCATTTACACCATAAGCACACATGTATTCATTATCACAATGAACGAAACACATTCCAAGAGGGAAACAAATAATTGTCAGTAGCAATTCATGCATGCACAAACACACAATGCAATTAGCCTGGAAACCAAGGTGCCAGTTTTCACTGCTCATTCAATAAATGAACGTTTCTTTTCCAGTTTCCATTGTCCAGATGATACTGAAACATGTTCATCTTAGCTGAAATTAGACATTTCTGATGTTTATGTTTAAAGTACATATTAATCTTGGGATTTGCTGAGGATGCATTGAATAAGGCAACCAAGTGTTCAGTGTAAAACTACTGTTCAGTTGGGCCCTGCAAGCATTTCTATCTGCTGCATTTACCTTATGCCACAACTTTCATTATTTTGAGTGGTTCATGATGTATCCAAGGCTAATGCTGGGTCAGTCTGATTGGTCTGCTCATGTTGAATCGCCATCTGTCTCTGGAGCTCACGTGCATCCTCTACTTGGCCTTGGCTGCAGTAGTCCTGAGTTAGAAGGAAAGACTTACAAGTTACAAATAAATAATGAATATTGTTAACCATACATCCACTCCATATCTATCTGCACCATTAATAATAGTAATGATGGTTTCATCTGCAAAGCGCGAACAGTCCATGTTGAAAGCATGCTCACTGGACTTTACAAAGTAGTGGATCATTATTACATTTTATGTAATAATAATAAGAACACAAAAATATTCATACATGTCAGCTACTATTTGAGTCACACTACAGTAAATAACATACCTTTCATACTGCAGTATCAGATCAAAAACTGTAGTGAAGACAAAAACAGGTTTGGTCTGGTTCGTTTTTCTTTTTAAACACAGTTTATTGATGTTTTATATACACTCATTAAAGATTAAAGATCTCTCCTTTTGAACAGAATGAGAATCCAGCAATATTCAAGTACTTTACTATCTGCCAATTAACATGAGCTTGATGCTGCTGTACAGAAATATTGTAAACATATTTTTGATGCAATTGTCTGATTTCATTTAGTGTTTTATTTGTATGCTGAAGTTACTTGGAAAGCAATGAAAAATGCAGGAATTATGGATACATTATACAACTTAACCTGTATGTATACTGCTCTGCAGCAAAACGTGTCTCTTACTGAGTCAAACAGCATGTCATTCAAGGAGATTGTGAGACTTCTAGGGGATCCCCAGGCTGGAATCTTTATTACTACTGTTGCTAGTAGGACTGAACCCTTCTGAAAATGTACCAGAAAGATAAGATACATCAGTACTGTCCTGTGTGTCAAATGACTTGGGGAGTTTCGTGAAAGACTTCAAATCTTGGTTCATAAAACCAGCACTGTTGGATAGCAAACCTGTGGCTACACTGATCACCACTGACTGCCCACAAAAAAATAACATGGATATTGGTAAAAATGTTGGATGGTGTGAAAACTGCACAGCTAAGTGTGTCTATCAAAGACAAACAGAATCACATTTAAAACAGAGTGCAAGAGTTTCCTTATTTCCATACTCATGATACTGAACAAAATGATATAAAAGGGGACCATTTAGAACCAGCTGGTACAAAACTTGACCTAGTCTGATTCTTGCCTGCTGATAAAATCAACATTGAAGGACAAAACAACACAACAGCATCAGCTGGAGCCAACACTGTTGTGCCATGAAAATGTCGGCAGGGCGAAAGCATCAGACTGATGTAATCAAGGTACAGTGCATATTATTCTGTGATGAAACTGTTGCAGATAAATGTGACCCACTTAGGAATTTCGATCTTGCTGCACAAAGACTGGATGGATACCTGTTCTTTCCTAAGCCGGAAAAGGTTAACAAGTATGCTCTCCTCTGTAGAGTAAATGTAACTGACAAATTCTGATCCTCTTTATGGACAAGCCGCTGCAGAGAGATGCTTCAGTGTAAACAACGAACATCAGAGGAAAATCTGAAGAAGAGAAAGAAGCCTTGTGGCTAGACAGCTCATTCTGGATGCCCTAAGGTAGGTGTACTGAGCAGACAAGTTTGCTGAAAGCAGCCAATGAGGATCTGAGAAAATGAAACCACATAAGCTCCAGATAGACACTGACAATTTGAACAATTCTACAAATGAAAAGGCACTTGATGCAGAACAAAAAAGAGAGTGTGCTACTTCTGGTGGAGTCAAATGCACTGCAAAGAAAAAGAAAAGAGGACTTCAGACTTGAAAACCATTTGAAAGACAACTGAATAATGGCTAATCTAGTGATTTGTTTAACACTATTGTGACTGGCCCCACCTCTGCCTGAACTTCCGGTCAGCCTGAGCCTGCCACCAATAAAGAACCAGTAGTTGTTAAATTGCAATTGTAACCAAACCAAATGTGTGTACTTAATGAAAAAAGGATGCTGAGTTTAGCTGTGCTGTTTATAAAGCTATTACTTAAATAGTTTTTAGCCGCTATCCAGTTCTGTACCATATATCACCAAAACGACTTTTAGCGTGGCCCAGCAGTAGGTGAAGCTCAGCGTTCACGACTATAGTCGCAGCCTGTCATGGATGTGTTAATGTGTGACTAATGAAAGATGAGGCTGGACAATATCAGAACATGTGTGTAAAATGTATGACTTATGGCAATGACAGTCAAGAAATTTAGGAATAAGTCTGAAATATTTATGAAAAGTTTGTGAATTTCATAATGAACATCGCTTATGGACCCTGGCTTTTGGTTAACACCAACAAGCAGATATGCACCTTCATAATCTAAATTGGTCTCCTTCATAATAATTCATGCTTTCTATAGCAAAGAAGGCACATGTGTGTGTATAAAACTTAAATGGAATAGTTCATTCTGAAATGGTCTGAACTTTAAAAAAAATGCTGCACATATATGAATAAGGGAAGTACTATAAGTCTTATTACACCTCCTGATTAAGGAACTGAAAATGGATCCTGCCATTTTAAACTTTGTTAGGCACGACAATCTTACACAGATCCATATGTAGGCAAATGAGAAATATCATCACATATATATAGGCCATGTGTGTTCAACTCTAACATTATTCAACTTCCACTGCTCAATCTGTCACAAGGGAATTAACCAAACATTTTTCCAGGCAACGTTTTGAACACAAATACACACACAAATCGCTATGCACGAAAAATAACAGGTACATGTGAAAAGACAAAAAACCACCAAGAATGTTTCATATTTTGGGGCGCTGTGAAAAAACAAAATGGCAGTAGCCATGGAATTACTGACTTCCCATTTCATCAGATATTGCGAATTTAGATGAGACTCATCCACAAAGAGCTGCGAGGAACATTTGCTGTCACACTTTATTCATGCACAGAAAACCTCTGTACTGTTATGCTTTGTTCACACACAGCCAGCAACATACAAACTCTTAAAAGTGAAAACAGAGCAAAATGAGTGTTTCACATGCAACATACCTCAAGAAAAACTGTTGCCAGATTGCTCAGTCTTGTGTTGGGGCATGCAGCAAACCTCAGCATACACTCCACCACAGGCAAAACTGTTATGTCTATAGAAAAAGAAAAAATGAGTTACTGATGAATGAGTCTGCTCAAAAAGGATTCATTACACGTGTTTACAGATGCAGTCCACCATAACCTGCCAACAGTTATCTGGCAGAGTTCTTGAACCTGCATAAAACCCAATGAGCTGGCAAGGTCTTGAAACAGGGAGAGGATTGGTGCCTATAACAACGACCACCAGTATAGCCGGAGTATTAAGATGGGCAGCAAGCCAACTTCTACTTGCTCGGTGGGACTGGACCAATGCAGGAGCACATCTAATGATCAACTTTTCTGACAAAAGAGTCTTCAACACCTGTAATGGCTTTTAATGTGGGATACAAGATAGATTCCAGTGCCACATGTCTCTGCAATCACTGCATGGGAACGAATCCTGCAGCTCTGGATCCTGCTTCCACTGGTATGTCTTCCATTGAACAGATGCTGCCCTGCACTATTCAGATGTGATTGTGCCCTGCTGTCACCTGCTTATTCTGCTGTGGGCAATGTCTGCCCAGCTGTGTTGATGCTGCATGCTGCAGCTGATTTTGTTGGCCTTCAAAACATTCTTGTATCACTTTAGTGGTCTTGCCTGATCACACAGTCTTTTGCTTCAGCTCTCCATACAGGAGCATCTTTGGAACGTGGATGTCTTCTGTACAAATGCATCCCGTCAAACAAAACGGTCATTGCTGAGGGGACGCTCTTTATGCCACATCTGTTCAGAACTTGATGGTTGGACACTTGATCTTGCCATGTAGCTTTCCTGCAGGCATCTTTGGTGGAACCACTCCAGCTTTTGAATGCATATCAGTCAATAATCAAGGTCTCACGGCAGTAGACACAAGGGCACTCAAGAGCACTGCTCTGTACACAGCAATCTTTTAGTCAGTCTTCCAAAGGCAAAGCTAAGAGCTAGCCTGGGAGATACACAGTGTCAGCCCTGCAGAGATCCACTGCTGCTCACTGTGTGCTGCCAAAGTAGCAGAATTTGCCTACAGTCTTGATCTCTTTGGTTGTTGATGAAAACTGGATTTGATAAAGCGTCAGAAGTCTAAGATGTGTTGGCAGAAACATAGCCTCTGTCTTGTGGAGGCTAATTACTGGAAGGCCAAAGCATTTACAGGTCGCAGGAAGTCAGTCAGTGATGTGCTGTATGACCTCATGTGAATGAACAGCCAGTATGCAGTCATATGTGAAGAGGGATTCCAACAGGATGGCTTTGGGGTTGGCTTGAAGTCTGCAGGTTCATGAGACTTCCATACGAGCGAAACTGGATGCACACACCCCAATCAAAGTCTCCAAATGCATCAATTATCACTACTGTTTGATCCCAATACATATTTCCGATTATTCTTAGATCTTTTCCATCAATATCGAGCCTTTCTAGTTGGTTGATCAATTCTTTGTGTCTTGCCCAATCAAAAGCCTTGGTATAATCAACAAAGGATAAGTATAAATCCTTATTCAACTTGACTGACCTCTTCGTGGGAGTTCTCAGGATGTATATGGCATTAATAGTTCCTTTCCCTTCAACAAATCCACATTGTTCTGCTATTTCTCTTTTGATTCAGTTCCATGTCCTCATCATTAGTCTTTAACACAATTTTTGTTACATGACTCATCAAGCTGATTGTACGATGGAGTTCACATTCTATAGCCCCTGCTTTCTTTAGAAGTGGAAAGAAAATTGATTTTGACATATCTCTAGGGATTTTTCCGGTGTCATTAATTTCATTTAGAAGGACTGTTATTTTTTCAACACCAATTCATCTCGGGCCTCAATCCTTTCTGTAGTAATATTGTCTGGTCCTGGGGCTTTTCCAAGTTTCATCTTTTTCAATGCTGCTCTAATTCATCTTTCACTATGGGTGGTCCTTCAATGTTCTTTCTTATATATTATGTTCTTCGTTTCTGTCATTGTCAGAAAGGTCTTTAATGTACTCTTCCCATCTATGTACATGTAATTGTCAAAAAAGTCTTTAATGTACTCTCCCCATCTATCTAATATTTTGTCTTTTTCCATAGTAATCGGTGCATGTCCTTTTCTGTTTGCAATTTCTTCAATGTTTCTGTACATAAACCGAGGATCTGTTTTGTGTCCGTCTTCTATTTCTTTGCACTTTGTTATATATACATTATTTGTGGTTATTAAGGGCTCTATCAATAGTATCTCCAAGTTGACAAAATTCAGTGCAAGAAAAAAATATTTCACAATTATTTCGGCCTTTTCCCTTTACCAGCACTTTCTGTCACCTCTTCCTTTTTCTATCTTATCAATCCATTCACCTTTATGTTTTCAGGAATTTCTTGTACTTCCTTTTCATCTGGGTAACATTCACTACCAGTTAAGAACAAAGTATGCTGAAAACACGGCCTGCATCATGTTGGGCAAAATTAACAGAAAAACATGATGATACATGTCAGAAAACCACTGCCTGAATGCAGAAGTACTTACCTGCCTGTGACTGTGGTGTGATTAGGTACATCAGTGTTGTAATTGCTGACATGACAGTTTCTTCACTGCAACTGAAACAAAAACAGACAATCAACCGTTCCAATGATGTCTTTTCCAGCTAAGCAAACAAAAAAGACAGCCTAAAACCACTCATACTAAGACACCAGCAAAAACAGTGAGAGGACTGGTAATCAAGAAGCTTAAAGTCCCTGCCTAGAAAACAAGTTCATGAGTTTTATAACCAGTCAAACAGAGTTTTCTTCCCTTCCACTAGACTCTGTGTTGTGGTCTGGGTACCTGAGAATTAGACGGCTAAACTGAAGTCCAATATACAGCACGCACTTGTTATTGTTGTTTAAATCCAGCTGACTGAACAGAGCCATATCAGGGTTATAATCATCTCAAAATATACACCATATCTCACTGGAGGAAAAAAACATGTGGAAAAGAAAAATACATGTATCAATACATTCACGCACATCATCTAAGGAAATATCCCTGGCACTTACTATTCCATCTAAAGTGTCATCAGGGATTTCAAAAATCAAACCTGGATACAAATATGAACATAACTAAGGACACTAAAACATCTAAAAACAGGCCTAAGTTATCTAAAACTCCTTTTGCACATAACATTTCCTAAGAGCCAAAAGTGCACTTAACACGTACCCAATTATCAGTCTTGAGAGGAAGCATGTAAGGTTTCATAGAACACATACATGGGAATGGACCAGCAAGGCAGAAAATGATAGAAAGATATGACACAGGAGCCCTGCACTATTGAAAAAAAAATGAAAAAGAAAACCCCCACCACCAATGATAACAAAACCACAGAACCTGTGATTAGGGTAGAATCTCTTGACATTGCCAGCACATACGGTTTATGTGCACACCTATGGCATGTGCCATGGCTTAGATCCTTCCATCACACAGCATTTGTGGTGTTGGTGTATATGAGATCATTTGAAGCTGCAACACAATCTTCAGAAAATTGAAACTGAAATTATCATTGAGACAAGGTCATTTTTCCTTACATACAATGTTACATGTCAAACAGCTTTTATTTTCAAGAATCTGGCTCTAACAATAAACACTGGCAACACATTTTAATGCAATAACTTGATGGTTTTCTGAGTATCACACATTATTTCATGACTCACCTTGACAAACACTTTATAATCAGAGGAACACCACCATTTTTCAGTATGTGGTCTTTATTCTTTTTATCTGTTGAAACAAAAGCAAATTCAAAATCCACAGTAACAGTGACGCACAATATAAGAATAACGAATGAGATAATAAATTGCAGTAACAGTGACACACAAAGTAAGAATAATGATGGATAATAACTGAACAAAATTGACACAAAATGAATGTAAAATCAGTTTACAGTCATTAAAATGGTGTTTCTGTACAGATTTGAATGAAAACATGTACATTTGTGAGTGTGTGTGCATGTGTATGTATAAGCATGTGTGTACATGCATGCGTGTGTGCATATGTGTGTGTCTGTGTCTGTGTGTGCGTTCACAAATATATTAAGAGTTTCTGTTTCCGCTATTGTGTGTTAATTTGATGGATGACCATACTGACAGAGATAATAGACCATAATGACAGAAATAATATCAATAATGACAGACGTAACAGCCAAGCTGATTTGAATGTCATGTCTTCTATCAGAAGATTCAAGTCTGACCCTGCCTGGAGGTGCCTGGTGAGTAAAGAATGGAAATTTTTTAATCTTCCAGGTCAACATAAGTTCAGAACTGCTTATACCTGAATCCCATTCATATATATATATATGAATATATGCATGCAAAACATCAAGTACGCACATTAAAAATCCTGTAAGCCATGCCAGTGTTCATGGAAACACAAAAATACCCAGCATGCACACTTCGCAAAACAGAGTATCCCTAACGCCTATGCTGGATAAAGCACAGACATAGGAACAGACAGAAAAAACAATGTAAGCTATCTGGGACTAGCCACAAGCATTTTTCAGAGTTTAAAAAGATATGGAACATTAAGTCAGTTACAAAATCTAAATCAAAGTGACTGCCAGCAAACAGAAACCAGAAATATATGAAAATAGAATCAAAACACATATTTAATATACAACAGAAGATAGGCACAAATTTTCAACTAACTGGCTTTGACAAGCACACAGTTTCACTTTCAGCTTCTCCAGATGACGTTCCACACTCCAAATGGATGCCAAGTGATGGAGAAGATCCAAAATAATTATGGCACAATCCTTAAGCCAGCACATAAACCCATGAGCTGGCCTGGTCCTGAGATCCTACCTAACCTATGCATTTTGTATCTTAGTTTATCACCGGTACAATCTTGGCTACTTTGTAATGATGCGTGTATCCGTGTATCTCATCTTCAAAAAAGTAATAAATAAATAAATAGAAGTAACCAATAAAAAGAGATTGAATCAAAACACAACAAGCCATTAAGTATAAACTTTTCTCATATCAAATCCCCAAATCAATACTACACAAAACCTCCACTGTCTATCAATATGATGAAAATAATATAGCCCTATATATACAAAAGACAATAAAGAATGACAACACAAAACTTAGTGGAAAACAGTAGACAACTTCCCTGATGTGGCACTGAGCAGGAGAAAATGGTCGATATGAATTCTGGTGCTTACAAAACAGGGGGCAAAAATGCATTCTACAATCTTAATATCCTCAGGACTAGGGCCGAAATATTAGAAATTAAACACAATGCACTATTTGGATGTCTTGTCAGAATGTCTTAAGGAAAGTGTACAAAACATGCACAGAATATACACATATGGTCAAAAAAATGGAAAAATGTGAATGTGAGAGGTACAACTAATGTAAGGCGATTATGCGAAATGCAACAAATCCAATCTGGCATTGGAAAAGGAAAAAAAAACATTCTAATCCAACAGAAACAGGCTGAATGGAAATACAGAGTACCCAGAGAAAATTCCATTGTCAGACGCAGTCTCATAAAAATGGAATCGAAACAGATAAAAGGTATAAAAAATATGTACAGCCACAAAGCCAAAAAAAACCAATAAAATGGTCAACTTCAATAGGATCAGTCATTAAGTGTTAGAATGACAATATGTTACTTGTCAGCATTAATGTAAAGCATGCATGAACATATATACACATATGACCTCACACTTAAAAAGAGATTGTACCCATGAATTCACAATTATACAAACCATGAATTTACAAGTATGGACAAGGGAATCACCACCTATACTGTATAGATCATAATGTACACACAATCATGCCCACGCTTGTACACATGTATGCACACAAAGCTATCATGTGCATCTCGAGAAAAGTAAGCATGATGATAGATATAATGGGGGGGGGGGGGGGGGGGGGGGAGTAAAGGGGGGGGGGGATATTGCACTCAAAGTAATTGTACAGCATTCTATAGTAGATATCATTACGGTTTGTCATTAAGATCATATGGCTTGCATGTTCCAAGTTTTTCTATGAGATCGGAGTCCATGTCTTTTTGGTCTGTGATGCTTTTACTGTAATTAAGAGCCACAGACCTTTCACACAGATGTCACTGTTCAAATGGTCTGGCTGGTTCAAATGATTTGAGATGGGTTTGTCTCTTTGATGCAGGATTTCAGCCAAGTGTACTTTGATATTTGTGTACTGTTATTCAATTTGGGCTTGGTGGTGTTTTGAGGAGTCAGAATGAACAGTGTGGGATCAATGCCAATGAGGCAGCACAGAAGTTGAGACA
Source organism: Monoplex corrugatus (assembly GCA_030674185.1). Taxonomy (NCBI): domain Eukaryota; kingdom Metazoa; phylum Mollusca; class Gastropoda; order Littorinimorpha; family Ranellidae; genus Monoplex; species Monoplex corrugatus. The sequence goes on from CM060313.1 coordinate 54,491,148, forward strand.
GCAAAAATAAATACACAGAACACATTCAACAAACATCTCATGTACAGCATGCATTTAGCACAAGTAATGAAAGGGCTGTCTATAGCAAAATCTCTCATAAAAATAATCCACAGTCACAGGTTAACACACATATACCTGCATACTGGAAAAAAAATGAAAACAAAATGAGTGGTACCATACCATGGTAACAGAAAAATTCTCATTCATCATCATCAGCTACTGAAGTAACAATACATCAGTATAACAGGACTGAGTGAGACCTGGTGGAGTAAAGAAGGCATCTTTTCGAGAAGAAACCACACTATCATCCAGAGTGGAAACAAAAAGGGGGGCTTAAATGGAGCTGCAGACGTTTAGACAAGCGACATGCAAGTAGTCTGAAAAGTTACAATGCAATTAGCGACCACATAGTCACAGCAAGATTCAACTCCAAACCAGCTCCACTTAACATAATACAAGTCTATGCTCCCACTGCACAAAGCACAGAAGAAGAAATTGAGGCTTTCTACTATGACCTACAAACAACAAAGGACAAGAAAAATTCTACTGCAACCAAAAAACCAACAACACAAATTATTCCAATCCATCCAATAACATGCAGGTGTGTACACATGCACAAAAAGTATGGGTTTCAATGTTTACTTCTTTATAATCAGGTTAGTGTTCTAATTCAGTAAATATATTACAGCTGTCTTTTTTTTAAGTGACCAGTCTGTACTTGTTTGTTAGTAGATCATCCCATCTTCAATAATGATCCATAGCCTGTGATTGTGAATGTTATGACAAAATCAGAAAATGAAAGACACAGAGCCATGGATGAAAACTATATTCAAAAGAACAGATAAAAACCAACAAATTTTTATCATATAACAGTTACTGATTCTGTGGCAGCTTACCAAGACATGCATTGCACAGTCCTCCCAGTCCAAATTCAACCAGTTTTATATCATGCTCTTCCAAAGAATCTGTGTACAGAATGAAACAGACTATGAATGTAACACCAAAACAGTAAACAGTCCAGATGAACATTTGTGTATGAAACAGCATAGTATAAGATTATTCACATAATCTTGAGAAAGTGCAATTGAAAGTGAAACTTCATGTTGTAATATTCAAATTATTATTACTACTCACAAAGTGTGTGGATAATGCTGTTCTTATGTCCAACTTTCACAATGTGTTTTGTTTATGGTATGCTTTTTCTTGACGTCAATACACCCACTAAAAGGGCCATCTGTTTAGTAAAGTGGCACTTCACAAGATTTCTTCATCATTTTTATTAGATAATCATGACACTTTGCAATAAAGACTAAAATAAATCAACCTATAGTAGTATTAATACATATTTGTTTTTGCTGTGACCATATCTGATCTTCCGAACAGTATTAATGGCATTACACTTGAGCTGTTCAATCTAGTTCCACATCAGCAAATTACACAAGATACCAATATCAAATCAACCAAACAAGACTTCACAACTACTCTAAAGAAGGGTCACTTTGACAGAGTTCAGCAAAACCTCTTCAAGAAAATTAATGACAGCGCCTAATACAGAAGGTTGGATTAATTGCTGTATGGTGTAGAGATCCACAGTGTGTGTGTGTGTGTGTGCGTGTGCGTGTGCGTGTGCGTGTGCGTGTGCGTGTGCGTGTTGTGTGTGTGAGTGAGTGTGTGTGTGTGTGTGTGTGTGTGTGTGTTGTGTGTGTGTGTGTGTGTGTGTGTGTGTCTGGTTGTCTGTCTGTGTCTGTCTGACTACATGTCTATGTGGGAATGTGTATTTTAACAGAAGTCCCCCCACCCCACCCTCTGTGGTAGTAACAAACATATATGAATAACTTGTGTATCATTCTGTAAATATGTAATGACACATCCTCATTTAACATTATGTTAACCATTTTATATGTCACACGTTTTTACCAAGTTATAAACTTATATGATGTTCATGACAATTGTGTTCATATATTATGTCAAACAGAATGAAATATGACAAAAGGATATATCCACACTTCCCACTCCAGTCTTACTGCCTAAAATCCACTCAGACATTTCAATATTAAATAAATAATCTCTCCAATTATTATCATAAAGAAAACAAAAACTTAACAAACCTAAAAACAAATCCAAAATATTTAGGCGACGTATGTAGTCATAGTTAATTGGATCATATGCAAAATTGGCAAGGTTCGCAAGGACCTGTTGTTTGCAATCTGAAACAAACATCAGTAAGTAAATCAACAATACAATTACAGTTTAAATATTTTTCATCAGTACATAAATCAACAATATGATTACACTAATTTACAGTTCAAATATAAATCTTCTTAACTTAGACATAACGATGGCCCCATAAGTCCGATTAGATAATAGGTGCGCCCAGTTGAGGATAAGTTGGATGGAAAACGGTGCCACAAAAGCTGATGGCTGTGGCTGGGTGTTGTCACCACAGCTTTTCTTTTCTTTCTTCTGCCTGACAACAGTCGTGTTCATTTCTCCTCTGCAATGGCAATGCCTGTGTGTACAGCCTGTTGCCAGTCACCGCGATTTGAAGCTCTCTTCCCAAAAGTCTTTAGGTCATGTCTGCAGATGTCTCTGTATCACTGCAGTGAGCACCCTGTGAGCAAAGAATAAGGGGCAAGCTCGCTATACAGAATATCTTTTAGAATGTGGCCATCTTGCATGCAGCGGTCATGGTCACACCAGTGCAGTCACCATTATTTGAAGAGGGTATACATGCTTTGCTGGTGGCCTAATCCAGAATGTCCTTGTTTGGTACACAGTTCTTCCAGGAAATGCCCAAGATCCGGCACAACCACTGTAGGTGGATGTTATTGAGGCAGTGTCAGCATCAGAATTCAAACAAATCAGAAACCACAAACACAAGGAAATAGAATGAGAATGTGTATTTAACTCACAAAACAAGACATTAGGAGAAAAGAAATTAATGCTAGTATTATTGCTACGCAATTTGCTCTTATAAGTGCACTCTGCTCTCCATCAAAAGAACAACAAGTATGCAAGTTACACTTTACAGCTAATTCTAGATCTGTTTTGAATAACGCATTTATAATCAATGTTTCTGTTATCATAATAATAACAGATAATGCTAATATAGATAACGACAGTAATAATAACTCATCTGAATAATACATTGGTAAATAAGCAATAAAAATGACTTACAATCAAATATTCACTTCATATCCACTCTCAACTGGTCTTATTTGTATAGCGCGAAATCTTGATAAAATCAAATCTAAGCGCTAAAACAGACACACACGCACGCACGCGCACACACACACACACACACACACACACACACACACACACACACACACACAAGACACACACACACACGCGCGCGCGCGCGCGTGCGCACACAGCTAAAATGGGGAGAGAGAATAAAAGCAATGGAAAATTATAGAGAGCATATTATATACAATTATATATTACAATGTGATTCCCCTCCGAGTGGAGACAGGCTGCACAGGGGATTGAGTGAGGTCAGGATTTTATGCAGAGGAGAAAAGGTGAGTTTTGAGAGCGGACTTGAAGGAGACAAAAGTAGGTTGCTGACGGACAGAGAGAGGAAGTTTGTTCCAGGAAAGTGGACCAGAAACAGAGAAGGCTCATGGACCATAGGTATTGAGCTTAGTGTGTGGAAAGCGAAAAGTCAGAGGATCGGAGGCAGAGCGGAGGGTACGTGAGGGAACATAGATCTCAAGTAGGCTTGACAGGTAATCGGGGGCTGCGTTATTGAGGCTTTTGTAGCACATGGTGTCTAGTTTGTACTGTATGCGCTTTGATACAGGGAGCCAGTGAAGTTGTGCCAGGAGAGGAGATATGTGGTCAGCTTTTTTCTTTTTGAGTACAAGGCGTGCAGCATTGTTTTGAATGCGCTGTAGGATGTGAATGGTGGAGGCAGGAAGACCAGACAGGAGTGAATTGCAACAGTCAATGCAAGACATTATGAAGGAGAGAACGAGTTTTGCAGTTGTTTCCACAGAGATACTTCCTGATCAGGCTTATACGATGGAGGTGATAGTAGCAAGATCTGGCAGTTTGAGAAACAAAGTTGTTCATGGAGAGGGTAGAGTCAATGCAAACACCAAGGTTTTTAGCTGAATCAGAAATTGGGACTGATGTGTTACATAATGTAGCAATGCCGCACGAAAAATTGAAATTGGGTTTTGAGTTTTAAAATTTATATGGTTTTGAAGATATTGTTATTCTGAGTAAAAAGCAGTTTAAATTTTTCAAATCGGACTAATAGTTCATGAGATATTCCAATTTGAAGCGTCAAAAATTTCTTAAATTTTGGTACCATGTTTTAATGGGACAAAGAAGGACAAGTGTCACAGAACAAACTCATCAAATGGCATGGTATGCTGATTTTGCTGGAAATGACATTTATTTTGTAATTGTGAGAGACAGACCGGATCAAAAGTCATGAAATTTTGGTCGTTGATGTATTTTGGCGTGCCGAATTGAATAAAACCATTATTGGAACTCTGTGACGAGCCATTTTTGTCTTATTACAGGAAACATGTGATATTTTGGATGTTTTATCAGTGTTTCATTAATAATTGCCCATATTGTATTAATAACAGACAAAAATGAAGCTAGAAACAAAACAATCATTTCAAGAGATAGATATAAAATCATTTTGCTCATCGTTCAAGTGTCTTATTACTGCAAATTAAACCAAAAAAGTCACGACTCGCTACTTCAGTAGTCTTATGAATAACTTTTAATATTTCATCAGTTTCTGTACATATAAAAGGACATCTGAGAATCAATGACTTCTGGAATCACTTAAATAATTGAAATATTAAAAATTACTGCATGCTTTTATGCTGCAATCCTTCCAAAAATATCATCCGATCAAAATTCTACTAAAAACTAAACACACACACATACACATGCACACACACATAACACACACATACACATACAGAGAAAAACATAACAGACAAGATTTATGTACGTTACATTTGATTTTTTTTTATACATCAGTCTTTAAAAAATAGACTAAACTGTCTGTGGATGAGTCAAGTCCCCGAACACTTAGCACAGCCAGCGTCCAAAGAAAACTTCAGGAAGGATATGGGACCACTCACCATTCAGGAACAGGTCACTTAACTCCTACAATAGAGAAATATATGAATTTCTGCATAATATATATTACTATTCATTGAGAGATTGGAAAGGAAAGGAAACCATAATGCATAGTCTTCACAATAACATTACTTTAACATTAAGCCCAAACTCGCGACTTTGATTTTTAGCATATTACTGTAAAAATCCACCAAAGCAGAGCAATCCTGCTAAGTATTTCCAGTGTACTCTTGCCCTTTAATACAAATCAATAACAACAGGCTACTATTAAATAAGATGCAATCTTCCCTTTAAAACAAATTAATGACAATGGGCCTATCCTTTTCAGATATTGACTACAAATTGAAACAACTACATAAGCTAATGGATGGCCTACTTTACAAATAATACAACTCATAGCCTTCTATTCAGTTTCAAAACCTAAATGAAGAATATTATAACAATGAACAGAAGATTTTGTTTTGTGACATTCTAAATCTCTGTGTGTGTTAGTGTGTGTGCGTGTTGTCAGAGAGAGAGAGACTCAGACTCAGAGAGAGAGTGTGTTGTCAGAGAGAGAGAGAGAGATGGAGAGAGAGAGAGAGACAGAGAAAGAGAGAGAGGATCATGCCTGTTAACAACTTGGATATGAATGTATTGTGGCCTATTTACTTTATTTATTCATTTCTTGTTCTCTGAGAGAGAGAGAGAGAGAGAGAGAGAGATTCATGTCAAGGAAAGTACAATAACTTGCACAGAATTGTTTGTTGATTTGAAAAAAAAAATATTTAGACTTATTCATTCATTCATTTATTTGAGAGAGAGAGAGAGAGAGAGAGAGAGTTGGGGAGGCGGGTATGCGCACCCCTCTGTTTGGGCAAACCCATTTTCCACGGCCCGGCGAAGCACGTCGAGCACATAGTATTTTTAGTAGTAAGCTCGCCCGTCGTGGGGTGAGCAGATCTACACTGCGACATACAAATAGCATGATCTCGGGGAGGAAATGGTTGACGAATCTAGCTTCGGCTGACAACTCCGAATCAAGTTCAAACGCAGTTGTCCTTTTCTTCAAAAATACAGTGTCACAGATAAAACAGAACTTGATCTGTTGATTGCTAGATCTAGTCTTTGTCCGACAACGTAAAACATGCCGAGCTGAAACTTGTACAGCGTTCTGTTACGCCGGTAGTAGGCCTATGGCGTCGGCACATTCCGACGTTGTTTTGCTACTGATCTGGAACAGATCCTCATGTAAAAAGTTGCCGTACGGCCGTATTTTACTTCAAATTGATTTCATATTACACCTGCATATAGAAAAAAGTATGCAAAATCGAATCCCGCCGACGAGAAGTTCCAAAAATGGCGACTTGCCTGCAAACTTTTCCGATGAAAAAAAGCAAAACTTTGGAAGCGTCGATCTCGGTTCGAAACTGGCACACATAGCTCTCGTCGGGATATATCATTTTGTTACATTGATTCTCATTGGCTGCAAAATTACAATGTGATTGGTTCACAAATATAGCCGTACCGACTGAAATAGTGAAGCACACCAAACAAACTTCGATTCTAAACGCATACCATATCCGCGATTACGCCCGAAACGCGGATTTTCGACTTTCTCATCAAATAACTAATTCCATTTTCGCTGTAAGTACATAAAATGGCAATCATTCAAATCTTTATTCATTTCTGATTCATATAAGAAAAAAAATAAGGATGAAACACCGCTTAAAGAGGCAGTAATACTTGATTGAACTGAAGACCCCCCAGTTTTGCGGCCGGCCCCCGTTTTTGCCCAGTTTTTGGTACCACAAATTTGACGTCGCGTTTCGGTTCGCACGGCATTGCTACATAATGGGAGAGAAAGAGGAGGCAGCTGAGAAAGTTTCTGACGGGTGCCAATGAGGATAGCTTCTGTCTTGTCGTCATTAAGCTGAAGTTTGTTGAACGTCATCCAGTTCTTAATGTCCGAGTAACACTCAGTGCGAATCAAGAGGCACTGTATATTGTCTGGTGTGTCACTGTCTAGAAGTTGGGTGTCATCAGCATAGAAGTGGTGTTTTATAGAGTGGGAGTTGATGATGGTGGACAGGGGGAAGGTGTAAAGAGTGAAAAGAACAGGGCCAAGGACAGATCCTTGTGGAACACCACAGGTCAGGTATGCAGGTTGAGAGTAAGTAAAATAAAAATTCACTAACAAAATTTTAATACACACACACACACACACACACACACACACATCCTCATCCTTTGAGTATGACACATGCTCATAGTTACACACACACACACACACACACACACACACACACACACACACACACACACACACTGAGGCAGAGAAGGGTGATGCAGTTTTGTGTTTACGAATAAAACAAAACGAACAAAACGGTAACTGAATAACAGACTTGTTACTGACTGTAGGATAGTTGAGATAACTGGAGTGAGTGCGAAGACAAAATAATGGTTGACTTAAGAAACTCCAGTTGAAAAATAATGTTAAAACTATAATACCTTCTTCTTGAGTGTCTTGATATTCTGTCACAAGTGCTTGCAAATAATGGAACCTGTCAGCATCATCAGGCCCTGTTTTCCTGTCTAAGTATTCCTTCGAGCTAAACATGTTGCCTCAGCGATAGGGTAGAACGAACACAATCTTTTTACTGCAATGACATTACAACGATGAATGCAACTACTTTTAAACGATACTCATAGCTCTTAATTTTGCTACAACAAGCCACCTCGATTACACTATTTACATACTAGTATAATGATGGGAGAACGGTATCACTATTTATAAATCTTGATCTTCAGCAGTGGTTTCTTCTTGTTATGTGTGTGTGTGTGTGTAGGGGGTGTTACGCTTTTTGTTTTCTTCTTTTTCGTTGATTTCCCCACCCCCACCCCCTCTATCTTTTTAATACCCTCCTAATTATCTTGGTGTACTATCACAAAAATGTGGACTGTGTGGTCTGGTGGGTAAATTAGTCCCTGCTTAGGATGCGAGAAATCCATGCAAATCCGATTCCTCGGCGGACAGGAACTCTCTCTCTTCCACTTTGACTGGTATATAGTGGTAATCTGTGTACGTCTTTTGGATAAGATAATAATAATAATATCAAGATCAAGAACCCACAGCAACAAAGAGTTGTCCATAGCAAATTTCTGTAGAAAAAACAAACAACCCACTTTTATAGGTAAACAAAACTGCACAGAAAAAAGGGGGAGAAGGAGGGCTGATGCTGCCCAGTGATGATGTGCCAATCCTATTGATTCAAGCTCTCATGTCTTGAGTTCAATCTCAACCCATAACATAAAAACTGGCCAGTCTGTCACCCATACCTTAGTGCTCTAATTTTTCTGGTGGTGCCAGCTTAGTGTTTCATAGACCCTTTCAACCTTGTTGAGAGGAGTCCAAACTTTTGTTCATTATTATCTTTCAACTTCAGCCGCATCCAAACTTACCACATCTCTTAATTTGCTTCTTTTTGGAGAAGTTTGGCAGAACGGTTCAGACGTCCAGCAGCTAATAAATAAACTCGAGGTTCCATGGTTTGCACCCCACTGAGGCCTCAACTTTTCTCATCAGTTTGACCAGAAAATTGAACTGAACGCCCAATCCTTAGGAAGGGGATGAAAATACAAATTGGACCCATGTGCCTTCTGACCTGCACATGCCAAAGATCCCAAAGCAGTTGAAAATCGTGAAGAGCAGGGCATTGCCCGCCTGCCTTGGTACAAAAGACGAGAGAGATAGGTTGATTGCCCATATACCTCCTCCTGAAGGTTAATTAGCCTTCTTGCCTTTCTGAAGTCTTGGTCAGAAAAAAAAAAAGGGTGGTGCTGCACCGCAGCGACATGCTCTCAAAATGAAGAGCAGCCCAGATTTCACATGGTAAATCCACTGTGACAAAAGAAATTAATATGAACATGAATATGGATATTTATTTTTGTAACTCTCTGTTTTCTGGCTTGCCTGCATCTTCTGTTGCATGCTTCTAGAGTATTCAGAATTCTGCAGCCTGTCTTGCCTTTCATAAAAAGAAGCATTATCGTATCACTCCTTTGCTTCATTTTCTCCACTAGTTGCCTGTTTCTCAAATAATTCATGCAATATCAGTACGTTGTGTTCCAAGTCTATCAATAATATTGCATCTGTTCATCCTTATCATCACCTCTTCATTCTGCTTCTGCTACTACTTGTTTACAAGTTCCTTGATGCAGATGTTCCACATTCAGTTGCTGCTCTTTTTCTGTATTTGGTCCATACAACTGGAATGAGCTTCCCCGTCACACATTCTGTCTTCCTTCAAGTGTGATTTGAAGATATACCTTTCCTTTTTGTCTAGGAGTGATTTCCACCTCTATGTGCCCACCCTTTTGTCTTACTCCTCTCCTGTCCTCCTCTTCCTTGTCTGTATGTGTGTGTTTGTTTTTTTGTACCCCTGAGTTTTTGTCATTGAAAGTGAATGCTTTGGCGAATGATGAGAGCACACACTTTCATTTAATTTATATATCAAGATTTGGCACTGTATATTTGCCATCATCATCATCATCATCATCATCATCATCATCATCATCCTTTAGTGCTGTTGTTGTCATTGTTGTTGTTGTTGTCATTGTTGTTATTAGTGTTGTTGTTGTTGTCATCATTGTTGTTGTTGTCATCGTTGTTGTCACTGTCATTGTTGATGAAGAAGAAGAAGAGAAGAAGAATATAAAACCAAAGACCAAAATTGATGGTAATAGTGATTATAATAGTTCCATTTGAAAAGTTCATTGCACTTTAACTTAAAAAAAGAATTGGGGAAGTGTGTGTGTATGTGGGGGAGGGGGTTGTCATGTCAATAGATTAATTGCTCTACAAACAAAATTTGTTGCACACACAAATAAGTCAATGCAACATAAACATAGTTCATCAAACAGATCATAGCATGAAATTACAAGTAGCTGGAAGTGATCTTACCTAATAAATACAATCTTTCACACACACACACACACACACACACACACACACCACACACACACACACACACACACACACACCACACACACACACACACACACACACACACACAACACACACACTCACACTCTCTCTCTCTCTTTCTCTCTCTCTCTCTCTACAAACAAAATTTGTTACACACACAAATAAGTCAACACAACATAAACATAGTTCATCAAACAGATCATAGCATGAAATTACAAGTATCTGGAAGTGATATTACCTAATAAATAAAATCTGTCTCTCTCTCTGTCTCTCTCTGTCTCTCTCTCTCTCTGTCTCTCTGTCTCTCTGTCTCTCTCTCTCTCTCTCTCTCTCACACAACACACACACACACACACACACACACACACACCTCGAATCCCGGGGTGCGCTACATTAAATCTGGCCTTCTCACTGTCCCATCTTAGCATCATTGTTGTTCTGGTGGTGTCAGTATAGGATTAGATAAGTCCCCCATTGCCCCCATTTTCCTGGGATGGTTATCCCCGTCGGCCATATCACCTGAGGTGGGTGCTGACGTAAAACTGAATCAAATCAATCAAAACACACAAAGTCATATACACGTGCAGATGTAGCCTACACATTAAAGGGATGGGTAGGTCAGTTGGTCAGTACTGTACACAACAACAGATTAACAAGAAACACCCGAGGGTGCCAGATGGGACCCAGAGCACCAAAACCCCATTCCCTACCCCCTTTCCCCAAACAGCCATCTCTCAACCCCCCCCCCCCCCATGCTACACAATAGCCATCTCATGAAGCAAAGGGGGTGGGGGGAGGGGGCATCCAAACGCTGCATGACCCACCTACACCCATTCATCAGCCACTCTGCCTACAAACCAAATGGCAAGGTGGGGAAATGACAAATCCCAGGACGCAGCCACACAAATGCTCCAACCAGGCCCAGCCTTGCCACCAGGAGAGAATGAAAACGACCCCTTTTTCCCTATTCTGGGCCTTCATCTCTCTTTCGGGCAGCCCACTCAGCTGCCAGCTCACATAGCTGCCAGCTCTGTTCCCCTTACTATAGTCTTGACGCTTAGCAATCCGAAGGTCCAAACATTGCTTTATCATAACCACACAGGTGTTTGAATGACCATAGGCCTAAATACGACCCATTTGCTGTTCAGCTAGGTCTGACATACCACAATAAGATCCCAAGTTTGTTGTCTTTCTGCCCAGCTGGTCTTTCCCTGTGGTGATTCCCCGAAGTCAGTGGCTAAGCCACAAGTCAAAGTTAGCCTAACAAGTCATATGCATACGCATGAACCACATTAGAGGGGTGGGTGGGCTACTGGGTCAATTCAACAACACATACTACATTGCTACTACAAAATACAAAGGATTTTAAAGGGAGAAAACGGCACAGAATTGAATACTTTTTTATGTACATCACTGCACGGTTTGTTTATGTACAATAATACTCACGAAAATACACACTCATACAAGTACACACACACCTATACACACACAATGTGACACATACATACAGAGAGAGAGAGAGAAAGAGACATCTGGACCTGAAAACTGTTTTGTTTTATTGGGAATGAAACAGTGACATACTAATTTTCACATGTAAAATGTATAATTCTGCCTTTACTTTCATAGTACCATGGCTGTGACATCATCTCGTTGTTTTCCAGGTGAAAAGCATCATTAAAAACTCAGTTTTTTTGTAAAAAGATGTGTCTAAAGCTCCGACACACATTTTGCAGTTTGTTTGTACTTAAAACATTGTGAAGATGATTTTCTTTTCTTCATTTGTTAAAATGTTATCTAATGAAGTTCAGTAAAGTCTGCTATGCTGTGTTTTGCGTATTTTTTATTAATTGTTTTATCATTATTACTCATTCTGCTATAGATCCTTTTATTCTTAAATAGTAACATAACACCAAAACAAACAATTTGAGGTTATGACCGATTTTCATGACCCGACAGTCAGCCAAAATGGCGGACAAGACAGATGGCAAGTCGCAGCCCCAAGCTCAAGTTAAAATCGGGCACTACATCCTCGGGGACACTCTGGGGGTTGGTACCTTCGGCAAAGTGAAAAGTAAGTTCTAAGCCAGGTTTTCTGTCACTTCTCATGCCATGGCATTGAATTTAATGTGCTGTTGCGTAGATTTTAAATCGGTGATGATAGTTCAAAAGTTGTTTACGTCTTCTGCAAAGGTCACGCAGTGGATTGGCCTGGCATCATGGGGTCAAGCTTCACTTGTCAGACGATTGTGGGGCCAGTATGAGGCTGCTCTTGCGAAATATTATGATGCACTCCTTCAAGTATTACAGCGTTATTATTTGTGCGAATGAAATATCTAGTCAGCATAGTACATCATCATGATCATGGTCATGTTACAATTATTGATTTAACACGGCATGATCATGTAAAATGATGTCATTTAGCCGTCAAAATTATTACCATTATGATCAAATTAACTCATTTATTGAACTTTTAAAAGCGTTATGATGGAGTTTGCAAAGTCCTTGAGCTTAAGGAATGATCAGTTCAGATTTTTCCCCAGCTTTTAAAGAAGCAGCTCATTGAATCTTCGCAATGTCCACGTTTTTACTTGTCTCCTTTTCTCTAATGAAGACGCAATAAATTATAGGCCTACCCACAACATGATAACATGACAATAGGTACAAGTCAGTTCATGCCATATTTGATGTAGAAGAGGTTACAGGTAAAGGAAAATGTGGATATTGCCTAAACTCCCAGGCAAGCGCACATACACATGTAATAAAGATCACATATTTGAGGTACACAAACACAAGGGACTCTCCCTGTAACACACACAAACATTTGAAACTAACACTTGCATGCACACACACACACACACACACACACACACACACACACACACACACACACACCAGGCTGGGTAACTCTAAGCGGACCCACTGATTTCAGCGGATGAACTCCTAGTTTCAGAGGGAAAAAATTTGTTTTTCAGAGGAAATAGTACTGAATTATTGTATTTGCCATCAGGAAATGCATCCATATGATAATGCCTCAAAATTACTGAAATTCTTCAGCTTCTGGGGGGCGAAACCCCTCAGCAGGGACGTTGCCCCTGGACCCCGGCCAATTTTCAGAGGAAACTATCTTCTCTTACCCAGCCTCACACACACACACACACACACACACACACACACACACACACACACACATACACATACATACAAACAATACATACATACATACATACATACATACATACATACATACATGCGCGCATGGACACAGACACACACACAGACCAGATATATATATACATGTATATATACGCACGTGCCTGACAGTTTACAAGCACGTCACATATAACTTAGGAATATTTCATGTTAAATTCTTATGAACATTCTTGAGTTTCCTCATATGGGAGTGTTCTGGTAGTACCTGTAATGTTGCAAGAGGTTGTATATTATTCAGTATGCCCTTCTCATTTGGCTCTTCAATAGATTAATTGCTCTACAAACAAAAATTGTTTGCATTCTTTCATATTTATATGCAAGGAATGAGCATATTTTTGTAGTCATGCTTTTGTGGCAAGCAGTAATTTGTCATTGTATAATTAGAAATGGCAAGATGCTACCATGTAAACTGAATTCCTGACAGGTCAGATTTTTCTGATCTCTCTCCGCTGTTCCCCACCCAGCCCATTCTCATTAGATCTTCGGTGGTGGCCCAGTTTCTAATCTTACAGTACATGAAGAGGAAAGGACAGTCAAATTTAGCTGCTGAAACTTAAAACACGAGGGAGAAAAAGAACAGAAGCAACATACTTGATTTGTTCAGACCCAGAGTGCTTACTGCCACACCCCAGAAACAGAGATGGAGGATCCTGTCTGCTGCTTCTCATGACTGCTCCCAGTGGTCATGCTGGTTATGGGATTAGGAGAAGAAATGTCAATGCTACCAGCTAAACTGCAGTCTGCTGGTCATCATGTCAGCCTTCAGGTAAATGCAGACTGGAGACATGGATTTTGATCTCTTGTTTCATTCAAAGAAGAGACTAAAGATGTCTGTGCTGAATTGACTAAGGATTCCACAGAATGTTACATGTCACACATGATTAGGTCTATTCTACCCTTTTTCGTTTTTGCAAATAGAACTAGAAGGTGTGTATCATGGTGGAACAACTTGGTTGGCCTTTTTTTTTTCAGATGATCAGTAGTGCCACTAGTGGACAGCAGACCAGTAGTGTTCCACATCTTCAGAACATTATTTCACTCACACAGTCTCTCTCTCTCACACACACACACACACACACACACACACACACACACACACACACACACACACACACACACACACACACACTCGCTTACACAGTCTCTCTCTCTCTCTCTCTCTCTCTTTTTTAACATAGTGAAATGTGGTCGGCTTGCTTAAAAGCTTGAGTTCTCTGTACTTCACGAGATGTTTGATCATGTGTAATTCACTGTGAGTCCAGTTGGAGTTCAGAGAATAATGTTATAGGAAAATGATTTATATTATAATAATGGTATTAGGATTGTTTCATACTCTGCAGAAAAATTAAGATGTTTTGTAACTTCCGGAAACAAAATATTAAAAGGGGTACAGATTTAAGTATTTTGCAATGAAATAATGCAAACATTAGCATCTGAATCCAAACGACTGATTGAAGAAGAAAGCGATCCAGCAGATAAGGAATAGGAAAACAAAGCCAAAGTGATATAGCAAATATAGAATAGATAAACAAACCAACAAGTTATTGAAGAATAACTTCGGAACCCTTAAACCTTTCTTTATATCCCTTAATGAGACTTACATCTCTTCCTGCCATCCCCTCACAGAAAGAGGAGGAAGAAGTGGAAGGTGAATCAAAACAGTTTATATATATTATATGAATCAAAATAATTGCATATACATCATGCATATATGAGCCATTAACAAAGCATCATGATGACATGCCCTTGTGTGTTTGAATTGAGAAAGAAACTATCCAGAAACATTCTTGTTTGGTTGTGTTTTATTCAATAGCTTATAAATATGATGAAGAGATAAATACTGCAATATCAGATGAGTATGTCAGATCGTGTTGTTAATACCACTCTATGTAAAAAGAAAACAGTCGATATGGGCCATGCCAAAATAGGATATCCACTGACCTGCCATGAATATCTAAAGTCCACACAGCTGTTGCAAAGTTATGATGCAAACTGGAATGTATTTTATATGTTTGCCAGCATTTTAGTCCCTAGAATGCATGCACATTTTTTGTTTGTTTTTTGTTAAGTTTGAATTGAATCCAAAAGTGAACTGAGTAGAATGTGATTTGCCATGTCTGGGAGACATGCTGTCAAACTTATACACCACTGCTTCCTGCTTTTTAGAAACGGTCCAACATTTTAATTTGATGAAATCAGTGTGTGTTACTGACACAATTAACGTATTGATTAAAAAGTTTGGTACAAATAATTTTCAAAAATGGAACAAATCTTCTATGCACTGTTTTCATGTCTGATCATCACAGTGGATACTTTGGTGACAGAAATTTAATGTGCTGCGAGTCTCTATAATTTACACTTTGTGTCCGTCTGCTAGGTCACATTTTCTTACCCAGAAACGAAAGTAAGAGTAGACATCAGACAAGGGAAAAACAGGTAATGTTGTAATCATGTCTGTCCTGTTGAGGCCATCACAACTGACTCTTGGAATAACATAATCAAACTGTAATGATAAACACTTGTGATTAACACTGTGGTGAAAGATAATTGCCTTGAAGAGATGCCTGAAACATTGCTGCACTATTCGTCATACAGGAACTTCGCAGAGAAGCTGGTTGGGCTTTGTTTTCCATCACATTAATAGAATTTCTGTCAGTTCCACTGTCACTACTTACTTCTTCGAGGGTATGTCCGAAATCACATCAGATGCTTTTGTTTTACATGAAGGAAGAACATAGGAACAATCAGAAGACGATAAATGTTATCATTCCTTGCGACACTGTGATCTTTGTGATGTTGCCGATGATGATAGTCTTGTATTCTCTAAATTACAGTTACAAAAGAGTAATTTACATGTTTTTAGTTTGGTTTTGTAACGGGATTGTAATTTGCTGTTGGAAATAATTAAAAAGTTTTAGCATTTTTTAACAGCAGAACCAAAATCAGTTGTGATATTTCTTCTGCAGACATGGTGGTAGATTGTGGCTACTATCACAACTGGTGAAAGTTTTGTTTCTTTTTAATGTAATATAAGAATGATCAAACTTAATATCTCACTTGAATTAAATGTAATATAAGAATGATCAGACTTATATCTCATTTGAATTAAATGTCCATCTTCAGTCTTTTTCTCCTGTATCAGTTTTTCCCATTTCTTCAAAAATGAATTTGACATGATCTAACTGCTTTTATAATATATGTTAAAATGACAGATTAAATATGAACACAGATTTAAAGTCAGATTTAGAGTATTCTATTTGATTATATTTAATGTCTCGTGGGACTGTTCGTGTATTGTAATTTGCTGTTGGAAATAATTAAAAAGTTTTAGCATTTATTAACAGCAGAACCAAAATCAGTTGTGATATTTCTTCTGCAGACAGTTCGTGTCAGCCTACCGCCAGTGCCATAGCACTGAAACTGCCCTGCTACACATTCTCAACAATCTCCTCCTTGCAACTGATACTGGCAAAGTCTCTCTCCTCACACTCCTTGATCTGTCTGCAGCCTTTGATACCATTGATCATGGTATTCTCCTTTCTAGACTTCATCATACTTTTGGCATCTCTGACATTGCTCTCTCCTTTTTCACTTCATATCTGTCAAACAGAAAACAAACTGTTCTCATTAATGGCACTTACTCTCAACCTGCATACCTGACCTGTAGTGTTCCACAAGGATCTGTCCTTGGCCCTTTTCTTTTCACTCTTTACACCTCCCCCCTGTCCACCATCATCAACTCCCACTCTATAAAACACCACTTCTATGCTGATGACACCCAACTTCTAGACAGTGACACACCAGACAATATACAGCGCCTCTTGACTCGCACCACTGAGTGTTACTCGGACATTAAGAACTGGATGACGTTCAACAAACTTGAGCGTAATGACGACAAGACAGAAGCTATCCTCATTGGCACCCGTCAGAAACTTTCTCAGCTGCCTCCTCTTTCTCTCCCATTATGTAACACATCATTTCCAATTTCTGATTCAGCTAAAAACCTTGGTGTCTGCATTGACTCTACCCTCTCCATGAACAACTTTGTTTCTCAAACTGCCAGATCTTGCTACTATCACCTCCATCGTATAAGCTTGATCAGGAAGTATCTCTCTGTGGAAACAACTGCAAAACTCGTTCTCTCCTTTATAATGTCTCGCATTGACTATTGCAATTCACTCCTGTCTGGTCTTCCTGCCTCCACCATTCACATCCTACAGCGCATTCAAAACAATGCTGCACGCCTTGTACTCAAAAAGAAAAAAGCTGACCACATATCTCCTCTCCTGGCACAACTTCACTGGCTCCCTGTATCAAAGCGCATACAGTACAAACTAGACACCATGTGCTACAAAAGCCTCAATAACGCAGCCCCCGATTACCTGTCAAGCCTACTTGAGATCTATGTTCCCTCACGTACCCTCCGCTCTGCCTCCGATCCTCTGACTTTTCGCTTTCCACGCACCAAGCTCAGTACCTATGGTCCACGAGCCTTCTCTGTTTCTGGTCCACTTTCCTGGAACAAACTTCCTCTCTCTGTCCGTCAGCAACCTACTTTTGTCTCCTTCAAGTCGGCTCTCAAAACTCACCTTTTCTCCTCTGCATAAAATCCTGACCTCACTCATCCCCCCTCTGTAGCCTGTCTCCACTCAGAGGGGAATCACATTGTAATATATATTTGTATATAATATGCTCTCTATAATTTTCCATTGCTTTTATTCTTTTCCCCATTTATAGCCATGTGTAAGTGTGTGTGTGCGCGCGTGCGTAAGTGTATGTTCAGCGCTTAGATTTGATTTTTATCGAGATTTTGCGCTATATAAATATTGTAATTATTATTATTATTATTATTATTATTTCACGCCATCCACTCCCCACCCCCACACCCCACCCCTACTCAACATGTGCGCACACACACATTATTCATAATTGATTTTGCACTTAAGAGAGAACATTAAGTTTTTAAAAAATGTTTGCTTCCAAAGTCTCCTCTGGGGAGAAACCCCTCTCAGTGAATAGTTTCAGCCCTAAACTTGTTATACTCTAAAGGGGTCAGACCATATCCAGGTCATGACTCATGGATGCCGTTTTGCTGTCACCTTTTTCCCCGTGGTGTGAACCTATGTCTCAAAATGATAGGGCATCTCTGCTGTCCCACCCCCTTCCTCTTTATCTTTTTTTAAATAGTAGCATAATGTTAGTAGTTAGAAGGAGAATAACTTTCCTTCACTAAATTTGATATTCCTTTGCAGAGTAGAGATTGATTATCAATATATTAGTATTGTTTGAAGGAAGACAAAAATGTATGAATTTCAATAATACAATTGAAATACATTACTGTTAGAAGTCTTGCTGATTGCAGATGGCTTGAGGAACTTCAAATTTATTGCCCTTGATAGTCATACAGTTTGTGTTTATTTTCAATACTTGAGCATGTTCAAAACAAAATTGCACTGCTTTAAGGCCTAATAGTAATAATGATTTTTTTTAACTGATATAGTCATTATCATTAATCAAATGGCTTTATGACTGACAAAGTGTTGTAATTTTCTCTGTGCAGTTGCCACTCATCAGATGACTCAGCACAAGGTGGCTGTCAAGATTCTGAACAGACAGAAAATCAAAAGCCTTGATGTTGTTGGCAAGATCCGACGTGAGATACAAAACCTCAAGCTCTTCCGTCATCCCCACATAATCAAGTTGTAAGTTAAGATTGCATCAAAGTTATTTTGTATACCTCTGTAACTAGCAGTAAACAAAGGTAGAATACAGTTTGCTGTACTGACAGTTTTTATATATTGCAGTGCTTACAGTTGTGTATGTAAGAGAGAGAAAGAGAGAGAGAGAGTGTGTGTGTGTGTGTGAATGTGTGTGTGTGTGTGTAAGTCAGAGGATATTGTCATGATTTGAGTAAATTTTCACCCAAAAATTTGTTTACAAGTTGGTTCTGACTGATGCTGTTTGTATTAATCATTTTCAAAAATAAAATTACCAGTGTGCTAGTATTCAGACTAGTTTGATAGTGTTACAGGAGGAACTTTATAACCTTTCATTTCTTCACCAGATACCAGGTGATCAGCACTCCCACTGACATCTTCATGGTCATGGAGTATGTTTCTGGAGGAGAGCTGTTTGATTACATTGTTAAACATGGAAGGGTAAGGTTGACTTTGGTAGTATTGTTATATGGTTTTGCTATTTTTTGTTCTTTGGGGATAGTGTACATAAAGTTATGTGGACATGTATAATGATTAGTGCTGTTTTGTTTGTTTTCTCACCTGTTAACTTTTACCCCAACACACAGCCCCTGTACAGATGGTAATGTAGTGTTCCACATCGTCACAAGTCTTACACTCAAGAGTATGAAGAGAGTATTAGACTAGGTGACCAAGTTCTTTAGATCTCTCTGCAGCTTACATTGTCTGATTGATGTGCATGTATTTTTCCTGTGGACAATTTCTTCAATTCATCTGTTACATACCCAGAGGATCTGTTTTGTGTCAGTCTTCTATTTCCTTGCATTTTGTTTTCAGCCAAGCTTCCTTAGCTTCATTGCACCTATTCCTGATTTCTTTCTTTATTTTCCTGTATATCTCGTTTCGTTTTGCCTTCCTCCTTTCCTCCATCAAGCCCAAAATTTCTTTACTCATCCAGCTCTTTTTTGCTTTTCTATCTGCCTCAGGGATTTCTTCACAAACTATATTTATCGAATTTCTGAACTTTGTCCATTGTTTCTCTCTGTCACCAGCGTCTTCCAGCGCACTGAATTTGTTTTGAACATTTTGCAACATTTAGGTGATTTTATTTACAATAGACCACAAAGGCCTTATGATGGAAGACTAAAATAGATCATGGTGAATGCCATAGGCTTTTGCATAAACAGTACTCTTTGAGTTTCACAGAACTGTTGTATGAACATCATATTCAGAAGTTACAAATGTGTCATGAACATATGCTTCTTGGCAGATTTTGAGTTTTGTATTGAAATGGGTTATGGATTCTTGCCTCTTTCACTCACATTCAGTTCGCTAAAACAAAATACAGTCGCGTCTCATGTTACGAGTTTAATTCGTTCCATGACGTAGCTCGTATCTTGAAAAACTTGTATCTCGAAACGAATTTCCCCATTGAAAATAAAGGAAATCCAATTAATCCATTCCACACCCCAAAAATATCAATATAAAAATCAATTAACATGGTATTTTATGTAGAATAAAAGTATTTTTTCTAACATTTAACAATGATAAATAATATACAGTGTACATGTACTGTGCTTTACCTTTATGAAGAGTCGTGGCTGGCTTGAGGGAGACGATGGGGAGGAGGAGAGGGGTTACTGTGGGGAAGAAGAATCCCCTCTGATTCAGGAGGGCTCTCTCTTCTTGGGAATTTTACCCCACTGGGACCAGGTTGTGGTTCAGGATCACTTGACTGTCTTTTAGGTCGCTTCACCAAGAACTTATCTAATGACATTTGCTTCTGTCTTCGTTTTAGGATGCCCCTGAAATGAGACATTGCATTGTCATTAAATAAGTTCATGCAACGCCCAGACATTGCTTTATTAAGGTGATGTTTTTCAACGAAATTTTGTGCTTTTTCCCACATTATCAACACATCTTTAATCTCACTGGAAGAGAATAATGAAAGATGCTTTGATCATTGATAGAGCCATAGAGTTCCGTAAGATCATAGTCTGATATCTCCAGTTCAGTCTAGCCAGCAACATAAAAAGCACGTGAAGTAACCACAACGTCGCTCGTAACTCGAGCAAATGCTCGAATACCGAGGCGAATTTTCCAAGTATTTTGTGCTCATAACCTGAATTGCTCGTATGGCAAGATGCTCGTATCCTGAGGTGCCACTGTATTGTGTTTGCTGATTTAATTATACCTCCTGCTGCACTTCAAGCAATGCAATGTTCAGATGTTGAAAAAAAAACAGTTACAAAAGGGCATAACCAATATTTGAGAGTGGTGCAAGTCTAACAACATGGCATTGAATCCTTTGATTACTGAATGCATGCTTATTACCTGTCAAAAACATCAGGGGGTTGGGGTGGCAACTGCTCCTTTCATTCCACATGTTGACTTTAACGTGGCACTGCTAGGTAAAAATCATTAAAAATCATGATTTGGGGTCTTGGCTGATTTAGACTTTATAAAGTGTCTACAAACTGCCTATATGTGTTATTTGAATAAAATATACTTATAGATATTTTTATTTTGATGTTTTGTTGAGTGGGTGTGCGTGAAAATGATGTAAAATTTTGTAAAATTTGTCAAAAGTTGTAAAAAACGCTAACTTTCGAACTCAATTTCGCTGTCTTTCACCTCGTCAATACTAGCAGACGACCACTCAAAATGTAGGGCAAGGAACGGCCTTCACCTTTACATATTCGGTGTTTCGTAAATACCAGTCACGGAAACACACGAAGCTGAAAAGTAGAGCAACTGTCGATTGCCGAAGATAGGGCTCCTCACACAAACGCGAAAGCTCATTGGCCAAAAATGACATCATAGCCTTTTCTCAAATTCTGATTGGCCGAATGGCTTAGCGACAGCCACTTCCGTTCAAAGCGTCTTCGTTCGCATTTCAATCGATTCAACACATTTTTTGTACTTTTTCATTCATTATCTTGTACCAGTTTTGATAAAAGATGCCTAAGGGCCACAAAGGGAGAAAGTTCGCTACCCTGCATAAGTTTGGGGCACGGAAAAGAAGGGGGAAGAAAGTTTCGACTGCTGCAACAGCACCAGTAACAGCAAGCGAGCCACAGCCTTCGACTTCAAAACAAACCGATGACGAGCCACACACTGTAGCTTCGGAGCAAAAGATTCGCGAGTTTCTGGCTCGAGAAAGGAAATTAGAGTCAGACTCTGACAGTGATCTGAGCAGTGAAATGACTGACGTGGCCAAATCTGACGACCCTGGCCCATATGGAGCTCAACAAGCACCTGTGCAAGGAATGAACATGATCATCAACCTGATGTGTCTGCAATCTCTCTTTGCACGCTGCCTGTGCCCAGATTGTAAAAAGCCGGTGAGTAAACTTATTCATGTGTGTATGAGTGTGTGTAGTGATTGAGAGTGTGAGTGTGTGTTTGATTGAGTGTGTGAATGACTGTGTGTGAGTGTGTGAGTGAATGTGTGTGTGTGTCACTGAGTAAGAAATTGAGCTGGCATTGTTATTTCACATGTTTTTTCAATGTTTTTGTTGTTGTTTTTTGCTTTTTTTTTTATCATGTGCATGTCAGTACTGTGTGAAGAAGTGAACTGGCATTATAATTTCATCTGCCTATCTTCTTTCTATGTTGAGTCTGCATTTCTTACACCAATTAGTGTGTGTATGTGTGTGTGTGAACATGCTGCTCTTTCAGCTGTGTATCAGTTCATGACTGTTCATGATTTGAACTTTATTTTCCTGGATTCACTAAAAAAAAAAAAGGAAACACCCAAACAAACAACACACACACACACACACAGTTATAATAACATGGCAAACAAAGTATATTATATGCAAGTATATTGTGTATCTGTTCTTTTGCTTTCAGTCTCTACATGTTATGGAGGGAGGTGCTGGTTTACGGAGTGGGTCAGCCTGCACCCTGGAGGTGATCTGCAGTGACTGTGGCTCCATCTCGTCCGCTCTTGTGGATGTGATGGTGGAGTTGGAACTGACTGCCAGCACCTTCACTACTGACTATATGGAACAGGCAGATATCCAGAGGGTCCAGCATGCCACCAGGAAGTCATCAGAGAAAGAAAAAAAGAAAAGAAAAGTGGTGGAAACAATCAGTCGGCGAGAGCGTCAAGAGAGAGAAGAAAGGGAGGGGGTGGTCTATGGGGCAGGGCAGTTCTAGACACACAGTTGTATTGTTTTTGTGTTCCTTTTATTTTTGTAGCATTACCAAGACATTTCCTACACTGTCAGTTTGTTCATTATGTACTTTTTACAGACTTGTGTGCATGTACAAGGACTATGAATTTTTGAAAGCCATTTTCTCAAAACAACAGTTTTCGCCACCCTAACATTTTAGCCTCGTGTTTTGGGACACTTGTTGTAAAGCTATAGACTTGAAAATTGGCTGGTATATGGAAAAGGGGCTGCTAAATACAATGATGGCATCAGAAAATGGGTATCTGCTCTACTTTGTGCTGTGAATTTTTTTGTATGGGCTAGCGGCAGTAATATAAATTCCCCAAAATATGACCATATGATATGACCTATCTCAGGCATTATACAATTCAAAATGTACTCTGTTGTGTGGTTTGGACCTAGTACTTTATTAGAAAAGTATTCCAGCTGTTAGAAATTGCTTTTGTCTTCCAGTGAAATGAAGGCTAAAATAGTAAGTAGAATTCGGCCAGTAAAAACAACCTTTTTTTTTTCTGAAGCTGTTACTGAAGCTAGAGTCTTGAAATTTTACACAGGTTCTCTTATTAACATGTTTATGTACTGTGCAAAATTTCATAACAATCCATTGTATAGTTCCTGAGAAACACAAATGGCCCAAAATGCACTAGCGGTGCCACCTTAAAGCATTTAAAAAAAAGTATCTGAATATAGTTTACTTGGAATAATTATTAACAGTGGGACTTGCATGGCAAAACAAGATTAAAAGGTTTCTAACGATAAGTATTATCTGTAATGTCAAAACTTAAACATTACATCGACCGCTTAAGTCTGACATTATTTTTTTATGTGCACATCATGACATTGTGCCTTGCATTGATTACGCATCCACTGTTTGGGGTGGATGTGTTGAGGTTCACTTTGTTTGGGATGGATGTGTTGTAGTTCACGTAAAATATTTAAAATCACTCTATCAGTGCAGGTTCACTTTGTTTGGGATGGACGTGTTGTAGTTCACGTAAAATATTTAAAATCACTCTATCAGTGCACTGTAACCATTATACATCCTGTCCTAAACATAGTTTTTCTTGAAAAACTAATTATACTAAACCTGCTTTCTTTAAGAAACAATTTATCTTCTACAAATGAAGGTAACAGTTGCACACAAAGCAGGGCACTCATAAGTACCAAACTGTCTTGAGAATCCCCCCCCCCCCCCCCATACCCCAAAAGAAAATGCTCTTGTAACACCAGGAAACATGTATTCATCATATCCAAACCGAGAATTCATCTGTCCAGATCCAGCTTTTTATTTTCTATGTCTCTGGCAACAACCATTCCAACTGCCAACAACCATTCCTAACAAAATTCTTGAAGAAAAATCTGCGTAAATTTCTTTACGTGAATTTCTTCTTTATTGAAACTATCATCTTTGTTGCTATTTACTTTTTTGTGCTGATGCGCCAGCACAAGTGTATGTGTTTGTATATGTTTGTATGTGTGTAGTATCATTGATGTATTTTATGTGGGCATGTAATTATGTAATTAACTAAATTGCAAAAGAGTTAATGTTTAGTAAAGTAGTGATTATGTGTAAATTTGTATATCATAGTATATCTATGTAATGAAATTATTATATGATGTTACATGACATTTATGTTTAGTAAGCTGTGATTATATTAAAACTTGTGTATTTATAGGTTTGTGTGTGTGTTTTAATGTTCTTTGGTTGAAATGCTTTAAACCAATTGTTCATTACATTTACATTTGTTAATTTTAGCTTTATGAAGTAGGTTTTACCAATGACAGACATAGAGAAATTATATTGTTGTAGTCCGTCTATCTGTCTCTCCCCTTTCATTCTTTTTGTTTCTTTCTTTCTCGGTTTCTTATTTCTTTCTGTTTTATACAGTTAATTGCTTGTGTTAGTGATTAATGGAATGCCAACTGATTTGTGGCATGTGCGTAATTGCTCAGAAATGATGCATTAAAGGAATGTCCTCTTGTTTGTGCCAGGGTTACTGTTGAAAAAGAACGTTAATTACCTTCTGCTTCTAGAGTAGAAGAGAAAAATATCTTTGAGGTGAAGTTTTAGAGAATTTTAGTATTTAAGTTAATGTGCCTTGGTAATATTATAATCTTTGAGATTCATTCTTTTGTATTATTGTCACTATGTCTATATTTTTTTGAGGCTTGGGGTTCTTTCCAATTGCTTTGTGTTTTGCATTTCTGTGGCGAAATATGTATCTGACCTCACAGTGCACATTCTGGTATACTACTTCTTTGGGTCTTGGTTATATCAACTGGTTTGCCGTGTCAAAAATTAATAGCAGATACTGAGATAGAATTCTAGAGAGATCGTCATGTAAGGTCCTTTGTTTTATAGTTATTCAAGGTTTAAGTTTCTACTGGTGGGTTGCCAAAGGTTTCAGGTTTTGTCCAGACTTACGTGTTTGATGTTAGTTTTTGTATTTGTTTATATTTGGAAGTTGTCTGTTAGAGATGACAGGTATTTACAGGTATTATGCCATAAGACTAGCTGTCATATATTTTGTGCATTTGTATGAAATCAAGCAAGAAGGTTCCAGTATTCATTAAATGCATGTATGTGTAAAAATTGTGAATAGTAAAAGAATCTGTATGTTAGAATTTGTTTGGATTTCTGTTGTGTTTCCCTACCCTGCCTGTAAATTGTGTTTATGATAGGCATTTTGACAAGATTCCTGTGGATTATCATTAATTTTGAGTATTGTAACTTTCTGTCCATTCCCGTATCTTAAGTTTTAGTGTTGTATTCTTGAATGTTATTCTTTTTCCTTCAGATGAAGACATTTTTCTGTGATTATTGTTTATTGAAAGTTTATTTTCAGACCCATGCAAGTTTAGCGCCCAGGTGCACAACACGTTTCAATCTCCTAGGAGCATTTTGACTATTCAATTTACAAAACTCTCATGAAAACACTCAGAAAATGTTAAACAGCTAGTGTGCTTCTACTTCTGAAAGATTGAAACATGTCATGTACCAGGGCCCAGTTGTGGAAAGATATTTGCTATTTTGAATGTGCCATGTTTTTCTTTCTTCCTTTTGCATACTAATGACAATGTCGCAAAATCTTTCATTGCTTGCATGCCATGTGTTTAGTTCATTGGTCACTGTTGAATCAATACTCGTGGTGATTTTTCCTTGCTTTCACATTTGATTGATCTCATTACTTTTACTCCATTGATGGTCCCTTATTGATCATGTTTTTGCAAGCTTAAAGCAGGTGTGTGACTGCTGCCATTTTCCTCTTGATGATGGCGACTTGAACCCTGAGGCTGTTAACTGTGGCCCATGTCAACAACAAGGGAGGCTGTGATGAGTGGTGAAGGGGTTGTGTGGGTGAAAGTTCTGGATTAGTACTTGTAGTCTAGATAAAGTCTTATTTCATATATAGTAACAGGAGTTAATGTTGTCTAGATAGTCTTAGTTTGTTTTTGCTAAATAAACTGTTTTATTATGAAGGGGTTATTTTGAAAGGACATTGTAGCATGTTTTCTGGCAAAATTTTACTTTGAATTTTTACGATGTGATGAGTATAGAGTCGCAAAATGCAGCAAAGCAAAAAGCTCAATATCACCTAGGTTGACCCTCAGTACATTTTTTGACTGTTGCTTGGCTTGATACCAGCCTGTGACTGTGGCTGCGTCTTGTGAGAACGTGTCACATATATTGCATGCCTGCACTCGCACCACACACACACACACAACACACACACACACACAACACACACACACAACACACACACACACAACACACACACACACACACACAACACACACCACACACACACAACACACACCACACAACACACACACACACACACACACACACCACACACACACACACACACACACACACACACACACACACACACACACACACACACACACACACACACACACACACACACACACACACACACACACACACACACACACACACACACACACAACACAACACACACAACACACACACCACACACACACACACACACACACACACACACACACACACACACACACACACACACACACACACACACACACAAGGAATAATTTGCACATAGTGCACAATAGTTTGGACTTGTGTTTCTGCCCAATAGCAAAAGTAACCTGCAGTGCGTAGCTTGTGCATTTGCTTTTACCAAAATAGATGAACATTGTGTAAATAACTGACATTTTATACAGCTACTAGTACAATTGTTTCTGTCCAATATTTCTTATAAATGTTAAGGTGTAAAATTGGTTCTGCGTAGTATTGTTCCAAGTAGTTTGGAGATAGTACCAGTATTTTATGTCAGGAGTTATGATATTGATATGAATAAATAATTTACAGTGATCACCTTGCTACCTTGCACAATTGTCAAGTGTTGTTTCTATTTCCAAGTGTACAATGTATTTCCTTAGTGGTAGTGTTTTAAGTTCGTTGTATTCAGAGCAGTACATACATATTAATGCATATTATATCAATTTATTGCATTCATTTAGTTGCTAGTGTTGTAATGTGCTAGAGCTGAAAGGAAGTTTTGTGGAAACATTGCTTTGTTGGTTTTTTTTTGTTTTTTGTTTGTTTTGTACATGCTGCTCTTGCCTGTTACAGAAGTATTATTTCTTTTCCTATCTCTCCTGTTTCATTCCATTTACTTGAATGCCATGTGGGTTAATCTTTCACTGCATTGTTCAGACAAATGAAGGCACATAAGTTTGGTAGAAATTGGATAAGACTTTTGAGTATAGTGTAAGCTCTGATTGTATCAGTGATCCTTGATAGCATAAGTAGTAACAAATTTGCCATGACCTTGTATATTTATGTATTTCCATGAGATTATATGCTTATGTGATGGGGATACAGAGTTTTGGGTTTCGGTTGACGAAAAAAGATATAACAGCTGACTAATACTTTGATTGTTCTGTTTCTGCTTTTAATGCAATTGTGTTTGATACTAAAAGAAGGTGACTGTTAAAACTAACAGTTACTGGTCATCAGCACACTTTTGACTTCAAGGATCCCTGAAACAAGTTAACATATTAACCCTGACAAGTTTTCGTTTGATTAACAGGCCGAGTTGTGAAGAAGACGCAGGATGCAGGTGTACAGTATGTTTCCGTGGTGTGATTTTATTTTACAGCTATCCTGTGATCAGAATGGCGTTTTCCACTTTCAGCTGAAGGAGACAGAGGCTCGTCGCTTCTTCCAGCAGATCATCTCTGGAGTATCGTACTGTCATCGTCACATGGTGGTACACCGTGACCTCAAGCCCGAAAACTTGCTGCTGGATGGACAGACTGGTGTCAAGATTGCTGACTTTGGTAAGATTTAAAATCTTTTCTGTTTGATTGACAAGTTTCTTGCTGCTATTTCTTGTTTGTGTATGTTTTTATATTTGTTGTTTGCTTGTTTCCTGTTTGTTGTTGCTGGGTTTTTGTTTTTTTTAGGATGGTGGGTGGTAGTGAGTGTATGCATCAGAGCAGGTGGATTGTATGCATATTGTGTACTTACGGCTTTTTCTTGTTTGTTTTTCTTCTTCCCTCCTTTTCTTGTTTGCTTTCTTTATCTCAAAAAAACAAAAATGGGGCTTGATATCTCATGGCGACCTCAGATTTGGTGAATTCAGAGATACTATGGAGAGCTATGAGCATATAGGAGTAGTGTGACATTGGAGCAATGCAGATGATAGGGCAGCACACAGAAAATTTTAAAAACAGAAAAGGTGGGGGTGGGGGGTGGGAGTAAGGTTGGGTTGTAAAATATTGGTTGCTTGCTCCTTCGTTCCTTTCTTTCTAGAAGACAAATATTGGGGAATTTCTGTATTGGGCTTTTGCAGTGAATGCTTTTATTCAAGTGTAGCATATTTACACATGGTTTTTTTGTGTATGTGTGAGTAGGTCTGTCCAATATGATGCATGATGGTGAGTTCCTGAGGACAAGCTGTGGTTCCCCCAACTACGCTGCCCCTGAGGTCATCAGTGGAAAGTGAGTTAACACTCGTAAAATTTTCAGTACAAGCACCCCATTTTTCCTTCCCCCCCCCCCCCCCTCTCTTCTCTGTGTTAAAAATGACTAGTTATCAGTCCACATGTTTTAAAATTGTAAGTTTGTTGCTTACATTCCACATTATTTTTTTGAGTACTGCTTTCATAATTATGTATGATATATTGTGAGGCTTGGATATGAAAATGAGATCATGCTGAAATACATGCTCGCTTATATATATACATACTTATGTTCATAAGCCCCCTACCCCCACCCAAAAAAAAAGCACATACACATGCACACTGATAAAAATTGAAATGATGTATATGTGAAAAGAAGCCAACAAATGAAACTCATTGCTGTGTTGTCATCCAGGCTGTATGCTGGCCCAGAGGTGGACATTTGGAGCTGTGGTGTCATTCTTTATGCCTTGCTGTGTGGAACGGTGGGTAGCATACCATTTGTTTTGCACAAAACTGGTGAAAAGGGAAAGGGAGTGAAAGGATTAATACCGTTGTTACTAAACAGAATTAAGAGCTGTTGAAAAATAAAATAAAAGTCAAGTGATATAGAATGGAGGAGGGGTGAAGGGCAAGATAATCAGTTTGAATATTGGCAGAATGTGATTGACATGTTGAGTCATTGATAAACTTCGTGAAGTCTTCTTCATTAGCTTCCAAAGTTATAGTTGTGTCTCCATGTTTGTTTTGTTTTGTGAGTGGCAGTGTTTCTAGCTTTGTTTCTCTCTTGATTTTCACTGTGTATAATTGTTTCTTTCTTTCTGCCGGCTTTCCTCCTTGCTTGCCTGTCTGTTCATTATCTTCTGCCATACTCTCTTTCAATTATTGTCCAGGTTGTGTGGTTGTTGTTGGCTTGTTTATAAATGACAGTCATAACTATAGGTGTGCTGTATTGATGTGTTGACATGACAACCCCCCACATCATACCCAGATATTTTTGTTTGTTCATTTATTCTGTGGAAAGTGCAATGAGCATTCCTTGAATGGACTGTTTCTCCTGTAGAAATGGAATTATTATTATTATGATGATATTATAATTATTATTAACATTGTTGTTGTTGTTACTGATAGTGGTGGTAATAGTAGAAGTATTAAGTCTTTCCTCAGTTGATGTTATGATATGCTTACCTGTGTTTCAGCTTCCCTTTGATGACGAGCATGTCCCCACGCTCTTCAGGAAAATCAAATGTGAGTTTGCAGATGTTTATGTGTGTACAACAGCAGTTTTGTTTCATTGTTTGTTTTAGAAAGGGAAGATTTTCATGTAATGATGAAGCATAGATATGGGGGAAGAGAGAGAGAGCGCTTGTGTGTGTGTGTGTGTGTGTGTTTGTTTCTGTAAACTGTGTCCGCCTGATAATTACTACTACTACTGCTACTGATAAGTCCTCAAAATATAAAACGCTGTCTGTTACTGGCAAAACCACATGGACTTTTGTATGAAATAGATATTGCATACAAATATGTCAAGTGAAGTAAACATTCTTACCTCTCAGTGGAAAATTCCATGGTGATCATCATTCACACACATTCAGGGAAGAAAAGTAAATGAAATTGAATGGCAACAATGTGACAGTTATTGTCCTGAGAAAATATAATTATCATCCCAAAACACATGCACACACAGGCACAGGCGCACACACACACACACACACACACACACACACACACACACACACACACACACACACACACACACACACACACACACACTCACTCTGTCTCTCTCTGTCTCTCTCTCTCTGTCTCTCTCTAGTGTACTTGTAAACAAACACATATACAGGCATGCACACATTCTCATCCTACAGCCCAGTTGATATTTCATTAACCTCTTAAGTGCCGTATCCGTAAAATTTACAGAGCTCTCTGAGCCTTCTCTGGTGCCTACATACGTAAAATTTACGGAGGTAGTTTGACGCACCTTTCAGCCTAATGTAAATGAGAGAGAAGCACTGACTGATGTTGTCATGATGTTGTCAATCTCAGATAGGGTTCATAAAAGTGACTGGCTTCCCTTACATGACTTTTTGACCTATGCAACCCTCACCAGATTGGTTTTGTTTATCTGAAAAGAGAAACTGGTTTTCATCAAAATGCTGACACCAGAACTGTCTTGCAATGCTGCATGTTTTCAGCCTTTGAAAGCATGTGAGTTGAGTCAAGAACTTATAAATGACTATAGGATGATTCAGAAGACAATTCTGACACAAGAAGAGGTTGAAAACAGCAGTAGTTACTGGCTGTTGGTATGAAATGTGCAGCAGGCAGACCCAACACGAAAAGTATTGATTTTCCGAGCAGCACCTGACACAAAGGGTTTGTGGCCACAGGCAATACTGGCTGCTAGCCAACACTTTACACTTCACTGAGAGGCAGGACCACATTGTAGAATTATATGAGCCACTCTGTCCGTGAATAGTAGTAGAAGTGGCAAGGGGAAGACTAGGGTGATGGAGTCGGGTGGGGGTGGGGGGCAGCTGAGCAGCCAAGGACTTGATGGGTCAAGCCACTCTGCACTAGCACACTGTGGCTATTTGTAGCTTGTAAGCTGTCAGTGATCTGTCAGTAGGAGGTCAGCCAAAGTCTAAATATTTTTAGATTTCATCAGGAGGGTCATACGAGGGTACTTTCCAGTAGAATGAGACCACGTCTGTATACCAAAGAAATAAGAGGAGTGTTCTGAGCTTACTGTTTTTGTACTTTGTATCTACGTCTATGCTAGCTGAATGGGTAGCGCAAACTGTGTTAGATTTGAGAAATTCTACAACATGGGAGATAATTCTCAAGAGTTATGTCCTTTGATTAATAATATCACGTCTGTATAGCTTGAAAATGCATTTACAGAAAATGGAAAATTACTTAATAGAAAACGTCAGTCCATGATGTAATTCTCTGCCAAATTTCGTTATTCATCTTTGATCCGTCTTACGGTTCTGACAGTGTATGTCAAGGCCCTGTCAGACACTGATTTGAAAAATGGCAAAGAAAATGGCATTTTCAACAGCGGATTATCACAGCTACATCAAGGTAAGTGTCGCCCTCGGAAAGAATGCATCCGAAATACTTGCGGACATGAGAGCTTTGGGACAACCTTCTGCTCCTTTGAAAGCAACTGTGTTCAGATGGGTAAAACATTTGCAAGTGGTCAGGCCAGCACTGAAGACAACAGGGGGAAAATGCCAAAAAGCAAAAAGTGCGATAAAATGTTAGTGGCTAGTGAAGGCATTAGTTGATGCTGAGTCAGCCTTGAAGAGATCGCTGATTGTCTCGACATTCATTCGTCGACTGCATCGAGGATCCTAAGAAATGAGCTTGGCTACAGGAAGGTGTCATTAAGATGGATCCCTCATATTTTGATGCCAGAAAATAAGGGGGGTAGGTTACATTTCTGCCAAGATATGCTGAAAATTTACAAGAACTGCGAACCTAAGCGGCTGGATGAAATTGTGACGAAACCTGGATGTATATGTATGAACCTCGGAGAAGGTCACAGAACAAGACCTCGATTCCTAAAGGTGGGATTCCTCCTCAAATCGCTCGTCGTCAACGTTCGCAAAAGAAAGTGTTATACACCATCTTTTTCAACACAAAGGGGATCGTGCTACAGAAAAGATGCAGACAAGGAGAGACCATCACCGGACAGAGACTCAGTACTGTCTGACATCAAGAAGTTTTATGCAACTTCTTGACCAACGGCAGGCATGAGAGGAATCAAGATTCTTCGTGATAACGCACCTGCTCACAAGTCAAGGCTCGTACGAGAATACCTTGCAACCAAGAACATCCATACTTTGCCATACCCTACTTACTCCCCAGACCTTGCACCCTGTGACTTTTACCTGTTTCCACATCTGAAGAAATCACTGGCAGGAAGAAGTTTCAAGAGCCGAGCAGCCTTGGGAATGGCCTACAGAGCGGCATTTCTACAGTGGATCGAGCGAATGCAGAAATGTGTGGCAGCAGGAGGTGAATACTTAGAACAGTTGAAATGAATAATGTTTTTTTGCCGGTGAGTCGACGTATAAGTTAGTTAGTCTCATTTTACTGGAAAGCACCCTCGTATCTTCTATTTTTCTTTTTGTTTTGTTTTTTGGTTTCTATCGCGAGCGGTTATGAGTTTTTTTTAAATAGGAATTTCCTCAAAACATTTCAAATATGTAGTAATTTCAAGAAATAACTACATAAATCATCTGAAAATACATTTAGTCATGCTTAATGCACCATTCTGTGCAATTTCATGCATAGATTCCCATAAATATGGAAGCAACAGTTGTGTTAATGTACATGGTAGCGATGCAATGTTTTTTCCCTGGCACATGGAAAACACTTTATGTTAAAAAACGTCGGCACTCAAGGGGTTAACATGCAAGAATCAATCAGATTTTTGGATAAAGCTTGTACTTTTAAAGAACAAAAATGTTGATCTATATTAACAGTTCAAAATAGTTGCTAGAATGTGACTGTTATCAATTAGTTTTGCTTTGTGAACCATCCTACACTTAAGACAAGCCATACTTGTTGGTGTGTCTCTGACCAGTGATCTTGCCATACAGCTTTTGAGCCACCAGAACAACACACAATGGACAAAGAACAGATTCTATGAAATGACTATGAAACAGGAAAATCATGTTCACACATCCCATGCCTTCCCATCCTAGCATACTTGTTTCACACACACACACACACACACACACACACACACACACACACACACACACACACACACACCACATCACACCACACGCACGCACGCACGCACGCACGCACGCACACGCACACACACACACACACACACACACACACACACACACACACACACACACACTTAAGAATAGATATTAAAAGAAATAACGAATGAATGAACACACACTTCTCATCGATTTTTTTTTTTTAAACTGCCAGTGTTTTGTTTGAACATACATGCTATCTACATGCATACATATTTTCACATACTAAGATACAACAGATGTGTCTGTTACTTTACCTGTTTCATCACAATGTTTCAGCTGGAATCTTTGCCATTCCTGATTATCTGAACAAAGATGTGGTCAGTTTGCTGTGTCACATGCTTCAGGTGGACCCACTGAAACGAGCCACCATCAAGGATATCAGGTCTGCCATTTCTTCTTCAAGTGATTGTGAACAAATAATCTTCAATAACTGGCACATGTATGATGCTTTTAGGCTGTTTCAGAAATAGATTGATAAAACTTTGAAAAAAGGATATTGATATTTTCAGAGAGAAAATTCAGAGAATCTTATCACATCAAAATAGGTATTGAATGAAAAGGTGGAAAAGACTGAAAGATGAAAGAAGCTTCTCATTCAGTGTTGAAAAGGGAGGCTACATTCAGCCTTCTCGTGAGGCTTTTGTCAAGTTGAGTGATCGGTTGTGTGCAGACCCTGTCTTTATTGGCTGAAATAATTCACTTTAGGCACTCATATCACACACAGATCTCCTTTGTATTTATTGCATTTGGTTAGGTGTTTTGTGTATATATTTTGACAGGTCAAATCACCATACCCGGATTTTGTATGTGTAAAATGTACTTTATGTGGAAGACTAAAGCTGATTGATACCTCTTTATATATGTTGCCCCAGTTGGTTAGAGCATCATGCTGATAATGCTCAGTTATTGGTTTGACCCCATATCAGGCTACAGTTTTTGAAAATGTGGGTCTCACACTCTGTTGAGCTGTTCCCTCTTGTACTGTGGAATCGGGATCTGATGAGTGTCTCAAATTCAGTCTCAACCCACAACATTAAAGCAGGTCTGTTTGCTGCCCAACTTAATAGTCCAGTCTTTCTGGTAGTTTCAGCTTTAGTTTCGTAGATTCCCCCTGCTGACTGGCTGATTCCATTTCAAGATCTTGCCCATCACACAGGGTTTTGTGCAGATTCAAAGAGTCTGCCCGATCGTTGCTAGTAGATTTTGGTGGAGTGCATGTAGAATTGTCTGAGAGTGTTGAATCTCTCTTGTACAAACTTGTATATAAACCAGGCTGGGGAATTCTCAGCGGATTTGTTATTTTCAGCGGAAAACGACAGGATTTCCGCGGCAGAAAAAAAAAATTCAGCGGTTGAAAAAAAATCGGCAACGAAAAAAAAAAAAAAACCTCGACGAGTTTTGCGCATTTTAGGTTAGTTTCGGTCAACTTCCGGGTTGGTATGTACCGGTAGTGTTGACTTCCGGTCAGAGTCGCCATCTTGTGCGTTGGACAACATGTCGCTTTCAAAGATAGTCAATCGTGGCGATAAATTTGTTTCTAACACAGTGTTGTTGCACAATGTATGACTATAAACGTGCACAGAATACAGTTACAAAATCATTGAAAAGAACTGAAATTGTAGGAGTTGAAAAAAAGAAAAAAAACAACATTTAACTTCAAGGAGAGGCCTTGAAAACATCTGAAAATTGTAAAAATGCTTTGGTGGAGTGCATGTAGAATTGTCTGAGAGTGTTGAATCTCTCTTGTACAAACTTGTATATAAACTTTTCACATGACTGAAACAAGAAAATGGAAATACAGATATGTGATGATGCATTCATGTTCCACTGTTGAGATTGTGATTTGTTGCTGTGTGAACTGTCAGTTCTGTGCTCATTTTATGATTTTTCTCATTTTCCCTTAAATGTTTGCGGAGCATGACTTCAAATTTTTCTTATGTAAAACATGATTAATTGTCCACTTTTTTTCACAGAGAACACGAATGGTTCAAGAGAGATCTCCCAGAGTACTTGTTCCCATCACCTAACGATCAGGATGCCTCTATCGTTGATTTGGAGGTCATCCGTGAAATCTGTGAGGTGGGTTTCTGTCATCAGCAATGTCTGAGCCCATCTGAATGTTTTGTCATCTGCAGTTTGAACCTTTGAATGTTTTTGTTCCTTTGATTATTTGTTTCTTTTTGTTAATTGACTTGTCTGAAAATACAAGTCTCTCTGTGTTTGATGCTATCATTTGAATAGAAGTAAAAAAAATTAAAAAAATGAACCGCTAAAACTGAAAATACAAATTGAATGTCTTAGTCACTGAGTCCTTGCTTCACACTTCATTTTATCCTCCCTCCTCCCCTTGACATACACGGGATAATCTTGAGTATAAATTGATAAAGTTCATGAAAAAATAGGCTATTAATTATTAGATAAAAATCTGAGTGGGGAGAGGAATGGGGTTTGATCATCAGTTGCAAAAATTTGATACATTTCATTACATATGAGTATTCTGTTTGGTTCTTGCTTTCAAGAACAATTTTTTTGGAGGAAGGAGACGTTCATTTGTTAGGGGTTTTTTTGGTTTTTTTTTGTGTGTTTTTATTCTTTATCTGCTGTCCGTTTGTTCACTGCTTCTGCATCACAAGCCCACATTACCCAATTTTGCAGTCCAACATATCTCAAAATCCACCGAAACAGAGGTCAGCATGAAAGAAGGACATGAAGGGCCACTTAATCTGGGAGAGGAGTTTCTTTTTCCTGACAGTGTGATGATGATGACAATGGGGATAAGATAATAGTGATGATGCTGTGGAGTTTCATTTTCGATTGAGACTTTGTTACAGGGTTGTGTTCTTTGCTTAGATTCGTATCTATCCTGGCATCAGGTGGGTTGGTCAGGAAACTTGAGCAACGCCCTCAGTGATGTATCTGTAAAGTGTAGGAGACTCCACTATGTGTTCACCATCTTCCTAACAAGCCTCCACTGTGGGGAGGAGCTGGTTTAGGCTGAAGATTCTCACGACAATTCTTTGACCGACAGGGGATCAAATCCATAACCTTGCAGTCAGTAGTCCTTTGCTTTAACCTCTTTGCCACATTGACAGGTACAGTTATGTTTTGTGATGTTTTCAGAAATTCAACGTTGAAGAGCAAGAGGTGCATCGTGCTATATTGAGTGGTGATACACATGATCAGCTCAACATTGCATATCACCTCATCATTGACAACAAACGTCATGAAGGTCAGCTTTGTGCTATTCACTATTGCGTGACAGTGCTTGTGGACTGTTGTTTGTTTAAGTAGGTGTTTACTGATGTCCATTTATTGTATGTTTACAGGGCCTAAGTTTTGTTTGAGCACAGTAGTCTTTTTTACTGTTTTGTTTGTGTGTGTAGCTCATTGATCAGTTTTCTTTTTCTGTTTGTTTGTATACATGAAGGGAGCTTAAACAGTAACATATCAGCACATATGTTGACTTGGGAGATAAGCAAAACCTCCACCCTTCAACCACCAGGCACTACTCAGCCAGGTTCAGACTCAGACCTTCCATATTGGCTATCAAGCTTCCTAACCACATGGTTCCCCTTGTGTAGATGCTGTAGGCAATCACAGAATAAGTAGTATCCCCTCCTGATGAAAAATTCTGTGCCAGAAATTTCTCCTTTCTGTCACTCCCTTTGTATATTCCTTCCTCCTTTGCTTTTTGTCATCTCATCCTATCATTTTCTGTCTGGCTCATCCATTCACCTGTATGTGTTCTGTAAAGTCTTACATACTGTCTCTTAGGATTGATAATTGGGTGCATGTATTGACTGCATGTTTGGCTTTAAGGAAATGGGCTGTGTGGGGAGGGGGGGGGGGCAATATTTGGTTATTTAGGCCACTTTTTATGTATGTTTTAGTGTCCTTAGTTACTTTTACATTCGTATTCGGGTTTGTTAACCGAAAGCATCTGGTGATAAATTGGACAGAATGGTGAATGCAAGGGGCATATATTTAGATTATGCACGCACATGCATTGATATGTGTACTTAATTTTCTTTTCCATTTTTTTTTTTTAACCAGATGTTGTGTACGGTGTGGGCTGGTTATAGCCCTGAAATGGCTCTGTGCAGTCGGCCAGGCTTTAAGCAATAAGAATCAAAATCAAGCTGCATGCAGATCGCTAAGTGCCTGTCAATCAGTCTGTTTATTTGTCACCATTTGAAAAAATGTCAAGAGTGCATACACACCAAACAACAGAGTGTCATCCCATTAAAGTATACGTGTGTTTGATTTACAACTGAAAATACACATGTTTAACGTAAGTGTGTTTGATTTACAACTGACATACACGTGTTTAACTGCACATGTGTACATGTATGCACACATATTTATGCATGCACACTTGCTCATGCACAAATACATGTACACAAACACACACACACACACACACACACACACACACACACACACACACACACACACACACACACACACACACACACACACACACACACACACACACTCTCTCTCTCTCTCTCTCTCTCTCTCTCTCTCTCTCGTCCTCTCTCTCTAAAACATGGCCTGTCTTTTTTGTTTTTGTTCAGATTCAGAATTTCGTGATTTCTACGTAGCTTCTAGCCACCACCTGACTGTTTTTTGGTGAGTACTAGCATACATGGGTAAGTTGTAGATAATCTGTATGCACAGCATATCTGAATAAAGCTGAAATAGATTGCTTTATGAAGGAAAAACAGTTGGATTAATGAAGGAAAAACAATTCTTTAT
Organism: Monoplex corrugatus; assembly: GCA_030674185.1. Lineage (NCBI taxonomy): Eukaryota > Metazoa > Mollusca > Gastropoda > Littorinimorpha > Ranellidae > Monoplex > Monoplex corrugatus. The sequence goes on from CM060313.1 coordinate 54,529,813, forward strand.
ACATCTCTGAAGCACCATGTCATCACCGAGTGCTCAGGAGAATAACCTAGATATAACTATAGTAAAATTTACATAATGTTCAGGTCAGGGATAGCCAGAAGTTTTAAGGCAAGTAAGCGTTACAGTTTCCACAATGCTTGAGAGCTTTTAGACAGCTCTTTTGTGTGGCCAGAATATTTTGAGAAGTAAAGGGTGTATAACAAATTTCACTGCCCCAAGTATGCGCATTATTCAGGATAAAGCATTTAATTTCATTTTTTTGTCTTGCCATGTAATTTTTTAATTGTCAAAAGATTAAAAAAAATGAAATTAAGATGTTTATATTCATACTTTTACGATAAAAGATAAAACTCTGACCTGTTCTTGTCCATTTGTTGTATGATGGCAGCAAAGTTTACAGGTCAGATTATGTGAAGCATCATAGTACTGTATACAAAACTGTTTCTGTTTGTGTGCAGGCAACAAGTCCTCTTAGAGCCCATCCAGAAAGAATGCCAGGTGACCCATATTAGTTTGTGTATTTCTCTTTGTGGTACATTGGTTTGTTTCTTTGGGTTGTTGGTATGAGTTTATTTTGTATGTGTATGATTGTGTGTGCGTGTGCATGCTTGTTATGGTTTCAGTTGTAGGTATGATAATGATGACGGCTCTGTCTGTCTAGTTTTTCCGTGGACATGCCTTGGCGAAGCTGCCGCCTATGAAAGTTGATAGCTGTGACTGGTGGTTGTTGTTGCAGTTTTCCTTTTCTCTCCCTGTCCGACCACAGTCAGGTTCATTTCTCCTCTCCAGTGGTGATGCCTATCCATATAGACTGGCCAGGTACAGCGATTTGTAGTTGTCTCTTCCAAGTGACCACATTGATACCAGGACTTGAGGACACATTTGCAAGCTCTGTGCATAAGATGTCTTTTTGGATGCGGTTATGCTGCATGTGGCGGACAAGGCCAACCTGTCGCAGTCATTGTTGTATGCAGAGGGCATACATACTTGGCCTGGTGGCCTGGTCCAGCACATCTTTTTGGCATAGATCCTTCCAGGAAATGATCAGGATCCAGCGCAAGCCACAAGTGGAAGCTACTGAGGCAGTGCTCTTGGCGAACGTAGAGTGTCCAGCTCTCCCTGTCATAGAGAAGGGCACAGTATGCAGGCTATGCACACTCTAGTCTTGATGGCTGTGGGAAGCTTGTCATTTTCACACTCTCCTTTGGACAGTGTTACCATGGCTACAACAGCTTTCTCTATCAGCTGTTGAGGGACTGGTTGCTGGATATAGTTATAGATAATATGATTTTGTTGTCTTTGTTTTCCTATATCTCTAAGATACTTATGTATAATATGATTTTAGGTATGAATAATGTGATTGTTTTGTAAGGAAGATAGAATATTTTCACTGTTATGTATTTTGAAATGAAAACTGCATGTTTCGTTTCAGTTAGGCCCAACATTGTGAGAGCCAGCTCTCAACAGCAGTGCAGTGTTTACTGATAATGTTTGCCATCATTTGCAAACATACATACAGTGTTTACTGATAATGTTTGCCATCATTTGCAAACAAACATACATAAGCACGCGTGCATTCACTTCACACACACGCACATACACACGCACATGCACACGCACACACTTGAAGTCACACATTTTACACATATAGATTTACATAATTTGTGCACAGTGAATTAATATGAATTAGTGTCAACTGATTTTTTTTTCTATTTTTTAAATTGAATTGTTTTTTTCTTTTTGTTGTCATAAATGAAAGTACAGTGAGATGGTTGTGTAATTGTCTGTGATTCCTGTGTCCAGCTGCCAAACTGCTGTTTAGTATGCTTTCACAGTCTTCATAAAGTTGGTCTGGTTCTTGATGTTGCAGAGATGAAGGATGTGACACATACGCTTGACCCTGTGAACACACCAGCTTCCCAGCGAAACATCAATACGCCAGCCAAAAAAGCCAAGTGGCACTTAGGTACAACATACATTTTCCTCCTTTAGATACAACATATATTTTCCTTCTCCTTTGCCCCGCAAGATAATGTTCTTTGATGCTACAGTGCATATTTTGAACAAAATTTATGTTCAGATAATGTTATGTAGTTGTATGCATTTGGTCTTCCCTGAAGGATTTGGTGCTTTGGATTTATATTTAAAGAGCTTGAAATCTACCACCTTTTGATAAATTGTGCCACCCATGAAAGCTATGTTTTCATTTGGTCGAAAAAAGAAGATAATTGTAATACCAAACTGTTGTTCAATGTGGGGGCAGATTTGAGGATTCAACTGCAAAGAAATAGTGGAAATTAGACACAGAGTGAATGCTCAGGTGAAGAAAGAGGGACTGGGAAAAAAGGTCAGAAAGATAATAACTTCAGTCTTGCCACATACACGTGTTATACAGTGCACCATCAGCTACTGTTCAAAAGCTCTTGAAGAGGGCATGTGGCTTTGGAAAATAATTTGCAGATGCCACAGCGGAGCTGCACCTGAAGGCATGTCTGTGTTTTGTATATTATGTGTTGCGTTTGTGTTTAGTGTTCATTGTCTCAACTATTCAGATTGCATATTGTCCCGATTTTCTTGTGTTGTTTTCAAATAGTACTTGATGATTTGTGTTGTCTGTAGACAGTACTTGATGATTTGTGTTGTCTGTAGACAGTACTTGATGATTTGTGTTATCTGTAGACAGGTACTTGATGATTTGTGTTGTTTTTAGACAGTACTTGATGACTTGTGTTGTTTTTAGACAGTACTTGATGACTTGTGTTGTTTTTAGACAGTACTTGATGTGTTGTCTTTAGACAGTACTTGATGACTTGTGTTGTTTTTAGACAGTACTTGATGTGTTGTCTGTAGACAGTACTTGATGTGTTGTCTTTAGACAGTACTTGATGTGTCTGTAGACAGTACTTGATGACTTGTGTTGTCTTTAGACAGTACTTGATGACGTGTTGTTTTTAGACAGTACTTGATGTGTTGTCTTTAGACAGTACTTGATGACTTGTGTTTGTCTTTAGACAGTACTTGATGACTTGTGTTGTCTGTAGACAGTACTTGATGTTTGTCTGTAGACAGTACTTGATGATTTGTGTTGTCTGTAGACAGGTACTTGATGATTTGTGTTGTCTGTAGACAGTACTTGATGATTTGTGTTGTCTGTAGACAGGTACTTGATGATTTGTGTTGTCTTTAGACAGTACTTGATGACTTGTGTTGTTTTTAGACAGTACTTGATGACTTGTGTTGGCTGTAGACAGTACTTGATGATTTGTGTTGTCTGTAGACAATACTTGATGATTTGTGTTGTCTGTAGACAGTACTTGATGTGTTGTCTTTAGACAGTACTTGATGACTTGTGTTGTCTGTAGACAGTACTTGATGTGTTGTCTGTAGACAGTACTTAATGACTTGTGTTGTCTGTAGACAGTACTTGATGTGTTGTCTGTAGACAGTACTTAATGACTTGTGTTGTCTGTAGACAGTACTTGATGACTTGTTGTCTTAGACAGTACTTGATGACTTGTTGTCTTTAGACAGTACTTAATGACTTGTGTTGTCTGTAAACAGTACTTGATGACTTGTTGTCTGTAGACAGTACTTAATGACTTGTTGTCTGTAGACAGTACTTGATGACTTGTTGTCTGTAGACAGTACTTGATGACTTGTGTTGTCTGTAGACAGTACTTGATGTGTTGTCTTTAGACAGTACTTAATGACTTGTGTTGTCTGTAGACAGTACTTGATGACTTGTTGTCTTTAGACAGTACTTAATGACTTTGTGTTGTCTGTAGACAGTACTTGATGTGTTGTCTTTAGACAGTACTTGATGACTTGTGTTGTCTGTAGACAGTACTTGATGACTTGTTGTCTTTAGACAGTGCTTGATGACTTGTGTTGTCTGTAGACAGTGCTTGATGTGTTGTCAGTAGACAGTACTTGATGACTTGTGTTGTCTGTAGACAGTACTTGATGACTTGTTGTCTTTAGACAGTACTTAATGACTTGTGTTGTCTGTAGACAGTACTTGATGACTTGTTGTCTGTAGACAGTACTTGATGACTTGTGTTGTCTTTAGACAGTACTTGATGACTTGTGTTGTCTGTAGACAGTACTTGATGACTTGTGTTGTCTGTAGACAGTAATTAATGACTTGTGTTGTCTGTAAACAGTACTTGATGTGTTGTCTGTAGACAGTACTTGATGACTTGTGTTGTCTGTAGACAGTACTTGATGACTTGTGTTGTCTGTAGACAGTAATTAAAGACTTGTATTGTTTTTAGACAGTAATTAAAGACTTGTGTTGTTTTTAGACAGTAATTAAAGACTTGTGTTGTTTTTAGACTAATTAAAGACTTGTATTGTTTTTAGACAGTAATTAAAGACTTGTATTGTTTTTAGACTGTAGTTGGTGACTTGTGTTGTTTTTAGACTGTAGTTGGTGACTTGTATTGTTTTTAGACTGTAGTTGGTGACTTGTGTTGTTTTTAGACTGTAGTTGGTGACTTGTATTGTTTTTAGACTGTAGTTGGTGACTTGTGTTGTTTTTAGACTGTAGTTGGTGACTTGAGTTGTTTTTAGACTGTAGTTGGTGACTTGAGTTGTTTTTAGACTGTAGTTGGTGACTTGTATTGTTTTTAGACTGTAGTTGGTGACTTGTGTTGTTTTTAGACTGTAGTTGGTGACTTGTGTTGTTTTTAGACTGTAGTTGGTGACTTGTGTTGTTTTTAGACTGTAGTTGGTGACTTGAGTTGTTTTTAGACTGTAGTTGGTGACTTGTGTTGTTTTTAGACTGTAGTTGGTGACTTGTGTTGTTTTTAGACTGTAGTTGGTGACTTGTGTTGTTTTTAGACTGTAGTTGGTGACTTGTGTTGTTTTTAGACTGTAGTTGGTGACGTGTTGTTTTTAGACTGTAGTTGGTGACTTGTGTTGTTTTTAGACTGTAGTTGGTGACTTGTGTTGTTTTTAGACTGTAGTTGGTGACTTGTGTTGTCTTTAACTCAATCGCTTCGTGCCGGAAGAATATCTCCGTCACTTCCGTTTACTGCTTGGGTACGTGACGTCGATTTATCGACGGCGGACATTTGTTGTTTTTTTTTTACGTCAGAAGCGTCAGTTATAAGGAAAACTCACTGGGAACCTAAACTAGGGTATGTTTACAGCATTTATTTACCTGAGACCGTTTGTGGCAATGTGAAACAAAGACAACAGTAGCCTTTTTTCAGCGCTACCCGCAACATGCGAATTTCGCAAATGGCGTCAAGGAAAGCAAGTCGAACCTTACAATTCTGTAAATATTTTGTGGTCTGGAGCAACTGTACGCAAAAAGTGACAACTACCAGTAATCTTGTGATTTGAAACATCCATGGCATCGAAATCATGTTCTGGACTTCATCTAAAACTGTTTCACAGTGTGTGTTCATATCCATCAAAAAAAAAAAATTACCCCCCTTTGGATACCTATTTGGATACCTCATCATTTACAAGTACACGGAATACCATAAATAAAGTAAGATTATTTGTAAAGATCTAATCCTGGTCTTTCTGTATCACTTTACTTTGTCTGTCTACTTTATTTGGTTGTTTTTCTATATTTTTTTAAAATGTGCTAAAAATCCTCCGAATTGAGGGGGCAGAATGACCCTGAAGACTGCGACTCGATTGAGTTAAATATTTTGTGACTTACTGAATGCCCTGTTTGTTTTCAGGAATACGTTCACAGAGCAAACCCCAAGATATCATGCATGAAGTCTTCAGAGCAATGAAAACTTTGAACTATGTAAGTAAATGAAGGAGGATGTCTGTGTTGTTAAACTATGTAAAGAAATGAAGGAGCATGTCTTTGTTGTTGTTGGGGTTTTTTGTTTTGTGTCGTTTTGAATTGTTTTGCTCTTTTTTGTTTACTGCGTACAGAAACATAGAGCAAATGAGTAAGTATTATGTGCGTATACGTATGCACACATTATTCAGAATGCATGATAAGAGTAATCTTTCTTTTCCAAATTACTGCCCAAATGATAGGCTGGGAGTGAAGTCTTTCATGCCCAGTTTTTTGTAGTGCGATTCGCTTGACATGTGAAGGTTTCCTCCAACATGTGCATGGTGAAGGGGCATTAATGGTTGGACCATGGGCCTATGGTAGGGCTACTTCCAGTTTACTTTGGTATCACCGCTAGATTTGGCTGAGGCAGGGCAATCTACTGGCGCCATGTTTTCAATTGGGCATGGTACAGTTGAGAGCCAAAGTGTGCTTACTACTTTTGTGAATGAAGTATGGTAGGCATGTTTATAAGTCTACATGCAAAAATTGTATAGTTTTGCATATTCTTTTTTTTTTTTCTTTTTTCTTTAATAGATATGCTTGGCTTGTTGTGTATCTTCTGAGGTCTTTGATGTATGATTGCAGGAATGGAAAATTATCAATCAATTCTATGTCTGAGGTCTTCGTTTGATGTATGATTGCTGGAATGGAAAATTATCAATCAATTCTATGTCTGAGGTCTTTGTTTGATCTGTTTGTTGTATGCTTGCAGGAATGGAAAATTATCAATCAATTCTATGTCTGAGGTCTTCGTTTGATGTATGATTGCAAGAATGAAAAATTATCAATCAATTCTATGTCTGAGGTCTTTGTTTGATGTATGCTTGCAGGAATGGAAAATTATCAATCAATTCTGTCTGAGGTCTTCGTTTGATGTATGATTGCAGGAATGGAAAATTATCAATCAATTCTATGTCTGAGGTCTTTGTTTGATCTGTTTGTTGTATGCTTGCAGGAATGGAAAATTATCAATCAATTCCATGTCCGGGTTCGCAGAAAAAATCCAGTTTCAGGCAAATTTGTGAGTACAAATAATTGACTGAAAATTTGTTTTAATGCAGAAAGTTAACTGGGCCTGTCATACTAGGAACAGGGATTTGTTTATTGTTACGGCATGGCTGTGAAAGACACATACTCGAAAATGCTAGAATAGGTTTTCGTCAGGATTAAAATCATTGTTCTGAATTTTTTTTATTTCTGGCATTTTGCTTTGGCTCAGAAATTGACCAAAGAATTCAAGGTTATTTTAACCCTTATTACCGCAGAGCGCCCGCTGTAAATCGCAATAGCGTTTACTGCGGAGTGCCCATCAGCTCCTGCTGTACACATGGCCACTATGGACGCAGCCATCCTTGTTTACATAAACGAGAATCCCACGAGAGTGAGAGCCTCGTTTTGGCGACTTCCTGCCCCGCATTTAGAACTTTACAGTGTCAAAATCGATCAAGTTTTCACGGTGCGACGAATTTTCAAAGTTTGGAAAATGAGTCTCATGACCGATGAGGAGTTATGGTGTGCGGCAGCTGTTGAATGATGACGGAGAAGAATTTGAAGGTTTTACGGTAGAGGATCTTATTAATAAAGTTGATCCATGTGATGTAGAAAGTGACCTAGACATCGACTTGGAGCTGTGGCTGCCGAGTTCGACGATAGTGAGAGTGACAGCGAAGGTGGGTCGAGTGTCGATCGATTGCCTGACCTCCAAACAGAAAATGGCAGGACGTTTTAGGCTCGGTTTCAGTAAAGGAATTTTCTGAAAATGTTGGTGTTGTGCATGATCTGCCTGTTGATCTGCATTTTCATAAGTATACCCCCCCCCCTTTTGTGTGTGTGTGTGTATGTGATTGAAAAATGATGTTATTGGTATGTGAATGAGATTATTTGTTTATGTAACAACGCAGTGAGTCGAACTGAGAATAGTGCTATACAAAAGCTATTTATTATTATTATTATGGGTGCAAGCTTTGTACAGTTTCATGCTCAGCTTCTGCAGTAGACCTTGTTCTGGGTCCTCTGGGTCATTTGCAGGCCATTAAGAAGATTTCTGGACTGCATCTTTGACTTTGAACTATCACAAGTGTAAATTTTTGGTAACATTCACCATCAAATCTGACTTTATAATTTTTTCTGCGAGTAAAACCTGAATGAACCTGGAAAAAAACTTTCTGTGAGTACTTCGTTGTATGCACAATGCCAAAAAAATGATTCCTTGAAACAAAAAAAAGGTAATTATATTTTTAATTGATTTCTTTAGTTAGTAACTATCGAAAATTGCAAGAGTTACTTTCCTAGACATGGGATTTCATAGTATGGTTCATGTTGGGTGACGTGGAAGTATATGGGTTAAATCTTAGCAATTTATCATAATTTCAAACAAAACTTGCATAGAAATATGTCAGAATACTGAACTTGGATATGGTAGTTTTATCAACCTTCTTTGAAATGGATACCATTTCTTGAATTACCATTTTGTACAAGTATTGGGATGTTTATTTAAAATAAACTGGGCAAAGACCTAGAGCATCTTAAAATGCTAGTTGTATTGATTTGCTTTAAGATAAGTATTGTTCATTAACATCCCCACATTATTCTGTATGATACAAACATGGTATGACTGACTGACTGTGCAGATGAGGATGTCACTGCAGCTGTATCAGGTGGATCAGAAGTCATACCTGCTGGACTTCAAAAGTCTGAGCGCTGTCAGGGACCCTGAGGATGATGATGACCCCCTTAGCAGCTCTCCCCCGGCCTCACATTCTCAGTCCATGATCTCCATGGAGGAGAAGATGGACACAGATGAAGATGAATTGCGGCCTCATCAGACCCTGGAGTTCTTTGAAATGTGCGCTGATCTCATCACTGCCCTTGCTCGCTGAGGGTCGTGTCTACAGGGGGAGGGGCATGTGGGGAGGGATGTCTATATTTTGGGAAAGGGGGTGATGGGGAAGAGATTTGACATGATCCCTGCACAGTTTGATTGTTTGATGTTGCTGCTTGTTATTGAAGGAGTGAAAGTATGGAGAGAAGGGGTTGGGCTGGGGTGAGTTTGATGGAAGGTGTATGAAGGTGCCTGTTCATGCTCGGTGAGTTAGGAAAAGTTATTTGGGGTAGAGGGTTATGCAGAGGAGAAATAAATGGAAGGAGGGTCATTCCACTTTTGTTAAAGGTGCTGGCGAAGGGGAAGGAAGCAAACAGCAAGGATGAGAGAGGTTTTCATCTTTTCAGACAGTATCTTGCATTCGTCACGTAACATATTGTGTCTCTAAGAGTTCAGTCTGGAGCGTCAATAACGTTATTTCTTGTTTTCTTTACTGTTGAAAACAAAGATGAAAGCATGGAAAGACAAGACAGGGAGGGTGATAAGGAGTGAAAAACTTTGACGTGTTCATATGAAATGCATGGAAATAAAGATCAGAGAGAGATAAACTTTCATTTTGGCTCAAAAAGCAGTGACTGCTTGAAGAAGAAGGCTTAGTCCTTCATTGTGACTGGCGTGAACTTCATAGCTCTATGTTCAGTCAAGGTAAAATTGCACATGTTCTGCTGTATCTCATGAGTGTTCAAACAAGATTTGTGGAATAGGAGGGGAAAAAGGCGCATTATTCATACATTAATTGCCAGAGTGTGCCTGTCATTACTGACAAAGACTGAACGTTGTAGGTTGCTTTAACTTGTGTTCCTGTTAGACTTTGGTAGATTTGTGTTTTATAAGAGAGTATTCAGAGAAAAAGGAGAGTTCAAGAAAAATACAGATACAACAGTTTTCACTCAACCTAATGTGTTTCCTGCATCAAATTAATGAGCTGTTTAATCTTTTGACTCCCTCCCTTTGTCCAGCAGTTGCCTGCAGGAAGTTGGTGGATAGAGTGAAGGAGTGAAAGAGTTATGGTTCAGGCAGTGCTATGAACAGCGAGTATGCATCAGTCAAGACTCGACCAATCCATTCTCGTCTTTCGTGGAACACAAGGAAACACATCCAGTTTCTCCTTACAGTTGGAAATAATGACATAAATGTTTGCACTACACAGGTAAAAGAAACTCCAGCAGATTTCGTGTTACCTTTTCCCTGTTGAACTTCTGTGATTAGAGATCCATTGGGTTTATGTGAGTTAGAAAGGCAGCATACTTTATTTGTTCAGGTTGAGCCTGAGGAGTAAGCACTGGACTGCTGTGTTGCCTCATTTGCTGCTTTCCACCGCAATCACATGTTTAAACATTCTCAAAGATTTTGTAAAGGAATAAGCTAGCTTGGCTTTATGAATTATTTGACATCAACCAACGTCTGTAACAAAAAAGTGATGCAGTTGCTGGAGGGTGGGATCGGGAACCTGAAATGAAGGCTTGTCTTCTAAAGCTGCCTAATCTCTTCTAAAGAGGTTACTGTGAAATTAACCTGCATTATTTAAGACAAAGTTGCTTTCCAACCAGATTCTCTTACCATCAGAGTAACAGTTTTGAAGTTGTTGGCTCTTTGACAAATCCTGAGCACCCTGACATGCGCGCACAGTCTGCTCCGTTTGATTTAATCTTATCGAAAAACCCTTAAAACTCTACAACAAATTCCCCAAGCTCTCCTGTAGGTGTGAATTTTCAGTGTTGTTTATCAGAATAAATTATTAATTTTGTAATGAAAAGAAACATTCTTGAGAATGGAGATGACAAATTTATATGAAATCAATCTCTAGCAGAATAATACTTTCATGACAGAAACTACAGTGTGGTAACTAATAGAACAGTTGGATGGTGGGGTAAAGGAAGAAGTGAGATGATAGATGCTGGTGGAGTGAAACATAATGCTGGTGGAGTGAAACATAATCTTGCAAGAGTATATTGCCATAATGTTTTGTGTAATTATGTTACATTCATGATAAAACGTTTATGTTGATGAAAGCGACTAAATCACTCATCTTAAAAAAGAAATATATGTAAAAATTAAATCTAAGTTAATCTTCAGAGAAAACTATGTAAAAAAAAATTGTCAAAGGTTTCACTGGCTGACTTATATTGATGATATATGTTTGGAATTTCTCATTGTGGTGTTGTCTTTTTCTCTGATCCACTCCATGTTGCCAGAAAAAAGACATTTTGTTTGGGGTAAAAATCATCTATGTCATTGAAATGCACAGAAAGAGGACAGGCCTTTCTGTTGACGTTTCCTATTACAGCAGTTGCTTACAAAGTAATGGAAGGTCTTCTGGTGGGTGTTGTTGGGGGCTGATGCCACCCAGTAGGCCCCTACACTTGTGGATTATTTGACTCTAGGTCTGCAAATGATGAATCTGGTTTAGTAATGTCTTGGGAAAGCCAGAATGAGTGTAATATTTCAATGGTGAGGAAGTTGAGACAGAACTTAAAAGTCATTTTTTGGTGGTTTTCTTCTTTTGTATAAGGGTCTTCAGAAGACTAAAATAACTGAAGATAAGTCTGTCTGGGGCTTTTCATCCCCAAACCAGACATGCGAGTCATTTCAGGACTGTTGATTTTGGTAGAAAGGAATAGCCCGGATGTTATCTTTATAAATTGTATAAAATGTAAATATTCTTTCACACACTGCTGTATGATTGATTTGTAACCAGCAGTTCATTTATGTCATTGGAGATACCAGTTACTACATTTATTGTATTAATCTAGTTAGCAATATTATTCAAGTTTTGAGCACAAGTTAATGTTTGAAGAAAGAATTGGTGCAATGGCTATGAAACTTGCTTTTTGTTTTGTTTTTCTTCATCTGTGTTCTCTAAATGTTTTTCTTCGTCTGTATTCTCTGAGTTCCTGTTCTGCGATATATCCTTATACTTCTTTGTGGTTGTCGTCTTTAACACATTCTGAGACATTTCTGGCTTCTCTGTTTGGAAGATCAAGATTTATTTCGATGCTGTTCATGTTTTGGTGTGTGTGAGTTTGTGTGTGCAAGAAACATTCATTGATTCAGCAGTTGATTGTGAAATTTGAGTTTCCCTCTTTATTTTTTTGTACATTTTTGATAATTGTTAGTGAAACTTGTACTGTTTTTGCTCCATTCAGTTTATCAATGAATTATTAAGAATGAAGAAAATGACAACCAGAAAATGGAGGTAGGAGTAGAGGATGCTCACTTTGTAAATGGCATGGAGTCGCTGTGATATTGGCAGTGGTAAAATGGGGAAAAGAAAATGGGACACTATACAAAGTGAAAGAAAAGAAAGAAAAGGCTTTCCATTTGTTTTTCAGTTATATGTATGCATTAAATGGGGGAAAAAGCTCTCTCTTTCATGATTGTTTCATAGTCATACTTTTTGTGAAAGTGTGGGTTCCTTGTCTTTTTTCTGCCGTTAGTGAGCGCATGTCTGTGTGCTTGCTTTTTTTTTTTCTCTCTCTTTTTTTAACTAAATTTTACAAGCACCACCTTTTACACTGCTTCATCATCATATTCTGGATGCTGGTCCAAGATAAATTGAAAGTAAAGGGGGAAAAAAAGAGTGCACAGATAAAAAATGTTAAACATGAAAAAGATGTTAAGCATCTGTACATGTCCTGGACACAGAGCAGATGTCATTCAGGATATTATTTATAGGGAGGTATTTATTATAGTTTGTTTACAAAGATATAGGTTTGTAATGTGTTAGAAGAAAGTAAGTACACACTTATCTTTCGTTTTATACTGTTTCAAGTTATCACAACATGCATTTCCAGAATTGAAAAATGAGAGTTAAGTCTGATTGCTTTGAACATATTTACTTTGATTTATTTCATCATAAAATTTGCAATCAGTCACATTATTAAACTCTGCACAAAACTGACACAAACATTCGTCATAAACATCTTGATGAGTGGCTCCATATATGCTAAATCAAACTCAGTTGCTCTCTCTCTCACACACACACACACACACACACAAATTTCTGATGCAATAAAATAATTCTGAGATTCCATGGACTTTGATTAAAAAATCTACTTAGGTTAACTGTATATCTTAAATTACTTCTGGACTGATTTTTAACTCGCTCGCTATGAGCGTCGGGATTTCCCGATCTTGCCTCAACAACACTTTTCTACGAGCATCGGAGAAATCCAACTTGAGTTCTGAAAATTCGCAGGGCTTTCAGTATTTCCATTAACCGAAATTAACAGCCAAAAATAGATTCTTCGGTCATTCTTAGCCTTGTTTCAGGCCATTAGGTCACTGTACTACACAGTTGGTGTGTAGACGGTGCAAAGTTCACGACCCACTATCTCCTCAGCAAAGCAAAAGATGGAAAAGCAAATGGCTGAACAGTACTCAACAACTCGGCGCTGTTCAACGCCATCTCTTCCTTCAGTGCTCGTGTAGTGTATGCACGTTGGATTTTATGAAATTTCATTCAAAATGGAACTGATGTATTGACCTGACTGTGTATTTTGAAAGACATTTTTCACCTGAAAATTTCTCCAATTTTACTTGTACTGTTACTCAGCAACCATGAGGGTTAGACAGTTGAAATTTCAGCATGTATGCCAATCTTTTAATATATGACCTGCCAAATTTCAAAACTCTGTTTTCATTTATTTGTATGAGAATTTTTCTCATGACCTATACAAATGGGGGGAATGGCAAGGGGCATAATCATAAGTAGTGTGATTTAATGACCTGAAAAATTTGATGAGTAATGAATACAATTACATTAAAGACACAAATAAAAAATTTTGTCATCTATGAAAAAAATTATATTCATTGACAGATCCATCATTGCGGCACATTGGTCCAATGCCATCTTATATTAGAGCCAAACTTTAAAGTGCTGCCATTTTCATCTGAAAAGAAAACAATTACAAAAACCGTTCAGTAGAAAAAAGAATCATATCATCATTTGGGTAAATGTTTGTAATTTATGAGTAATATGAAAAGAAGAAAAAAATTAATAGTTCATAGTTTACAAATGTAAAGAAAAAAAATTAATACTTCATAGTTTACAAATGTAACTCAAGATTGCAGCTATATGAACAGAGAAAATGTGTCCAAACAGTGGACACCTGTCAGGATTGTGAATAGTGTAGCATATTGCCTAATCACAAAAATTTAAAGACACTTTTACAATCTGTGGCATGAAAAGGAGTACATTATAAATAATAAATGTGGATTTTTCATGTGCAAAAGGAAACTCCCTTTTAAAACATGACTTGAAAAGATCCTACATGAAAAAGGGCAATCTTTCAAGTGCAAAACAAACGCTCACACAACAGGGAAACAGCAGTTGTCCACTTAATGTGCTTGTCCACTTAATGTGGTTTACTGGCACACAAATCGGATCAAACATACACACAAATTTACAACAGAATCATACACTTAAGGAAAACACTTGGATTGATCATAGGCATTTGCACATTTCTTGAAGTACGGTAATGGCAACTTTTTGTTTGTTTGTGCTCTGCATTTCAGGCCCATGCCAAAGTGGGGTGGAGTGGTACTACAGTAGTAGAGCACTCATTTTGGCTTTGATTCCTAGACTGGACAAAGATTCACACACCTCTTCTTACTCACACACACACACACCATTCCTCAACACACTTACCTTCTTCCTTACCGCCCTTCCTTCTTGCACACACCATCTTCCCCCTTACCTCCTCCTCCTCACACATATACACACCTCTTCTCAATAAATATAGAGACGTGGTCTGAGAGGTGGTTCTTTTCGCTGACAGGCACAAACTAGGGTTATGTGTGCAGCATGCACATAACACCAAAATGCATGCGCGCACATACACATACAAATATACTACATCTACAGCTATCAAATAACAGATTAAAAAGAACCCACGGCAAGTGTTTATTTGCACCTGACCGTATTCTTCAGAAAACTCAAGAAGTACATGTTTTCAGCTCCAACCCCTATTGCTCCCTTTTTTTTTTTTTTATTGTTTTTATCTGTACCACTTTTGTGGCTATATTTTGTCTTTGCACAGTTTCTTATGTGCCCATCAAACTCTGCCAGCATCATATGGTAGACTCCTTGAGCCTGTGAAAAGGCATAGGCAGAAGGACTCGTGATTAAGATTAAGTTAGGCAGTGAACAATCAAGTTTTTCTATTGCGAGCTAGGATTGAACTTGACAGTATTAGAGTCCATGCATAAATGATGGCACGTGTAGAGAATGGGGCCAGTGACTGAAGTAAAACTGCTTACTATGATAAGGTTTTCATGATATGGACTATATGGCGGCTTACATCATTCACATTATGACATGCTCCATTTCAACAGTGACTGCAGGGATCACAGTACTTTTGGACAACAGTTTCTTGTTCTGTATTGTCTGGTACAGGGGTCTTTACGAACAGAGATTTCAGCATGGTAGTATTACAATTTACAAACAAACAAGAGAACTGATGAATTACGAACAGAGATTTCAGCACGGTAGTATTACAATTTACAAACAAACAAGAGAACTGATGAATTACAAGTAGCTGGTCATTACCAAAATATAGCATGATGAATACTCTTTTACAGATGCACAATACATTTATGCACAACATGAACTGGTGTCTCTTTGGAGTCCTCACCTGCACAACATAGAGATGAATGCACTGCGAGCCAAATATCACAAGACAGCAGTAAAAGGCAAAATGCTGTTTAGAAAAGTTTGGATCTTCATCATCCACTTGATATTTGCGTACACACACAGACACACACACATGCATACAAACACATGCACATTCATGCACATGTGCAGTAGCACCAATGTCCTAGTATAAGAATTGAAAAATGATATCATCCTAGAGAACAGCTGGTAAAAGAACTGAGAAATGTCATCATCACCATAACCTTTCAGTTTCTGGAAATATCTCCTGCTTCTTATAAAGCAGCCAAGAGTAACAAATAGTTGTTAATCACAAATAACACAAGTCGCTGTTCTCTGGTCTCCACTCGCAAATAACACAAGTCACTGGTCTCCAGTGGACAGTTGAGCACCAAACAGTTCTGAAGGTTTCAAGTTTCACACAAGGTCAGTTTTTTTGTGGGCTTCCAAACTTCACTGTCAATAAAGAACTCACCAGAGTATGCAGACAGCCATTACCCACCAAACATGAGTATGCAGGCTGCAGCAATATAAAGTGTATTGCCTGCACAGTGTGGGCCAAAGAAACAAAAGAATGTGTACACATGCATCCAAGACAACACTGCTCAAGTGCAAAAGCTTTCGGTGAATATGAAATTGCTCGGGCAGCAATAACAAAGTTCATCAAACAGATGCAGAAGAACATTCACATGCAGTGACCCTGCTTGTTTACTCCAATTCTGAGAAAGAAATTGACTTTATTTTCCAGTTGTCTAGAAATTGTCCAGGTTTCGAGTTAACGGTTGCAAAGAAGTAGAAAAACTTTGCATCGATGACAATATCCAACTTTTATCATATGACCGCATTTGGGCAAGCAAAACAGCTGTGAAATCTAGAATTTCGACATGGGGCAGGATTTTCGTTATATGTTTCAAACTTCTGTTGTGGAGGTGCAACAAGAAAAGTTTGCTAAGTTCAGCAATGCTTTATGTGCCCACACATCCTTCCATTGTAACTTGTTGCCAGACTGTTCAAGTCTCTGCTTAGTTGCAATGGAGTTGGGAGAGAGAGGAAAATGGAGACATGATGTGAGATGGCATCCAATTTTCAGAAAAAAATTATTTGCAAAAGAAAACATGAAGGGCAGTATGCAAAAGATCTCAAATGTGAAAGTCTAGGAACAAAGGTTTATGGTTTAAAAACAAATACTCTTAAAATTAAAGGACCTGCTCAAGAGTACATTCGTAGAACATCAATTTTTGTCCCGTAATTGAAGGAAACTGGCGCTTATTCTCACATACGTACCTGTATTTTGTGACTTGGTCTTATATTTTTACATCAAATGGACATGCATGGTTACAGGGGAAAGTGAAACATGAATATGTAGTAATGAAAAAAAAGGGGAAGAATTAAAAAAAATATGTTTTGCACAATTTTTATCAAATATTCAGAGGTATCAGTGTACATTTTGATCAGTGGTTCTGTATATAAATCTCCCTCCACTCTTATTACTGTCTTCTATGTTGTAGTTTAAAAATGGATAAATAAACTGGAATGAAATCAACTAAATACTTCAAAACAAAAAACAAAATAAACTGGAATGAAATCAGTTGAAATGCTTAAGTTGTAATCTCATTCCCAACAGCCTCTCTCTTCCACATCTGAGCTCCAATGCCAAACTCCTTTCTAAACAGCTAAGTTTGCTTACCTTGTAAATGAAAAGAAAACTTAACCAGTCATTCTCCCCATCACACACACACATACACACACACTTTCCTGGACATCAGTGAAATATGCTAATCTTGTAACTGAAACTCAACAGTTACCTTCAACACCAACAAAACCCACACACATACATACATGCATGTACACATGAACACACAATATGCATGCAAAAACAAATGTATGCATCCACATACATATCTTTCTTAACATTTGCAGAGTATGCCACTCTCCACATACACCAATGCACATTCAGTTTAGATAAAAATGTCCTGCCTGAATAAGCATCCAATAAGCAAGACTGCAGCAAATGACAAGATTCTCCTATCCACATCCAATGGCATCATAATAAAATGTTGAGGTTCACATGCATACTACACAGTCAGGATAATTGGGTGGTCAGGCCACTGCTTTTCCAATCAGAAGGCCTCGAGTTCAAACCTGCCTGGGTAATGCCAGGTGGATACAGGGTGGAGATTTTTCAGATCTCTCAGGTCAACATATGTACGGACCTGAAGTGCTTGAATCCCCTTCATGTGTATACATATGCAGAACACCAAATACATTTGTTAGGTCATAGTCAGTGACCTGTGGAAACACAAAATGCCAAGCATGCACACCATGAGAATGGCGTATAAGTGCCTAAATGGCAGGGTAAAAAAAAAGGCCATACATGTAAGAGGCCGCTTGTACATTAAGTGTGTGAGGAAGTAGCAGCCCACAAACAAGACTTAAAAAAACTGTACAAATGTCAATAAGCAGTGAGCACCATTCAATTGTTGAAAAATAATCAGAACAGTCAAATCAGCGAGCTGTAACACTTTTAAAAAAGAAGACCATGTGTGTGTGTGTGAGGTTCAATCAAGAAAGTGTGGTATTCTTAAGTGCACGCATGTGCATGCACATGCACACATAGTCATACATATCTGTATCAACATAAAAGTTTGTGAACTAAAGCTAAGATTTTCTTCAACCTCCCATTGATGCTCCCAGAAATGCATTGAAACATTGAGCATATCAACTCGGTATCTCTTCGAATTCACAGTAATGGAAATTTCTGAAACTGATTCTTTTTCCAGTAAGGATACACAGCACTCCATTCCATATATGCACAACTTAAATCCACCAACACAAATATTTATTTGGAGGGTTCCTCAGAATGAAATTAGATGATAAATCTCATCAACAGCCACTTTGGAGACAAAGAGATGTCAACCATAGTTCAATACCACATCTAGGACAGCTTAAGCTAGCCTGCAGACAATGGATTCAAGGATAAATTTGATACCAGAAGGAATTTTTCAATAACACATATTTTGTCACAAGGGATGAGCAGGTGTGATGATGACAACAGGATGGTTGATCACACCACACTTTAAAAAGTTTTTAACCACTTAACACCGACAAGATGAACAAAGAAGCAGGGTAGACCTCAAAAAGATGACATAAATAAAGTGTGGCTTTGTATGGAAAAAACGTATTTCATATGAAACAGGATGATAGCTGATGGTATGTGGCACATATCATTTTATGCCCTATCCAGCAAACCATAGTTTTCAGTACGAAGCAGGCATGACCCCATGCCCACCACAAACATCCCTCCCCACTAATCATTATTTTTTCCCATATTGCTGCATCAGCCTTATAATACACAGTGACAACAACAGTGCAATTAAGCTTCACTGGTTAATTATACATCTTTGTCTAATCCATAGAGTTATCCTTCTGTTAAGTTTCATTGGTTAATTAATCATGCATGTTAGATTGAATGGTCGCTTAATCCATAGTAATGTCCATCTGTATGCACTCATGTAAACTATTGAAAAAGATAGGTTTAAAAAAATATGTCAGGCTCTTTTCTCAGTCTTGAACTGTCAGTCTCTTGGACACTCTCCACATGACAGGGATCTCTGATGAAATACACGTTTAACACACACTGTCTATTTCAGTTCACATCACTTGTGCACTATCTCACTCTGATGAAATACACGTTTAACACAGACTGTCTATTTCAGTTCACGTCACTTGTGCACTATCTCACTCTGATGAAATACACGTTTAACACAGACTGTCTATTTCAGTTCACGTCACTTGTGCACTATCTCACTCTGATGAAATACACGTTTAACACAAGACTGTCTATTTCAGATCATCAGAAACTTTCTATGTGCGGTGTCATAATTGTGAGATAGTGCACAAGTTATATGCACAAGTTATATGAACTGAAATAGACAGTCTGTGTTAAACGTGTATTTCATCAGAAACTTTCTATGTGCGGTGTCATAATTCTAATTGTGAGATAGTGCACAAGTTATATGAACTGAAATAGACAGTCTGTGTTAAACATGTATTTCATCAGAAACTTTCTAAGTGCAGTGTCGTGATTGTGAGACAGAGCACAAGTGATGTGAACTGAAATAGACAGTCTATGTTAAACGTGTATTTCATCAAAGTGAGATAGTGCACAAGTTATATGAACTGAAATAGACAGTCTGTGTTAAACGTGTATTTCATCAGAGTGAGATAGTGCACAAGTTATATGAACTGAAATAGACAGTCTGTGTTAAACGTATATTTCATCAGAGTGAGATAGAGCACAAGTGATGTGAACTGAAATAGACAGTGTGTTAAATGTGTATTTCATCAAAGTGAGATAATGCACAAGTTATATGAACTGAAATCACAAGCTAAGGTCACAAGACCTGA
Organism: Monoplex corrugatus; assembly: GCA_030674185.1. Taxonomy (NCBI): domain Eukaryota; kingdom Metazoa; phylum Mollusca; class Gastropoda; order Littorinimorpha; family Ranellidae; genus Monoplex; species Monoplex corrugatus. Next base: position 54,549,565 of record CM060313.1, read on the forward strand.
CTCGCAGCACTTTGACTTTGATAGACGATAGCTCCCACAAAATTCACAGCAGCTGCAATGATGAAAACGGGAAACCAACGTCCATGAGATTGTGTCACCAACTCAGCAGTTAACGGTCCACATAAGATGCCTGGAATTGTGGCCTGAAAAGAAAAAGTAAAAAAAAAATTCACTTTTCATGAAGAGATTGTAAAACTTTTCCTAATAGATCTTTTACTACAATTTGCAGAGACATTCGCGTGTGCGCACGCGCGCGCTCACACATACACACACACACTCACAGACACACACACACACACACACAACACACAACACACACACACACACACAAGCTCCCCCCTTTTTTCCTTTTATCTTTTTTTTTCTTTTCATCTAAAATCACTTAAGTGAATAGACATTAAACCAATGATGACCACACACACACACACACACACACACACACACACACACACACACACACACACACATGCACACACATAAATGCACTTCACCATGTATACGTTTTTGTCTATAAGTGGGTACATGCACAAATACAATGTTCACATACACATTTGCACACACACAATACACATTACCAGTCACACATGAACACACACACACAGACACACAAACATAAACATACAAATCCTGTCTCACACAAACATAGACACATATCAAACAAAAACTCACAAGAGTATTAGATATGGCGAATGTGATTCCAGCGTAACTGGGGGCGATCTCTGCATGGTTACTGAGATGACCAGAAGAATTACAGGCACTCAGACCCAATGATATTGACACAAAACTGTCAACAGAACAAAATATAAGAAAAACATTATCACATATGAACCGAAGTTTGTGACTGCTGTTTGCGGTGAAAATTCTTGGCCAGTGAAGCAAACCTACTGATCCAGGTTTGTATCAGTTCAACATAGTACGGTATATGATGCCAAACACTTAAAGTAAACAGGATGCACGCGCACAAATCCCAGATACTTCAGTTGGCCACTTTCTGCCGGCTATTAATAGCGCGCCCCTTCCCTTCCACTCCCCACACCCTTTTCACCCGTCCCTTTATCACTAGTGCGGGAGCACAAAGACGCGCTACACTGACGGACTTTGGTCGACCCTGCCTGGCTAAAAATAGCACACGCAGGCGATGCTGGCTCGCAACTAAAGGGCAGCAGAATGGCTGGAAAAATGCAGCCGTGGATGGGCTACTGCACTGTGTTGCAAAATCTGCCTGCAGTGTCACAAATAATGCAACAAATGCAACAACTGCTCAGTATCCAGAGAGACACTGACACTGGCAGTGGTTTAACTGTGAAGGCCACTGACCCATGCACAATTTTAGCAACGTATGGTCATGGCTACATATTTTCAAAGCCAGTTTTTTGTTTGCAACACATCTTTTGAGTTGACTCATAAGCTGTTTTGCAGCAACAACAAGGTGAATTTTCTGCTTTTCAGATCTGTTAAATGTTGGAGGTGAGTGGACATTCCAGTAATGTACGTATAGTAAGGCTTAATATGAAAACATTCACAATTAGGCATTACCTGAGTGCTTTACATAACTATTTTGTCAGTTCTCATTACACTGCTTGTCTCCAAAGCAGCAAAAGTCTGTTTTACCTTCCTTGGTACAGCTCTAAAATTTACACACTAAAGAATTATTCTTAAGTTATGTATAAAATTTTCTCCTTTCATTTTCTTGTATTTAATATTTTCCTGTCCTGCTGTCAGGTGTACCAAATGGACCTGCTGTTTAATATGTTCACATTGTTTTGAAGAAAATATCTTTCCTTCTCAGGTTCTTTCCTTTACAAAGTTTATGACACTCTTTGATGTTATGTACAAAGGAACATCATATTATCTATGTTTACAGGAGTAATATATGTCCAACTGACTTGCAAGCTAGATTATCTGACATGGTTTTTGTCCTGCTGTTTGGTTTGCACAATATTTTTCCACAGACAGATATTTCATTTTGTTGCTTATGTGTCACACTTTTTAGACACCATTTAGGAGCCATGACTATATACATACACATACATGCATACATATATTAGCCCTCAGAGAGAGAGAGAGAGAAGAAGAAAGGGAGGAGAGGGAAGCAAAAAGAAATGGAGAGAGGGGACAGAGAAAAAGGAGAAGCGAGAGAAAGGGGGAGCAGAAAGAGAGAGAGACAGAAAGGCAGACAGACAGCAGAGAGAGAAAATGTGCATGCCTGTATAACCACACCTAAAAAGCACACAAATGAAAAAGAGTACTCACAACATGGCAAGTGGCAGATTAGTGACATAACTGAAAAAGAGCAGGAACAAACCAGGCCCCAGAAGTCCAATGGATGTCATTAACCGTCGCACTGACAATGCCGTCCACTTGTGGCAGATCAAGGAATCAGCAAAATGACCTGCCACTTTGTAAAGAAAGACAAGAAGAGTATGATATAACCTTTGATTTGTTTTCAGGAAAAAGCATGTTGAGTGTGTGTGTGTGTGCGTCTGTGTGTATGTGGTGTGTGTGTGTGCGTCTGTTGTGTTGTGCTGTGTGTGGTGCGTGTGTGTGTCGTGCATGTGCTGTGTGTGTGTGCATGTGTGTGTGTGTGTGTGTGCGTGTGTGTGTCTGTGTGTGTCTGTGTTATGTAGATGTCTGATCAATTAAACATATATGAGCTTGGCAACACTACCAAGTGGCCTTTTTATCCATCTTTCTCATTTCCTTGTTGGGCACTAATGAAGCTCTTGCCAGCATGTAGAGTTTATACAGTTTATGTAGAAATGTAGAGTGTTTATCAAAACAGACCACCATATTTGCTGCCCATTCCTGTAGGACAGCCTTTTACTGTATATTTCACTCCTGTTCTTTAACCCTTTGACTCCTGCACACTGTCCACCAGCATCCTGCATTGTCAACTATGCTACCAAAGCAAAAACTTAAACCTTTTGACTCCTGGCAGATAGGGTGATGGAGGTTAAGTTTACGCAGTTGGTGGATAGGTGTGGGAGTCAAAGGATTAAAAATTCAGACCCCAAACTTATTTCCCCCATTCCTCAATGACTGTCTGAGGAATACCTGGTCAGTAAAACAAGGGGACACCTTCACAAAATTACATTCCAGCTCACTCAAGAACACCTTTGCCTTTTGCCATGGTTTTGATTTTTTTGTTGGTTGTTGCTGGGGGTTTTATTGCATTTTTTCCCTTTCGCCGGTTTTGTAAACTAGCCCTCCAGTCAGCAGCTTAGTTAAAAAAACAACAACAACAACATAGAAACATTTAAAAAACAACTGTCACACACACACACACACACACACACACACACACACACACACCACACACATCACACACACAGAAATAAACACACTGATATTAAAAGAAAAACAAGACACAACACTTACCAACACCGACTAAAGAATTCATGACATAAGGCACAGCAGTGAACATGATGTGACTTTTGCTGGCACCCAGACTTCGTGTGAGGTAGGTGGGTAACCACTGCATGATGATGTAGTTGGACCAGTTCATGGAGAAGTGGGCGATGTACACAGCCCAAAATGCCCAGTGTGACACAAACTCACACCATCGAACATTGTTGCTGTTGACCTACAAACATAATATACCTTTTTTTTTTATTGACATGCACATACAAACACACATGTACAATACCCATGCTTACCAACATAATCACATAATACACATGCGCGCGCACACACACAAACACATGCACAAAAGAAACACAATGTTACTATTCAGTCTTTAAAATGAAACCACACACACACACACACACACACACACACACACCACACACACACACACACACACACACACACACACACCACTGAACATCAATGTTAGCATATGACCAAAATCAAGGCAGTATAAAAAAAACTGACCTTTGGAGGCTCGACAAACTCTTCCTCCAAATCCAACGTACTCCGTTTCTCAGTGTACAGAGATAACCATGCCAGTATCCACATCAAACCTCCCACTCCAAACAGGTAAAAATTCCAAGTCCAGTGGAGATGAGGACATACCTGAAACAGTAACACACCTTACCCTGGGGTTTATATTTTTCAAAGCCAACTTGTAATGTGAGCAGAACTGACAGCAGAACTACAAAGTGGAATTCAAGCAGAAGAAGTAGATGCTTAGGAAGAATCCTCCACATTTCCTACAAAAGCCACATTATCAGTGAAGACCAGATAAGCATGGTAGTTAAATGGGTAAGATATCAGTCAGATTTCCAATCAGATGATCTGGAGTTTGATCTTGCATGGGTATGTCCCACCTGCTGGGTAAATGAATGAAGATCTTTCCAATCTCCCTGGACAATACATGCACAGACCTATTCTTAGTGTCTAAATTCTACCTAAGCCAAAACATCAAATATGCATGTTAAAAATCCTGTCATGTCACCATCCAGTGGTTTATAGAAACATGAAAAAGCTCAGCATGCACGCCCACCAAAGATGAAGTAAGCAGACTGTACAGCAACATAACTCCTGCACAGTGTGCAGAAAACAATATGCATGCAGACATCCACAAAAAATCAGAACACTTAAAAAGAAAGGGAAAAAAATGAAATCCTGCTTATCAACAGAGTATAAGTTACACTAAGCCATGTACAGCTAAAACAAATTATATGGGTCAGGAATGAAACAAATAACAATATAACATAAAATTGCTGATTATCCACAAAAAGGTTGTTTGTTTGGGGCTCAATGGAATCATTCACCTCTATCACCTCATCTGACTCCTGAAGATGAAATTAAATGGGAAAATTCTCACATTTAAGAACACCAACACAAACAAGCAAAAACAAAACAAAACAAAAATAAAGTAAAGTAAAAGGAAAGTAAATACAACAAAAACATGTATTAAGAATTTAATCTGACCCTTACCAGAGCTGCAACAGTCTGTCCAACGGAACCAAAGGCCACCAGATAACCAAATGCCCTTGACCTTTCTTCCCCAGGTATAGCATGGGAAAAAATATGGAAAATTGTCGGCAAACCTGGGAAAAAGCATACTACAAAATTAACCCTTTCAGTAACAGTGGTCCTAAAATGTACTATATCAAATCTCAGTATATCAGTTATCATCACTGAAGCTATAGTATAAGCGTCATCCAGTAAGAAGAAAGAATGACTTACACAGTGTTTCAGTTTCAGAAGTCTCTGCACTCGAAATGTATGCACTGACATCACTTATGCTATACGAAAGAAATGTCCTAGTAAAGTAACAGTCACAGTGCTTTGAAACTGTGCAACCACCTGGCCCAATAATAATTGGCCCACCTGGCCCATGATCTAAATATGAAATTACATGCAAATATCATGTCATTCATTATGACATCATGTTGGGTATGGTTATTCCAAGCAAAGTGACCACGTTTTGCATTAAAGAACAGCGTGCTTACATTAAAACTGAATCGTATAAAGAAAGTTTTGGTGCAGATATTGAAAAACACTGTAAAATATATGTGGGACACGTACTCTTTCGCAGGCTGCAGTGTATATGTGGGAGTCATTCTTCAATGACAGATAAATTTACACTAAAACAGTAAAAGCAATATCATCCGGGGAGGCAACTTACAATCACTGACAACAATTTTCAAAAGGAGAAATTTTATGGCTGGTTATGTCTGGTGCATGGCCATGCATGTGCATTCATTTGAATTGTCAAGATTTGGCGCCATATAATTCTGTAATTATGATTGGACTGAAAAATCAAAAATTTACTGTTAGGAACTTATTCGCTTTATGTTTACATTTACAAAAAGTAGTCTAGATCACCCAGCTGTGAATAATTCCTTATAATTACAAAAATAATTACATATAATTAATGGCTGAATGACGCATAACATTTGAGTAGTAAGCATATGTACTCACCCACCCCCTCTCCTAGTCCCAGTAGCACACGGGAAAATATGAGAGCATGAATGGAATGTGAGCACAGTGGGACGACAATGGTGGACAAAGACCACAGCAATACTGCCACTGCCAGCACACGTTTTCCTCCATATCGTTTGGCCGCACTGCCACCTATCACCTGAAATCCACCCAAAATGGCAAAAAATGCAAAAGGTCTTTTTTGGCATTTCTGCGTCTGTCCTGCTTGTCTGTTTGTCTTTTGTTTCTCCATTATTTAAATCAGCTGCTTACAAATTTGTTCAAACTGTTTTAACATCAATTCAACATACCCAACAAGTTGCATGCCACATCAATTACCATGCGGAATACACAAAATTTCTCCATATTCCATATTGTTTTAAAGTTAAACATAGCATAGCCACTTGCCCATTGATTTTCCACTGATGTGATGAAGACTTCTTACTACCTCTTTTAGTTTTAACATAAAAATCTATTTATTTCTCTCTGTCTCTCTCTTTCTTTTTTTTTCTTTTTTTTAACATAACTTTATACTCTAGCTTAGTATAGTATAGTGTCCTATACATAATTCAACTTGTTACCATACCTGAACTGAAAATTAATATGATGCACAATACAAGTGCCAGTTTGGGTCTTTGTTGTACAACTGCAGTGCACAAAGGTATGCCTTTGCCTTCTCCAAAGTGCATTTTTTTCAATTGTCAATCTGTATTTTTACTCGTTATGACAATTTCATACCAATCAGTTTATTTGGCAGCATTTTTGCACATGTGTGTTAAAAGTGCTCAACATTTCCTTAACATGGAATAAGCCTCATGGGGAAGTAAAAAAAAAGTCTGCAGCTGCATCAAAGAATGGCCTTGAAGGTGTAAGTTTTACAGGTTTTTTTTTTATGGCGAATCAAGAAATAATCTTTACGCTAACATTTATTTTAAATAATAAAATAAATGTAGCTGAGATTTTGAAGAAGTTAATTCCCATTACCAGATAACTTTGTCATATAAATCAAAGTTAAAACTATCTTATAACATGTCTGAACAGTTGCAAACATGTATGTGTGTATTAGCCTACATTAAAAACTGGCCTACTTACTGCATTTCTTCATGTTGCCATCATCCTGGTGGCACCAACTTACTGTTTCATGGGTCCCTCTTCCCCTTCCCCATTTCAAGACCTTGTCAGCAAATAAAGTTTTATGTTGGCTCAAGGAATCTGTCAGATAACTGCTTATGGATTCAGGTAGACTGCATACGAAATTGTCAGTGCAATGAATCCCTCTTGAACACCAAACTCCTAAAGACATATATAGGTAACACTCCATTTTTCTTACTTTATCATCATCATCATGTGTTATGTGATATAACTACATATTACTACTACATTCATTTGTGTGTGCTGGAGAGGCGGGTGGGAGGTATTACAAATGCTAGAGACACACTGTGCACTGCTTCACTTCTGATTACAACTAGTACAACAGTACTATGTGCTAAGTACCAGTACGGCAGTAGCAGTAGGCTCTAGCAATTTGCACAATTCATAAGACACTGGGCGATTAATTAACTAATTGATTAATTTTGTAAGGTAACTTGGAATTGATCCAACAGTTGTGATGGCATGTCTCAGATTTAATCTGGCTGCATTTGTTCTACCCTAGCTTCTTCCTCACCTGACTGCTCATATAACCCACGGCAAAAGAAGACAAGACCCTTCCTTGGCCGTGCAAGTCCCATTTGAATTCGTCTGCCATCGACACGATTGCAATCGGCATGATAACTCGATCAGCAGAGTTGATAAAATTTGCCATTGAACAAAGAGCGATGATATGTGACGGCCGAGTGAGCATTCCGCTGGGACTCATTTTCGTTATCTTTCGATTTACAACTCAGAATGGATTCAGGGGGTCCTACATAGATAGTTTTTTATATGAAATCTAGACTTTACCGAGAAAGACAAAGACACAAGAGAAAGTGAAACCACTGCGACCTTACTTCGAAAGGAGTTTGAAGAAAGAATTCATAATCACGTTCTAGTTCTTATTCGCCAACCATAAGACAGAAAATTGCTTTTCCCGTAAAAAGTACAATATATCGTTACGATCAGGTATTGTGTCTCAGCATCTAACTCGAGAAATTAATCTGCAATTTCTTGACGTGGCACACTTTCCAAGTCTTAGTCGCCATGTTCTACTTTTGCTAGCAACAAAATATTTTGATAAAAACTTTATAGACAATTTTAATGCAGTATCATTTTATGTTTTAATTAAAATAAGTATACAAGAAACCCTGTTTAATGAACTATATCAAATAATACCAAGAAAATATACCAAACAGTACCAAGAAAATATCATTTTTAGAGTTCTTGGTGTTATATGCGATTGTTTTTGATTGGCTGTGGTTCTAGACGGAAATCGAAAATTAGATCATGCAAACGAGTCACTCTCTGAAGGATATTAGTAGAGTTTGAAGAGTATCCCATCTGGGAATAATTATCTTAAGACGAATTTACGCTTGTTTAGTCAATAATAATGATACCATTTATACAGTGCACACAGTCCATTTCATAAAATGCTCTTCCATTTTACAAAAGCAAAAAAAAAAAGGGGGGAAAACACACATTTGGATTCATTCACAAATACATCAATGCAACGGAGGATTGTCGCGTCAATTGTCCAATGCGGTACAAACACAGTTGGATAGGATACATACATTGCAGCATAAACATAGTTCATCAAAACAAAATAAAAAGTTTAAACAAAGTTCATCAAAACAAAAAGCAACAGCAAAAAAATCAACAATATACATATTTTTTATTTGTTATCGTTTATCAATGTAGGGTTTGTGTATGCACAAACACACACACGGAAATACACACACTTATAAGCATACACACGAACACACACACACACACACAAACATACACGAACGCTGCGTGACACACATAGACATACATAGACTACACACATGTACACATATCTATCGACAAGCTTAAATATGACTCAACCTGGGAGAAAGAGATATGTTTTGAAGTATTCTTTAAAAGTAACAGCCGCTGCTTTGTCTCAGAGACACCAGTAGAGAAATCCATATTGTTGGACCAAATCCATAGAAGGTAAAATTGTGGGGTTAACAGAGTTGTAACATACATGTTGGCGTTGTATTTGAATTTATACAATAAAAGTACAGTGTAGCAACTTTATACTCAGTGTCTGCTTTCAGACAATCATTTGGATATCTTTTTTTGTAATAGTGCAGAAAATGTTGTCTTCTCTAGTTATATATTAATCCGTTGTATACATTAACTCCTTGGAGTTGTTTTTCAAGACTGACATTAGAAATATGTACACCCTAAAAAAAAAAAATCTTTTTTTGTTTGCAATTTGTTGTTGTTGATGTTGTTGTTATTCAAGACAGCATCTCCACAAATCCACAAATTAAATGAATTTTATATGCTCTGATTCAGAGATAGAAATACCACAAATGCCATGAGCCATAAGCCTGCACTTAAACCCAACATGCCGGCAAGGTCCTCTGATATTCTACCTAACTTATGGGCTCTGTCTGTCCTTGCTTCGATCTGTCATTGAAACAACTTAGCGAAATTTATCTCCCTATCTGCAACAGTGTCCCAAAAAAAAAAACACAAAAACACAGAGGACGATCTCACTTTAGTCCAAAACTACTACTACTAATAGCAGTAGAAGTAGAACAAAAGTATACAAATTGCTTGGCATATGCCAGTACAGACAGACCTAAACCCCCGCACAGCGGACCATGAGATCCCACCCCATCCCACAAAGCTGGCACTATTTCCACCATGGGTCCTGGCCACAGACATCTAAGATATCTTAGATGTCTGTGGTCCTGGCACACCATTCACACCACATCAAATTCTCAATCCAGCAACCAGACCCAATGCAAGCCCCTCACTTCTTCATGAAATCTGCCAGAACACTACCGGCAGGGGATTGTGCTACTATTGGGAGATATATTTCAGTGTAATACAGATTGATTCGTTAACAGATGGTGCAATTACGAACCAGAAAAACAAAAAATAGAAGTAGAACGTGTCTTGTCTTGTTTTGTTACATAAATCATGCATTCTACTTCTTTTTTTTTCTGTTTCGTATTTGCTTCAACGCTGGCAATCACTTTGGGGGGGGGGGGGGGGGGGGCAATGATGAAAAATAGTAGTAATCAAAAACAAAACCTAACAGAATGAAAAACGAAAAAGAAACAGGAAAACAACATAGCATAACCTCATCACAGACAAATTTACATACAGGCCTATAGCATATATCTCCACCATTAAGGCACAAATCCTTCGAAGTGAGTTCAGAATGCTAAAGTGGAGTCCCGATTGATCTTCATCCTACAATTTTCAAGCAACCAGATTTCTCTTTTCTGTGGCGGTCTTGTTGCAGTTTGCAGTACCTGGAAAAGAGACTATGGTTGCTGTGCACGGTGCACAAGTCTTGCACATGTTGCTGTACTGCTGCGAGACCTTAGATTACTCACTGATAGCACATTCCATAACTGAAGCAAATATATCATGACCATGGAAGACCACTGAAGTGACTAAAGGATTCTCAGAGAGCCAAGCTTATCAGCTGTGGCATCAGCACCGCCAACAGGGAAGATGCTGCCTGCAACAGAGTATGCTGGTGACAACTGCAGTGTATGCGGGGCACAATCACATGTAAACAATACAGAAAACCTCCAGTTCAGCAGATAGATTGGTGGAAATAAAATCCAAGGCGGCAGGACTCGTTCACATTCAGTGCATCTGGAAGGACATGCTGGTGCCTCCAGAATCAGTCTTGTATCCCGTACGAAGACCCATACTGGGCGATAAAGAACTAATATGCCTATTCATCCGTTGGATTAATGGGAGAATCCTTTACCATCACCATCATTAGATGTCGTGACTATTTTGAACTGTTCCATCACATCTTAGTATTGTAACGCTATCTTGATTAAAATGAAAGTGAAAATATAATGCACTCTATAGTTCCTTCATTCAGTCCTATTCCCATTGTTGTAGAAGCTGTCAGAATCAATCTGATAAAGCATTGCTGTAGGCCTTTTTGTTAAAACTATTGTGATTTAGTTTTTGGGCTGTCATGCTGATTTACTGACAGTTTGAAATGATGCTACATCAAACCTGCAAAACTTGTAAAAGTAGTGGCATGCCCTCTCAAAACGTGCATCAGCATCCAAGGAAGAGGAGCACCAGGTGCAGGTGCAGACTATGTGAGACTACTGCCAGAGAGTAGCATTTATTAATTCTTGCACAAAGAATTGACTCCCAGTGCCCAGTCTGCTCACGACTGTCAGTCCAAACTAGGACTCCAGAGCCATCCACGCACCTGTACATAGCTGAACTGACAGCCATCACTGCCATATCTTCCTTCGATCTTCAGGGTCTATCACTGCATACTGTTGCATCATTAATATTTTGTTTAAAAGTAGCCTAGTTATCATTCATGATAACAAAGTGTGTGAAAGGGTTAAGTTTTTGCAGCTGGTTTGTTTTACCGTAATTTGCACCATCTATGGCTCGCCATAGACTTAAACTGGACCAATAAGGGGACTAAAAATCTTTCCCAATTGTATGTTTATCTGCCTTAGTCATACATGTCTCAGATAAAACAACAAAACCCAGCAAACGAAAACAAAACAAAAAAAAAAAACAAGAAAATGACGCACTAGGTTCCAAGGGTATATTATGCTGAGGTTGTCTTGCTGTCTTGTGTGCAGCTTCTCGGTGACGTAGCGTCCTCATTAAAATAAACTAAATACCAATAGTCCCTCTGGTTGTCCCTGATAAGTCAAAAATGAACACCGTAGGCATTCAGTTCCTTCTCTTTGATATCATTTCCCATTATTTTGCCTGCAAACACCTTTTTCTTGTTTGTTGACATCTGTGACATCTCTGATGAAAGAACATATGTAGCCAGGTGAAAGAAAATATGTTAAAATAATGAGATGGTGTGAGGATCTGGATTCCTCATTTTCCAGCACAGGTTCATTTAAGGGATGAGCAGCACAAGGAGTCTAAAAATGATTTCCATCCGCTTCAATAAATTGGCATGCTTGACTAGGCTTACCTAGCAACAAATTATCATAACATCAAACGAAATAAAAGTAAGAATTTGTGTACTAGTCCGAGTTTGTGTACTGACACTCAGAATTTGAATTATTTTTCCGACAAATTGCGAACAATTTTGACAGCTGCCGTGACTTAACTTACTTCCATGCTGGTTAAACTTTCCCGCCCAACCCTATCTACCAGCTGCAAAAACTTAACCCTTTCACTCGTCACCTTATCACCAACTTCCTGCAGGAATTTTTATTTGCTATCAGCTGATAATGCAGATGCTGGTGGACAGGGTGAGGGTGCTGATAATGCAGGATGTTGTGGACAGGAGAGGGGCTGATAATGCAGGATGCTGGTGGACAGGGTGAGGGTGCTGATAATGCAGGATGCTGGTGGACAGGGTGAGGGTGCTGATAATGCAGGATCTGGGGACAGGTGAGGGTGCTGATATGCAGGATGCTGTGACAGGGTGAGGGTGCTGATAATGCAGGATGCTGGTGGACAGGGTGAGGGTGCTGATAATGCAGGATGCTGGTGGACAGGATGAGGGTGCTGACAATGCAGATGCTAGTGGGCAGGGTGAGGGTGCTGATAATGCAGATTGCTGGTGGACAGGGTGAGGGTGCTGATAATGCAGGATGCTGGTGGACAGGGTGAGGGTGCTGATAATGCAGATGCTGGTGGGCAGGGTGAGGGTGCTGACAATGCAGATGCTGGTGGGCAGGGTGAGGGTGCTGATAATGCAGGATGCTGGTGGACAGGGTGAGGGTGCTGATAATGCAGATGTTGGTGGGCAGGGGTGCTAATGCAGGATGCTGGACAGGGTGAGGGTGCTGACAATGCAGGATGCTAATGGGGGTGTGATAATGCAGGATGCTGGTGGACAGGGTGAGGGTGCTGATAATGCAGATGCTGGTGGACAGGTGAGGGTGCTGATAATGCCGGTAGGCAGGGTGAGGGTGCTGATAATGCAGGATGCTGGTGGACAGGGTGAGGGTGCTGATAATGCAGATGCTGGTGGACAGGTGAGGGTGCTGATAATGCAGGTGGGCAGGGTGAGGGTGCTGATAATGCAGGATGCTGGTGGACAGGGTGAGGGTGCTAATAACGCAGGATACTGGTGGACAGGATGAGGTGCTGATAATGCAGGATGCTGGTGGACAAGGTGAGGGTGCTGATAATGCAAGATGCTGGTGGACAGGGTGAGGGAGTGAAAAGGTCGTCACGGACTCCACTAAAATGATCTATCATCCATTGGAAAAGTATATTCAAATTCTGTGTGTAAATTTGCAAATCGGATATGATTAAATACATACATTTATAAAATGTTTTTATTTCTTATGTGACTTAATGTAAAATTGCATTTCAAAGAAAAAGATATCGTTAAGTTTTAATATGTGCAAGCCCTTCTGCATTACTAGCATTCTTTTCACTATATCAGTGGACGATGGATTGTGTATTATGATTTGTTCCTGAACTGGAGTTGGCAAGTTAAAAGACCCACAATGTCCTCAGTGGATTTCCCTACCCACACCCTGTGGGATACCAGGAACGAAAGGGTAGATGAGCTGGTAAAGTGAGGAGTTTATGATGACCAACCAGACAACAGCATCAGCTACAGTAAGAACAGGAGCATCAGCAGATCACTACCTTAATCAAGCCATGAACACAAAGAGACAAGAACCACCTTCTGTCCAGATAGCAGCAAGCAGTCCTGACTAGGTTCTGCACTGGTCACAACCATCTCAATGCACACATGAACCACAAGCTCAAAGTGATATCTTTATCAACTTGCCCCTATGGTTTAGAGAACCAGGCTGCTGAAAACATATTACAGCAATGTATATCACCTCTATCAAATGGAGTGACAGAAATTGTGCCCAACTCGAATTCCATTGACTACGAATTTTCATGGCAGACAGCAAGAACTGAAAAAAAGAAGAAAAAGACAAACCCTGCCACATTCAACCCTGCTCAGACTGATACATTGAAATCTGAGTGTACAGAATGTATGATAAACTACATATGAGCAATTAGACTGATCACAGGTTCTACCACATTCTCTGAAAAACCTCGATCCTTATACTGTCAAGCTGTCATCCTGATGAGATTAAGAAAACAAACGGATATGTGAAAAACAGACTTTGGTACGGACTCTATGAAAAACAGACTTTGGTAAAGACCAAGTCTTTTCGTTATATATCTCTTGGCCTGGAGGAAAAGAGAACACAGATAGACCCTGGGAGAAAATACTGGACGGACTTGGAGGACAGGGACGGTGGGAGATGTACTTGCAGCGACAAGGGATAGATTCGTATGGAGGGCAGGGCACATGATGATGATGAAAGTAAGTTTTTGTGAGTGTGGAAGTGCTGATGATGTCTGAAGCAATGGAATGTGGGTGAACAACAACGCACATTAAGCTATACGTTTCCAGTTCATGTCTACGAATTAATGCAAGTATGCATGCATACAGATTGCTTTTAAGTCTACATCAAATCACACTTAAAGTGACTTTTTTTTGCACGCCAGCCAATGTTTATCAGGATGCTTGTAGGCATGTTGTTTGGTCCACAGTGTGCAGGTGAGCTGTTGCTGCACAGTTTGCATACAGCGTCTTCTTCAGTGGGCTTGCATGTTAGACGTTTTGTATTTCTGTAATCCACAGGACCTTTAACAATCGTATCTGATAGTCAGTATGTATACAAAATGAAGGGAGTTCAGGCACTCTAAGGTCTGCACATAAATCTCCACCCTGTACCCATCAGGGGAGATACCAGGAAAGATGGAACCACTTGGCTATCATGCTTGTCAAACTGGGAGAAGAGATCAGAAGAAATGGGACAGAATAGAAAAATAATTTCATCATCCAGTCAAACCACAGACACAACAGTATACATTTTCATTCAGTCTATTTAATCATCTTTTCAATCATGTTACAAATAAATTCATAAAAGACCCTTTTCCACAAAAAAATGCATCAGCTGATTCGATTTTCAACTGCATATATCACTGTAATGAACATGTAACACAAAACATGAGACGTGATGAAGTGGGACTATTTTCTGTAATATTATAATGAACATGTAACACAAAACATGAGAAGTGATGAAATGGGACTATTTTTTGTAATATTTCAACTTTAAAAAAGTATCCAATGGGATTTGGTGTCGACTGTATTTGTAAGATTTCTCAGCTGTTAACAAAAATGGGATCAAATGGCACAACATACAATTGTGGCTGTAAATGTAACAATACCTTCAAATCTGAAAGATGTATAACACTATGTCACAAAAAGAGACCCTCACAAAATAAAAGATGGTTAAACCACTCTTACACTCTCCCTTTTCCCATTCAGATTTGCTCAATCATACTTATCCATCGGAATATACATGTAAACAATTTCGCACAAATGTTTCCATCAACAGTTGAGAAATTATGGCCAACACAATTGTGTATTGAGTTAGTCTATCCATACTGATACACTGATCACAGTCAACCATTTTTCTAAAAAGGGCAGACTCTGTGTGTGTGTGTCCGTGTGTGTGTGTGTTTGTACGTGTGTGTGGAGATCTGTTACTGCCTGTCCTCCCCCTTTCCATACAAATGTTCAAATGAACATGCAGTTTGCTATCTGAAATATGGCATATAAAAATCCACGAACAATAGTTGGACCTGGTCACAAAGGGGGAAAAGCAACAAATGAAACCATCACTCAAGTATTTATACATGATTTTATTTCATTCATATAGATTCACATCTCATGAAGACAAAATCGTTACATAATGATAAAGATTTTAAAATGTAAAATCTGTATCAGATCTGCCTATAAAATATAACATACTGTACATGAATACATTCCGATAAGAAAAGTGAAAGTGCTGAACATTCTTTGGTTTAAAACATTCTACACAATCATAATTTGTACAACATGGGGAGGTTGCTCACTTAGTAGGTTATGCAACAAAGTCTTAATTGTCATTAGTATTACATATAGTAGAGAGGCTTATTAGACAGTACCTTGTGTACACTGGATCAGAACAATTTCAATGTTCTGGAGCATGACATTAATAGGAAAACACAGCTAGTACATACCAAAGGAAAACAAGAAACAATTTTCTATTTAATTTTATATTTATTTTTTGGCAAACACATAATCACGGCATCATCAGCATTCATATAGAGTTGATAAAAATCTGTTGACAAAATATGATACATCTTTGTGCACAGAAAACAAGGCCTGTCCAAAAAATCTGTTTGAAACAAAAACATGCATACATCATTAAACATATAAGACAAACAATAATAATACTGTCTTTGATATTAAACCTTCATAATTTTTCTTTGAACACAAAAGTAAAAGACATAAAGTGACAAGCCTTTTACAAATTTCAGAAAATACTTTCATGTTTCTGGAAGAAAAGAATAAAATTAGACATGGGAACAGCAACAATTATATCCCAATACAAATTTTCACATAAAAACAAAATGCTAAAACTCTTTTAACAACTCGCAAACACAGACTATGACAATACGAGATGTGAAAACAAAGGAAACAGTGCTTTATAAAAGACTCTGGAATATACAATACATACTCTTGCCTTTTGCCCGGTTTTAAAACAGGGACAGTCTCTCATTGCACAAAAACCTTGCTTTTGGCATGAATACATGTCTAGCACACAAACCAGCTGAGCACATTCATCAAAGATCATTAAGCAAAACAATATGGTTGTAGTTTTCCCCAACAAACTGCTATAGAAAAAGAAAGACGGAGGGGGAGGAAGGGAGGGTGGGAGGAGAGATAGAGAGAGAAATTTAACATAAAAGAAGTCATGTGGAGTGATTCTGGCAGCTGATAATCACCATCTACTAAGTATGATGATCAAAGCTACGTCCGAAGATCAACGTGAGTATGGCAAAAAGTTCAACAAGAATTCACATTTATGCTGCTGCCCGCTCCTCAATTCCATTATTGTCATCACTGGAGTAGGAAGACATGGGAGGGCAGGTGCACATGAGGTTCTGGTCGCCGTAAGCATCGTCAATGCGTGCCACTGTTGGCCAGAACTTGGTGGTCGGGGTAACAAAGGACTGTGGACAAAAGAAAATGAGTAGAGTATAGGTAATACAGCATGTTTCAAAGGCAGATGTGATGCGTCTAGTGTGTCGGCTAGTGACTGTGCTTGTCACCTCTCACTTTCAGCCTGCAACGCTGGCTAACACTGCTGTTTGCAGCTATGCGAAAAGAAGAGCAGAATGCTTAAGTTTCTCCCTGCCAGTACATAGCCTCTCCATCAGCAAGCCCTACGTTATGCCTCCTCATGGCAACGTGCAGTAACTGAGCACCTCACGGACTCAGGCTAAATCTCGAGGGACTCGGAGGAGGTCTGGCACCAAGACGTGCGGCATGCTGGCCCACCGGCATCTGGATATGCCCTGGTGCCCACGAACCAGATCCTCAAGCTATGGGTAAATAGCTCCACTGCCTTGTGGACATCTCGGGAGAGAATAAGGCTAAGGGAGTTAACCCTGAAAAAAAAATCACCCTACTGCCTTGTAGTTTGTCGTGGGAACGATAAAGGCTAGCGGAGAGACCGTAAACAAACCGATGGAAGGCAACGGGAAACCACCATCGTATTCTCCCCAGGATATTCATGGATGGACAGACAAAAGGAAAATGAAGATAACGATGTAAATAGAGCACCGTCCGGTAAGGACAGTCATATGGTGCAGGTGACACCAGACCGTCAGCAAGCTACTACCACCAACCTCAAAAATACCAAAATAGCAACATGGAACATCAGAACATTGTTACAAAAAGATAAATGAGATAATATCAAAATGGAGAAGGAAAGGCTTAACATTAGTATTTTAGGACTATGGGAAATGAGATGGAAGGGGACAGGCATGATAACATTAGGACAGTATACAGTAATATACTCTGGCGGAAACTCACATGAAAGAGAGTAGGCATCGTAATGGACAGGGACAAATCAAATGCAGTCAAAGGATATTGGGCTGTGTCCAACAGAGTTTTGTTGGTTAAATTGGGAGGCAGGCCATTTGATATTAACATCATTCAGGTGTATGCACCAACATCTGCAAGTACTCAGGAAGACATTGACAACTTCTACGAAGCACTAGAGATGGCCAAGGCCCAATATAAATCACAAGAAGTTACAGTAATAATGAGAGATTTTAATGCTAAAGTGGGACAGGACAGGGTGGAGGATATAGTTGGACCTCATGGCCTTGGTACACAAAATGAAAGGGGAGGGAAACTTGTGGAATGGGCACAGATGAATGAGTTTATAGTAGGAAACACCTGGTTTGTGCAGCCTAACAGAAGAAAATGGACTTAGATGAGTCCAGGAGATAATACCAAAATTCAGACTGATTACATCCTGATTAATAAAAGATTTAGAAATTCTTTACTGTCAACAAAAACATTACCAGGCACAGACTGCAACAGTGACCACAATCCTGTAGTGGGAAAATTTAGGCTGAAATTGAGGAAAAGGAAACAGACCAAAAGCAACATCAAACTAAATCTTGGACTCTTGAAGACAGATGAAGTGATAAGTAAAAAAAATTAACGTACATGTTCAAAACAAATTCAGTGCTCTGGGAGACGTTAGTGACAGTGAGGAACAATGGACAAAGTTGAGAAATTCGATAAATGAAGCTTGTGAAGAAATCCCTGAAGTAGATAGAAGAGCAAAAAAGAACTGGATAACGAAAGAAATTTTAGGCTTAATGGAGGAACGGAGGAAGACAAAGAGAAACAAGGAGATGTACAGAAGATAAATAAAGAAATCAGGAATAGGTGCAACGAAGCTAAGGAAGCTTGGCTGAAAACAAAATGCAATGAAATAGAAACCGACACAAAACGGATCCTAGGGTATGTCAACTGGTTGCTTACAATCGAAAGATGGTATGCTTATCATGGAAAAAGACAAAATATTAGAAAGATGGGGAGAGTACATTAAACACCTTTTTGAAGATGACAGAAACGAAGAACACATTATAAGAAAGAACGTTGAAGGACCACCCATAATGAAAGATGAAGTTAGAGCAGCACTGAAAAAGATAAAACCAAGAAAAGCCCCAGGACCAGACAACATTACTACAGAGATGATTGAAGCCCTGGAGGAATTTGGTATTGAAAAAATAACAGTCCTCCTGAATGAAATTTACGACACTGGAAAAAATCCCCAAAGATATGTCAAAATCAATTTTCATTGCACTTCCAAAGACAGGGGCTATAGAATGTGAACTCCATCGCACAATCAGTTTGATGAGTCATGTAACAAAAATCCTATTAAGAATAATCATGATGAGGACAAGGAATAGAATCAAAAGAGAAATAGCTGATGAACAGTGTGGATTTGTAGAAGGGAAAGGAACTATTTATGCCATATACATCCTAAGAATTATCATAGAGAGGTCAATCGAGATGAATAAGGATTTAGATTTATGCTTTGTTGATTATACCAAGTTTTTTTATGACATGAAGAATTGATCAACCAACTAGAAAGACTCAATATTGATGGAAAAGATCTACGAATAATCAGAAATATGTATTGGGAACAAACACTTGCAATGAGAATAGAAAACGATATAAGCTCTTTCCATAACATCAAAAGAGGGGTCAGACAAGGTTGTGTTTTGTCACCAGATCTGTTTTCACTTTACAGCGAAAACATCATGAGAAACCTAGAGGAAGACCCTGAATTAAAGGTTGGAGGAAAAATGATAAACAACATTTGATACACAGATGACACCGTGCTGGTTGCAGAAAATGAAAGTGAATATACTAGAAATAGAAAGCAAAGGTAAAGGGTTGGAACTAAACAGCAGGAAGACTGAAGTCATGGTGATCAGTAAAAAACATGAAATCCCCTCATGCAAAATAACAGCAAATGGCACAACCTTGAGACAGGTTGATAAGTTTAAATACCTGGGAACGATCATTTCACCAGATGGCAAGATGCACATCAGAAATAGCCAGAAGAATTGGTCACGCCAAAACAGCATTCAAGAAGATGAAAAGCATTCTTACCAACAAATGCCTATCAATTAACATCAGGAAGAGAGTTCTTGAATGTTATATAAAACCAATACTGTTATAAGGTTGTGAGGCATGGACAGTCAACAAGCAAAGCCAGAACAAGATAGAGGCAGCCGAGATGCAGTTTCTAAGAAGAATGTTGAGAGTTCCATGGATAGCAAGGAAAACAAACGAGACAGTCTTGATGGAGGCAGACACAAGAAGATCATTCATAAGGAAGATTAGAAAAAGACAGGCAACATTTGCAGGCCATCTTATGAGGAAAGGGGAATTGGAGCACCTGGTCATGATGGGAAAGCTGGAGGGGAAGAGAGCACCAGGTAGACCCTGGGAGAAGATACTAGATGGACTTGCAGAGTGGCTGAGGACAAAGAGGGTGGAAGAGATGCTTGAGGCAACAAGAGACAGAGACAGATGGAAGTCCATTATTGCCAATGCTATGCGGCAAGGCACCTGATGATGATGATGATAGGTAATACAGAGTGAGAAAAGAAGAGGGGTGGAAAGAGAGAAAGAATCAGCACTGTATGAAACATAGAGAAGCAAACAGAGAAGCAGTGAGAGAGAGAATGTAGTGTATGTGTTCTGGGGTTGGTAGTAATATGGGGCAGGGATCTTGCCCTACTGACAGAAAACGAGATAACTGACTCTATGGTACTATATCAACATCAAAAGCCATCTTAGCAAGGCCACAAACATCTTTATTGTTACTGTTATTGTTGTTTAAAGCCCAGCCAACTGTGCAGAACCACATCAGGACTACAGCCATCTCAAGAAGTACACCCCAACAACAACCTGGAATAGAAAATTAAGTACACATATCAAAGCTAAGGAAGCTTGGCTGAAGACAAAGCACAAAGAAATAGAAGACTGACTCATAACAGATCCTCAGGGTATGTACAGAAGAATTGAAGAAATTGCCCACAGGAAAAAGACATGCACATCAACTGGTTGCTTAAATCGAAAGATGGTACGCTTATCATGGAAAAAGACAAAATATCTCCATCTACTGCCTGTGCTATTGTGTACCCCCCCACCCTCCATGAACTAGGATTTGTGATATGCAAGCAATTGTTAAAAGAGCAATGAGAGGACATGTGGAGACATACTTTTTGTTCATTTCATTTTGTTTTGTTTGTTTTGTTTTTGTTAGGATTTGTGATGTGCAAGGATTTGTGATATGTTAGGATTTGTGATATGTTAGGATTTGTGATATGCAAGGATTTGTGATATGTTAGGATTTGTGATATGTTAGGATTTGTGATATGCAAGGATTTGTGATATGCAAGGATTTGTGATATGTTAGGATTTGTGATATGTTAGGATTTGTGATATGTTAGGATTTGTGATATGTTAGGATTTGTGATATGTAAGGATTTGTGATATGCAAGGATTTGTGATATGTTAGGATTTGTGATATGCAAGGATTTGTGATATGTTAGGATTTGTGATATGCAAGGATTTGTGATATGTTAGGATTTGTGATATGCAAGGATTTGTGATATGTTAGGATTTGTGATATGCAAGGATTTGTGATGTTAGGATTTGTGATATGCAAGGATTTGTGATATGTTAGGATTTGTGATATGCAAGGATTTGTGATATGTTAGGATTTGTGATATGTTAGGATTTGTGATATGTAAGGATTTGTGATATGCAAGGATTTGTGGTATGCAAGGATTTGTGATATGTTAGGATTTGTGATATGCAAGGATTTGTGATATGTAAGGATTTGTGATATGTTAGGATTTGTGATCACAGCGATACAAACCTATGCACCGACAACAGACTATGATGATGAGGATGTGGAGGAATTCTACACACAACTTCAAGAAATCATTGACGAGGTTGACAAAAAAGACATCCTTATCATTCAGGGAGACTGGAATGCTAAAGTGGGCGCTGATGCATTAAAAGACTGGAAGAACCATTGTGGGCCCTCCTGTAATGCAATTTCCAACGAGCGAGGACTGCGCCTACTTGAGTTCGCCGGATACAACAACATGACACTGGCTAACACCCTTGGTGAACACAAGGCGTCACGATGCTGGACTTGGCATGCACCAAATGGGACCAACCACCAGATCGACTACATCTTGGTCCCAATCCGTTTTAGATCTGGAATCTGCAGAGCCAAGACGCGAACATTTCTAGGTGCAGATGTGGGTAGTGACCATGACCTGGTGATAATGAACTTCAAGGTCAGGCTGAAGAAGATCAAGAAGCCCAAGAACACCAGACTGAAGTTCAACTTGGACAGACTCAAGGACCCCTCCATTGCAGAGTCCTTCCAAACAACAATAGGCGGAAAGTTTGCAGCATTGAGCACACAAGAAGAAACTGCGGAGGAAATGACCACCAAGTTTAACACAGTGATGACAGAGACTGCAAATGACCTCTTAGGAAAACAACGCCGGAAAACCCAACCCTGGATTACAGACGAAATCCTTGAAATGTGTGACAAAAGAAGAGAAATCAAGAAAGTCAAAAATACAACAGACGGAGCCCTAGCCTACAGAAACATCAACAAAGAAATCAGAAAAGGCATGAGGGAGGCCAAAGAAGGATGGATACAAAATAAATGCACAGAAATAGAAGACAGCCTAAACAAGAACAACAGCATAAAGGCGTACAAAGTGGTGAAAGAACTCACCACACAGAGACAGGCAAGGATCAGTACCATTCAAGACAAACAAGGAAAGTGCCTGACAGAAGATAAAGAAATCATCCATAGATGGACAGAATACTGCTCTGACCTCTACAACCACCAGACACAGGGTGACTCAACTGTCCTTACATGCCAGGAATCAACAAATGACGATGACCACCCTATTCTACGCGAAGAAGTCGAAACAGCAATACGATCGCTGAAAGATGGAAAAGCTGCTGGAGTGGACAACATCCCAGCAGAACTGATCAGGCATGGAGGGGAGGCAGTGACTGACATCCTCTGGAAAATCTGCAACAAAATCTGGCAGACGGGAGAATGGCCGACACCTTGGACCCAGTCACTAATCATCACACTTTCCAAGAAAGGCAATTTACAACTATGCCAGAATTACAGAACGATCAGCCTTATCAGCCATGCTAGCAAAGTGATGCTGAAAGTCATTTTGAACAGACTGAAACCACAGGCAGAGGAGATCATTGCCGAAGAACAAGCGGGATTTCGCAGTGGTAGAAGCACAACAGAACAAATATTCAATCTCAGAGTCCTATGCGAAAAATACAGCCAACACCAACAGGACATCTACCACGTTTTTATCGACTTCAAAAAGGCATTTGATAGAGTATGGCATGAAGCACTGTGGGCCACCATGAGGAAGTACAACATGGGAAGGAAGCTTATTGACACCATCACACAGCTATACGCAAAAGCGAGCAGCGCAATGCTTGTTGGGGGCACAGTGGGGGACTGGTTTCACACATCAGTTGGAGTTCACCAGGGCTGTCTCCTCTCTCCAACCTTGTTCAACATCTTCCTTGAGCGCATTATGACGGATGCCCTTGAAAACCATCACGGCTCAGTCAGTATTGGAGGAAGGACAATCACCAACTTGAGATTTGCCGACGACATCGATGGGTTGGCTGGAAATGAAGACGAACTTGCCAACCTGGTGAAACACCTGGACGAGACATCATCCAGATATGGCATGGAGATCAGTGCCGAAAAGACAAAGTTGATGACAAACAGCACAAAACCAATAGAAAAGAAGATTACAGTCAGCGGGAGTGAGCTGGAAACCGTGGCTCAGTTCAAATATCTCGGAGCCATTATCAGTGAACAGGGATCGAAAACCGAAGTTCTTGCAAGAGCAGCACAGACAACAGCAGCACTAGCCAAGCTGAAGCCGATCTGGAGGGACAAAAACATCGCCCTCACTTCCAAACTGAAGCTAATGCACGCATTGGTCCTGTCAATCTTTCTCTACGCGTGCGAGTCATGGACACTAACAGCAGAACTGCAAAAGAAGATCCTGGCAGTAGAAATGAGATGCTTTAGAAGAGTGCTTGGCATCTCATACAAAGACCACATTACCAATGAGGAAGTACGAAGAACAATTTCACAGCATGTCAAAAACTATGAAAACCTTCTGACAACAGTAAGAAAAAGGAAACTTCGGTGGTATGGTCACGTGACAAGAACTAACGGAGTATCAAAAACAATACTCCAAGGAACAGTTCAGGGGGGAAGAAAAAGAGGCAGACAGAGAAAAAGGTGGATGGACAATATTGACGAATGGACAGAAAAAAGCTTTGCCACGACCCAGACCCTTGCTCATGACAGACAGAGGTGGAGACAGACGGTGCGACGTTCATCCATGTGGAGCCCCCACGACCCTGGATAGGGTTAAGGGACAGGAAGGAAGGAAGGAAGAAGGAAGGATTTGTGATATGTTAGGATTTGTGATATGCAAGGATTTGTGATATGTAAGGATTTGTGATATGTTAGGATTTGTGATATGTTAGGATTTGTGATATGCAAGGATTTGTGATATGCAAGGATTTGTGATATGTTAGGATTTGTGATATGCAAGGATTTGTGATATGTAAGGATTTGTGATATGTAAGGATTTGTGATATGCAAGGAGTTGTGATATGCAAGGATTTGTGATATGCAAGGATTTGTGATATGCAAGGATTTGTGATATGCAAGGATTTGTGATATGTTAGGATTTGTGATATGCAAGGATTTGTGATATGTTAGGATTTGTGATATGTAAGGATTTGTGATATGTAAGGATTTGTGATATGTAAGGATTTGTGATATGTTAGGATTTGTGATATGCAAGGATTTGTGATAGCAAGGATTTGTGATATGTTAGGATTTGTGATATGCAAGGATTTGTGATATGCAAGGATTTGTGATATGTAAGGATTTGTGATATGTAAGGATTTGTGATATGCAAGGATTTGTGATATGTAAGGATTTGTGATATGCAAGGATTTGTGAAAACAGCGAAAATAGGAAGTGTGGAGACAGACTTACTTTTTTGTTTACTTTTGTACGATTGTTTTGTTTTCGTTTTTTTCTTCTACTAAGCATGTGAAATCATGTTTTTCTTTGTGTATATTTTACAATAATGACTGACTTGTATCTATTGAAAGTGAAAGGAAGAACTGATGTGTTCATATTTTGGTTGATTAGTTAAAACTAACCAACCTCGCATGTTTTGTAAAAGACTGGTACATTTTGACCAGTATTAGAGTGTGATCATTTGGGATTCTGAGAGCCTGATATCCTCTGAAAATGAGATTCTGGTTGAACTTTGTATACAGCTCTCAGTGTGTAACAAAACAGAGTTTGTTTGTCACTGAAAGCTGACATGGAGGGCAAGGGTGCAATGCCTAGTCAGTTTGCTTTGTGCCCACTATACATCATTTTCATGTTTAATCATGAATCGTGCTAGCCTTATTTGGACAAACAGTGAATGAATGAGGGACATGAGAGTTGAGTTTGTGAGTCTGTGTGTGTGAAATGATGACTGTGTGCGTGCATTAATAGATAGCATTGTTGAATAAAGTATATTCCTTGTATCTTAATTTTATGTCCGAGAAGTGTGTTTTATTTTGACTGTCTTCAGAAGGGGAAAATCAGTGTGGCTGGGGCTTTTAACTGACTCACACCTTAGCATGCCCAACAGGTCTATGACCCTAAGCATGTCATAGATAAGTGAGGTCAGCCATTTGAAAGTGGCTCCTTCTCCTCACTGCTTTACCTTTCTCAACTCTGAGTAGAAGTTAGGTACTCACTCAGCTGGATGGACTGGGAGCCCCTAGCACAAAATTTTCCCAGCCATTGTCAAACTGTGAGAACAAGCAGATGGGAACTCTATCTCCATGATAAACAGGCCTAAATATGGTACAGTCCAAATTCAACAAATCCCTTTAACCCTTTGACTTCCATAACCCATCCACTAACATCCTCATTGTTAACTATACTAGCAAAGCAAAAACTGAACCCTTTGACTCCCTCATCCATTCACCAGTTTTCCTGCAGGTAGCTGGTGAGTTGGGTAAGGGAGTCAAAGAGTTAAGTTTACGCAGTTAGTGGATACGGTGCGGGAGTCAAAGGGTTAAAACAAATAGTAATGCTTACCGCAGGGAAAGCTCCAACTTCCCGAGTGTAGGGACGGTCCCACTTGCTGTTAATGATGTCACTCTGTGTGTGGGGGGCCATCTACATTGTACAGAAAGAAAATGACTTGACCACATTGTACAGAAAGTAAATAACAATAAACACAAACACACATTACTTTTTGCTTTATCATAATTATTAGTAGTAACGTTTAAAGCCCAGCCGACTGCGCAGAGCCACATCAGGGCTATAACCATCTCCAAACACACACAAATTCTTGTTGACCCTGAAAAGAAGAAAAACCATCTAGAAAAGAAAATGAGTACACATATCGCAGCATTTGAGCATACATCTAAGGATATGCCATTGGCATTGACCATTCCACCCAATTTATTACCAGGGAGTTTAAAAAAAAACAACCTGAATATAAATGTATAAATGTAACTAAGTACACTAAAACATTACAGTCAAACAAACTCACCAAGTGATGTATGAGTGGGGTTTGCAGACTAATATGAAGTCAAGATAGAATCAGGCAAGAGAATGTGACAGTTCATCAGATTGAATGTGCAAATGGTGCAGCAAGGATCAGGCAAGGGAGGGAAAGTAAAGACTCAGAAAAGTGAGGAGACAGACTTCTATTTGACTCATTATTTTTTATTTTCAAAAGACCTATTTCATACACTGATATAGATCAAGGGTGAGGCGCCTGAGCCTATCTCAATTTCATACTGGTTTTCAAACCCCACTCCAATGTCTCATGGTGAGTTTGTTTCATTGTGCTGTGTTGCTTCCCAGAATTCCGTCAGGAATATGGATCATGTGAGAGTTGAGAGACCTGCTTCTATTTCCTTGAAGGACAGCTTTGTCAACCCTGTATGAGTACAGGCTTGTGGCAATACGCAGCCCATGTCTTTCACTTCCGGACAGCCATTTACAGAATTGTCTTTAAGGGGACGTTGCCTCATTCTTTGATGTAGCAGTTAAGCTGACAGAATGAGGTGTGAAAACAATCATGTCTATGCCAGCTTTGGGTAAGCACTAAACAGATCTTCATCCACCGTCATAATGTGTCTCAGGGAATGCATCTTTTATGAGGGTCCCACCAGATGACAAGTAGTCCAGTTTCAGACCTTGATAATGCTTCTGAATGCTTGACGTATATCTGTAGTAAGTAATAGGACAAATTCATGCGTCTGTCAGGTGGATAGCAGTTGAGAGTAGTTCCTGCTGATGTCATATAGGCATTCGAAGTTTTGATCAAAATTCCAATTCTAAATTTAACTTCTCATTAACTCCAAGACATGGTGTTAGTATCTATCTGCCAAGCAGTCTGACTCCACTGTCTTGATATTAACAAACAAAACATCACTACATTCAATGATGACTGGGGAAAGGACAGGTACCTAGCATGAGACCACTGCCTCAGAAAGTCAAGAACCACAGATCTGTACATACCAAGTAATCCCAGTACCTGGTAAAGTAAGCTTCAGTTTGAAGATCTTTTGCAGACAAAAGACAGGGAGCCTGCAGGCTTATCATCATTCAAGGAGAACGGAAACAGTACTCCTTGTTGCATTCAAAATTATATCCTTTGCTTTCTTAGAAGAGAACAGTGAGGAAAATCAATAATGCTGATGGAGATGGAGAAGGGGATTTTTTATCCCATTGATAACAGAAATTTAGTCATCCTTGAAACCAGTGTTATAACTCTTCCTTGTCCCTCGTTTCTGAGTTGATATGATAAATGTTGTGGTCTCTTTTGTAAGTTCCTGTGCCTGCAAACCCTACTTGATAATTTATAGATTACCGGGTAGCACCTAATTTTTTTCCAAAGCTGATAAAATTCACCTGCTGCTGGTTTTATCAACTGACTTTGCTTTTGACGTAGAAGCATTCAGTATTCTGCCAGAAGGCGAAGGATCTTGGTGTGTCAAGGTTATGTTGGTCACACTGGAGCAATGAGAATACATTCAATCTTCTATAGTTACAGTTATCATAGAGTCTATGGGATAAGGCTCAAAGGAAGAAAGCACAGGCTGAAGAAATATCCTTAACAGAGACTACAGGCACCAGCAGTCCATATTTCAGGTCCAGTTTTCAGGGCACATATACAGGCACCTTGTTATTTGATTTACATGTCCAAAAGGTCAACTGAACACAAGTTTGTGTATAATGTTTATAACATCAGAGTCCAGGCTCCATTGTAGCCTTAGTTTCAACAGCAGCAACTGACACAAGGTTGGTTGACTGTAAGTATTACAGTCAAGTTTCCTTGTTAATTTTGTTACACTTAGGTTTCTGTTGCCCATTCTACTATTGATGAGAGGCGTGGACAGTCAGCAAGCAAAGCCAGAGCAAGATTGAGGCAGCCGAGATATGGTTTCTCAGAAGAATGTTGAGAGTTCCATGGACAGCAAAGAAAACAAACACGACAGTCTTGATGGAAGCAGACACAAGTAGATCACTCATAAGGAAGATTAGGAAAAGACAAGCAACATTTATAGGCCATTTTATGAGGAAGGGGGATTTGGAGCACCTGGTCACAATGGGAAAGCTGGAGGGAAAGAGCACCAGGTAGACCCAGGGAGAGAATGCTGGACGGACTTGCAGAGTGGCTGGGGATGAGGAGGGTGGGGGAGATGCTGGGGGCAACGAGAGATAGAGATGGTCGGAAGTCCATGGTCGCCAACGCCATGCGGCAGGGCACCTGATGATGCCAGGTGACAGTTTTTTTACTGTCAGTCAATATTTTAACGGGAGCAGTTTGGTCTTCCCTGTCTTGGGATTTGAGTGTGAAGACAGTCACTTTGAATTCAAGGCAATTAATGAATTCTATCTGTCTGTTGACCAAGTGCCACTGCATTGTGTATTATTGTTCACTACCCCACTTTCAACAATGACTGTGAGTTCATTCCATATTATGGGAGTTGGATATGTTGACCCATTCTGAAACATCATTCAATATCTTTTTTAAGTGAGTCTGTGAGCTGAATGCAGCCTTCCAAGGTTTCTGCTGTATTCAGAGATTATTTACGTGTGAACGCAGAAGAAGAAGAAGAAGAGATTATTTTGTAACTTCAAGACTAAAAAACTGGAGTAATCCATACATCAGGCTGTGCAGCTACAATCTTGCCAATAAGATCAAACTACAAACTTCAATAAGTTTTTCCTGCTTTCCTTTCAGTGATGGCAATAGTCATGGGTAAGTGTGTTTTGATTCAAACACAGATGTCACAGGGTGAAAGGTAAGACCCAATTTTTGCCTTATTAACTTGTAATGCATACGTCCAGTCTCCTGTTTTCAAAAGAAACATTGAAAAATGGACAAGTGAGCAGTGTAAAAACAAATGCAAATACCCACACACCTTCAAAGGATTGACAGTCCTGTCCATTCTTCCTTCCTCAACATCCAGTATCTCCTTTCTGATAGCTGCACATAAAAAGATATGGTTAAATTCCCCTTAACTGCAAAGACAATGTTGCATTTTAGGGAACAGCAAATAACCGTACAAGCAACCAATACCGTAAATATACAGAAGATACAATGATGATGGTATTAGTGTGACATCCCTCCATCATGACCAACTCTTGTAGTTTATTCACTATGTACAGACTTTTCATCCCTCCATAAAGTTTATGTATGAAATTTCAGACAAATCTGTGTGCTGTTTGGACATTAATGTTTCACTTCAACCTGAAAAACTGTTGGCTACAGTCCACTTTATCCCACAAACTCACATTCTTATCTGGACTATCGATTGTCTCACTCCTCCAATGCCAAAAACAGCATCCCTTACTCTCAATTCCTGTGACTGCGATGCCTCTGCTTGGACATGGATGACTTTCATGAAAGAGTAGATGAAATGACTTAATTCTTCCTCCAGAGACATTACCAACTTGATCTTCATTACCAAGCCCGTAGAAAAGCCAGCTCTGTTTCTCAGTCACAGGCCCTCCATTCTGCATCCAAGAATGCTACAGAAATCGACTCACTGTCAGTCTACTTTACCATCCTTCTGTGCACTGGGATATTCTCCAGTCTAGTCCAAACTTAGTTAAAATATTTGATCAGCCACCATTAGTTATCTACAAAAGAGACAGAAACCTCTGTGACTTGCTGGTATGTGCAAGATTTTAAAACCCCCCCCCAGCTATCCATGCTCCAGGAACAACAACCCCATGAAACAAACCTGAATGTAAGACATGTCCCTTAGTGAGCTCAACCACCAGAGTCAAAGACCCCAAATCTTACATGAAAATCACAAAACATTTCAACTGTCAAATCCACATGGTAAGCTGCTCTAAATGTTCATTTTACACTGGTGAAACTGGACTCTGCCTTGATACACACTTCAAACAACATTTGGCCGATATTCGACATCAGAAAGAAAAAACAATCTCAGAACAGTTCGTCTAAAAGCACATATGTGAACAGACGTTAAAAGAAATAATGAATGAACAATCTCAAATTATTTCTACCAGACAGACGACTCAATCAATGGCATCCGTGTGAAGATCTGTGGTTCTTGACTTACCAATCAAGGCGTCACAGAGGCGATCTAACTCAGCCTTGTCCTCTGACTCTGTGGGTTCCACCATCAATGATCCCGTTACAGG
The DNA here is from genome assembly GCA_030674185.1 of Monoplex corrugatus. Taxonomy (NCBI): domain Eukaryota; kingdom Metazoa; phylum Mollusca; class Gastropoda; order Littorinimorpha; family Ranellidae; genus Monoplex; species Monoplex corrugatus. The sequence continues at coordinate 54,580,302 of CM060313.1, forward strand.
CCAAGACAATGTTGGTGCATGGAAACCTGCAGGTCACCATACCCATGAAACATCAATAATAATAATCATTGATTAAAAAAAAAGATGATGATGATGATAACAATAATAAAAATAAAAATAAAAATAATAATAGAGAGCAGGAGAAGGTAAAAAGTTAATACCTGTATAGGGTAAATCTTCAAAAAAGTTCTACTGAAAAAAGTGTCCTTTGTACATTGAAGTATAATGTCACAAAACTCTGTTCAGGTGATAAATGCACTTGTTTACATGCACACAAGACTTTGATATGCCTAAACTATATTTACACATATATGTGATAATATGAAGTCTCCTACTTCCAGTAACTCAACATTAATTAAGCAGCCCTGATGTTTCTGTACATGCAGGCCTGAACTAGTGAGTGAGTGAGAGAAAAAGAGAGAAGAGAAGAGAGAGAGAGAGAGAGAGAGAGAGTGTGTGTGTGTGTGTGTGCGTGTGTGTGTGAGAGTGTGTGTGTGTGTGTGCGTGCATGCACAGATGTGCACACAAGTACTCAAATATAGTTTATGTTCTTACTGGTGTTAATAACGCGTGTGTGTATACATCCTTGCCAATGGGCAGGCAACCTGGGCAACAAATCATGAAAATAGAGATTTTTACCAGGAAACCTTTCATATGTTCTTGATTAGCTTTAAATGAACACATACCATAATCCTGCAGACGTTTGGCAATATCAGTGGCTTCAATGCCGGAGGATTTTTTGAAGACTCGGCAGTCAATGATGAACTCATGCGCACAGTAACCTGCAGACAAATAAAAGAGAAATGTATGCAACAACAGCGGGCTTTCTTTGCTTGTAGTCCTACAATGTTTTTTTAATATTCACACAGATACATCACCCCTTTCATATTTTCATCAGGTTTCTTTGATAATGTTACGAACTTTTCACTATGGAAGATGGAGTTTATTCAAAAGGCATTCATCACATCTGGACAATGCCATATGCATTTCACCCAGCCTGCCATCTCTTCTCTGGCAGATTCCTTAAGTCTGTGCAAAACCCTATATGCTGACAAGGTCCTGAAATGGAGAGGGGAGGGGGAGTAAACAGGGCCTATGAAATATTAAGCTGACACCACCGAAACAACTGGAACATTAAAATGGGTAGCAAACAAGTCAGCTTTTATTTTGTAGGCTGGAAATGAACTCGACCCATCAAATCTTGCGTCCACAGCTCTATTACAGTCAGCTGGTAATCTACTATGAGGAAGAAATGAATTATCCCACCAAATGTTAAGGAAGGTTTAGAGTAATGCTGATAGAACTGTCAAACAAACAAACAAACAAACAAAACACACATTTGCATTTTATGAATTTTTCACACATTGTGGCCAGCAGTGTGACTTATATCTTAAAAAAAATAGCAACTATTATGTGCACACTGTGCAGGTGATGGAGCTAACACTAGCATGTGCTTATGTATGCCAAACCGGGAAAAAGCTATTACAGATCACTGACCTTCCTCATTGGTGAAGAGAGTGTTGTAATAGCCATTTAGTCGCTGGCTCATGTAATTGGCATTGAGGATAGCCACCTGGGAGGCCTGACGCAGTCCCTTGGCTCCCATCATCTTGATGTAACCCCACGAGATAGGCAGGATGGAACTGGACCCAAATGGTGCTGAAGACACGCTGCCAAAGGAGGCTGTCCCAGGGCCAAATGTGCCGATGGGAGGAACCACAGGATGGGAAGGTAAGAAAGGCCTTAAGTGCTTCTTCCTGTAAAGTCCAGACTTGAATAATTAAAAATAAGAACGTTTGCTGGCACTGACCTCATGTTTCTGTGATATAGGCATTTCCTCCAACTACTTCTTCGCTTCACGTTCTGTTCCCCACCTTTCCTCTCCATCACACTTCAACCTCTTTTACCTCCCCCACTTTTCTATGATTCCATTCATAACCGCTCCTGTAATCTATTGATCAGATATCTATATAACATATTGAACAATCTCAAAATTTAATCAACCTTACCCCATCTATCAGTAGTACAGCTGTCAAAATGGAGAGATAGAGGAAAAAAACAGCAAACAATACCAAATAACAAACAGAATCTCATTACCACACCCCCCCCCCCCCAAAAAAAAGCCCTTAACAAACAGCAGAATCTCATTACCACATCCCCCCCCCCCCCCCCCCAAAAAAGCCCTTCTCAAATACTTTGTCATAAAAATTTTGACAGAAATAAACTAGTGCAAAATGTGAAGCCGTATACAAAGACTTACACTCCGATAGGTCCAGCACCAGGGCCACCCCCTCCATGTGGAATGCAGAAAGTTTTGTGCAGGTTGAGGTGAGACACATCAGAACCGTAATCCCCTGGCCGACATATGCCCACCTGAAGACAGGGCATGGTGATGTCAGTTGTAAACCACAGTCTGTTTACTCTTGGCTATTATTTACTAACTGTACGCAGAATTGGGAAGGGTGTTCTTGTTTTGGGAATTTAAAACAAATTGTGTGTGTGTGTGTGTGTGTGTGTGTGTGTGTTGTGTTGCCTGTGTGTGTGTGTGTGTGTGTGTGTGTGTGTGTGTTGTGTGTGTGTGTGTGTGTGTGTGTGTGTGTGTGTGTGTGTGTGTGTGTGCATGCACGTAAGTGAATGTGTGTGTGAGTGTATGTGAGAGAGTAAGAGAGAAAGAAAAAGAGAGAGAGAGAGAGAGAGAGAGGAGTGTGTGTGTGTGCGTGCGCGCGCAGGATTCTCAAAGTTATGTCTAACTGATCAAAGTTGTATAATGTCTGGTAAGTGTATTTTGGCTGGTCACTCTGATTTGAATGATTATTAATGAAAATAAATGACATGCTGAAATAAAGTAAAAGACAGCTTGTATTAAGTAACAGACAGCCTGATAAGATTAGACATGTACATTTCGATCACAGTAGCAACTAACTTTGAGATGCTTAGCTCATACCGGGGCCTTTTTGTAAATTAATAAACCACTTTGCTTAACAGAAAGATGCTGACTGTTTTGTTCTGCTTCATTGTTATATGCACTGAAACCAAACTGTTTCACAAGCACAAAGGTATAGTTCACATTCATGTCATAAACATTACAGCACAGCTTATACCTGAGCATTCATGTTGGCACCATCCAAATACACCTGTCCTCCATAGTGATGCACCATGTCACACAGCTCCCTGAAAAAAATATGTGCAGACCACAGATAAAGAAACGCAGGTACAAATAATTGTGTATAATTTTGAAGGGTACAGCTGATAGAAAGATGTCTTAGACATTCATTACTCTAGCACTGAAAATAATTCAGTCAGCAGACACAACTCAAAATTGGCAGAAACTGAACAGAAACCTAAATCTAAAGCTGGCCCTTCCTTTGTCAAAATTGTCTCTATAACCATTAGGAAGGTACGCCAAGTTTTGAGTTATTCAAACAGATTGAATCGTTTCTTCATTTCCATGAAACTTTGTATTGCTGAAAAAGCAAACTCTGGATGATATCAACCACACTATCCCAAACCAAAAGCAAATCACAATCATTTCATGTAGCTTTGACCCCCAAACAAAATAAAAAACATTAAGAGAAGCATGTGTGTGTGCATATGTGAGTACATACATGCATGAGTGCATGCCTGAGTGCATGTGTGTGTGTGTGTGTGTGCGTGTATGAGTGCTGGTTGTGGTGTTGGTGGTGTCAGGAAATTATGAAAACAAAAGCTATTGTCTTTCATGTCTATGAAAAATGTTACAATGTTACAGTTATGCATGAAAGTACGACAAAACTTTGCAAAAGTGAGAAAATGCAACAAAACCTAGAGTATGAACAATTTACCTGATGTCTTTTTCAAACACACCATGGGTGGAAGGGTAGGTGATCATGAAACAGGCCAAGTCGTCTTTATGTTTCTCTGCCTGCAAATGTATGAGATGATCAGGACACCAAGGAAAGGACCGATAGCTACTCTTAAAGTCATAAGGACCACATGTTGCCTATATAACGTGGCAAACATTACAGAAACATCACAAACAAAAATTTACAATAGAAAATGTAGACAACAGTGTACCCATGACCACTCTGCTATATTCCATTCATCTTTGACATTACAACTGAATTTGGAATATGTTCAACAGAGATCTACTGCCTTGCATTGACTTTTCCATGTGTTCAAGAGAATAGTATTCATTTTCTATATGTACTCTTCTTGATCCAGTGCATTCAGACTTTTCTACACGTGCTAAAGAGATCCACATCATCCAGACTTTTTTCATATGAACTCAAAGAGATCCATTACAATCAGATTTTTCCATATGCACTCATCAACTGCATTCATCAACTGCAAGATTTTTCCATATGCACTCATCAACTGCATTCATCAACTGCAAGATTTTTCCATATGCACTCATCAACTGCATTCATCAACTGCAAGATTTTTCCATATGCACTCATCAACTGCATTCATCAACTGCAATGATTTTTCCATATGAACTCATCAACTGCATTCATCAACTGCAAGATTTTTCCATATGCACTCATCAACTGCATTCATCAACTGCAAGATTTTTCCATATGCACTCATCAACTGCATTCATCAACTGCAATCAGATTTTTCCATATGAACTCAAGAGATCCATTACAATCAGATTTTTCCATATGAACTCAAGAGATCCATTACAATCAGATTTTTCCACATGAACTCAAGAGATCCATTACAATCAGATTTTTCCACATGAACTCTAAGAGATCCATTACAATCAGATTTTTCCACATGAACTCAAGAGATCCATTACAATCAGATTTTTCCACATGAACTCAAGAATCCATTACAATCAGATTTTTCCACATGAACTCAAGAGATCCATTACAATCAGATTTTTCCATATGAACTCAAGAGATCCATTACAATCAGATTTTTCCACATGAACTCAAGAGATCCATTACAATCAGATTTTTCCATATGAACTCAAGAGATCCATTACAATCAGATTTTTCCATATGAACTCAAGAGATCCATTACAATCAGATTTTTCCACATGAACTCAAGAGATCCATTACAATCAGATTTTTCCATATGCACTCAAGAGATCCACTGACATAAGATTTTTCCATATGTGCTCAAGAGATCCACTCACAACAGATTTTTCCATATGTGCTGAAGAGATCCATTTGGTCACTTTTTATCCACTGGATGAGGTGGCAGGGAAGTTTTTAGTCCTGTTTTTATTATCCATATGAACTCAAGAGATCCATTACAATCAGATTTTTCCACATGAACTCAAGAGATCCATTACAATCAGATTTTTCCATATGCACTCAAGAGATCCACTGACATAAGATTTTTCCATATGTGCTCAAGAGATCCACTCACAACAGATTTTTCCATATGTGCTGAAGAGATCCATTTGGTCACTTTTTATCCACTGGATGAGGCGGCAGGGAAGTTTTTAGTCCTGTTTTTATTATCCGTTGTTTGGTGTTTGTGGTCTGTTTGTGACCGTGCGTTCGCGCTTGACAAAGGCCAGTTGGTCGAAAATTTGCGCTTGTTTTGTCTTGTTTTGTTAAATACGCGCTTACATTGGTTTTCTTGTTCTTCTGGTTCCTGTTTACTTGGGCGCGGGCAGTCGCACTTGTTTTAGATCCACTGCATTAAGATTTTTCTGATGTGCCAACAGACATCCACCGTATTAAGATTTTTCCATACATGACAAAATAAATCTGCCTGTGATTATCTGAAAGACTCCTTCAAATTGCACAAACATCTTCATGCTGGGGATGTTTGTACAATCCCAACAAACAGAAAGATGACTACACAAGAATGATTTGTACATCTTCCTAAGATGGGCAAGAACAAACCTATCATCAGTTTCCAGGTAGTTTGAACTTGAGATACAAGTTTTCAAATGATAACAAGTAAGCCTATCAGCCTGATTAAAAAAAAATGTTAAAAAGAAAAGCCTTTAGAAAGGATCAAATTCCACATCTGTTTCATAACTGGTTTACAACGGATTTACAAGAGTAGAGATCAGTGTGTAATCACTGGACAACAAGGGATTCTCTGTGACAAAGGAGGAGGAAAGACAGCTCACCATTTTTGCCATATGAGCCATGTCGATGGCACCAAACTTGTCCACATTGATGGCTCCGATTTTCATGCCTGCCATTTGAGCACTGGCTGGGTTGGTGCCATGAGCGGAAACTGGGATCAGACACACCTGTAAACCAAGCATGCCTTAATTCAGAGATATGAAACGTACATTGAACATTAGAGTCATCTGTGAATCAAACATAAGCTAAGGATTATCAATGTACACCAACTTATTGTGTCAAACATGCACATTCATGTATTTTACAAATCATACACTAAACTAGAAAATGCACTGAATCAGGATATCAATCAGACACTGATCAGATATTATAATAAATTTGATTTACTTTGAACATTCTGTGGGTTTAGTTAACCATATATTTATACAGTCACACATTCTTATTCTTATTGTTTAAAGCCTGGCTGACTGCACAGAGCCATATCAGGGCTACAACCATTTCAAAACATCCACAACATCTAGTTGAAAAACAAAAAAGCTGGAAAAGAAAATTAAGTACATACATCAATACATGTGCACACATAATCTAAGGATATGCCCCTGGCATTGACCATTCCATCCAATTTATCACCAGAGGATTTAAAAAAATATACCTGAATACAAATGTGAGCATAACTAAAGATACTAAAGCATACATAAAAATGGCCTAAATTACTTAAAATTGCTCCTGCACTGTATACTTCCTTAGAGCTAAAATGCAGTCAATAAATGTACCCAATTATCAATCCTAGGAGAAAGTCTTAAGACTTTATAGAACACATACAGGTGAACAGACCAACAAGGCAGAAAATAATAGGAAGAGATGACAGAAAGCAAAGGAGGAAAGAAGAAACAAAGGGATTGACAGGAAAGATGAAATTTCTGGCACAGAATTTCCAGAAGGTTAGTGTACTGAATTAAAAATTCAAAAACAAGTGCGACTGCCTGCGTTCAAGCAAACAGGAACCAGAAAAAACGAAAAAAGAATAAGAATGCGTATTTAAAATGTGTTCTTATTCCTTTTTCATGTTTTTTCTGGTTCCTGTACTGAATTAAGTTAAAATATTTACTGATTAAAGTTTAACAATCACAACAATATACTGATTTTTTCCCAATAAATGCTGAATCACTTCGTCACTTTCATTCAGAGCGTACATCACCAGGAAAACAAAGTATTGCAGCTTAAAAGTAAACTTTCATAAAAAAGTTTTGAGATCTTACATCACTCCAAACAAGGTAATGAATCTTCGAAACATCATCACTTTGTGATTTGTCTTCTTGTTTTAAAATGTTTTTACATATATACATAATAATCATTCTTTATGTTACATATGACAAGGCTGTCTCTCTAGGAATTGACATCCAGAATGAAGAATTTTTTTTTTTTTCTGAGCATGGAATCAATTCATTGCAAGTTTGAGGAGGCACTTTTTATAACATAGGTCAGGGACCTTAACACCAACTTTCCCCTTCAAAATGTATTTATCAATTTCTTAAAATAATGCTTCTGTTGGAAGTGGACTATTCTGAAAACCATATTTATGTTGTATTGTGGTGATATTATATTTGCCCCTGAGGCCCAACTGTGGCACATTAATAGACACATACTGAAGAAAAAAATTAAGATATAGATGCCCAATTAGGGCATGGAGAATAACAGCAAATAAAAGAAAATCCAACATGATTATCAAATAACATGAAGCAGAAAGAACTCAGTTCAACAGAAAAACATTCATTTGAGATTATCTTATGATAGAATACATAAGTGTTCAAAATACAACTTTTATATTCTCTAAAAATATAACAGTGTTAGAGGATTTGATAAATTTTGCTAATTTCACAAATCTTTTTTCATTCCAGAAATTAAATTATCCAATCAGAACGATGATTTGACTGAAAGATATTTTTGTGGAATAAACTTCTGACAGTCATCACAGAATTCTGACATTGTTACAAGATACAGATGGTCTAGAATATCAGTCATCATCACCTTGAAATAGCTTCATATAACATAAAATCTGACATGCATGGAGGGCAATATCAAACTTTGAAAACATTTTTGATATACTGTCAGAAGTTCCTAAGAAAGTGCTGTGTACACATCTTCCTCAAAAAGTGCTGATTTTAGGCACTTTTTAAAGTCCCTCTGACACTGACCTTTCAAACTTATCCTTTCATGATTCCTCACAGACCACTCTTCGACCCAAATTTGGTAAAGATCCATCCATAAATAGCTGAGAGACTCGTGTTCGCACATTTTTTTGTCACAGACACACAAACACATATCTCACTCCAGTCAATATGAAATCACTTCCCTTTTCTTAGAAAGGGATTAAAAAAAAGTTTTTGATCAGTCAGTGGATGATGAGCTGTGATGGCTATGAACAAATGTACTAACATTTCTCTGTTCTTCTCCAGTGGACTGGTGGTAGGCCATGATGGTTCGCAGTCCAGCATATTCTCCCTGTGCTCCGCTGCAATCAAAATAACATGTCTTCATGCATTCATATGATTAGCAATATTGTAGCATATATCTCATACATGTGCTCAAATACACAATAGCAGCATGGTCTTCAATGTGTATCAATCTTTTAATCTGTCACATTATAAAACCCAGTGTTAAGCCTTTACCACAAATTCAGTTCAGTTCATGTTGCTTATAGCCCAGATGACCAGTAAGGTCATATCAGGGCTAACACTTCTCTAAAAACAACTCCCAATCTAATTAAAAAGCCAACAGTTAAAAGCCTATCATATGAATAGCCTTTCAAGTCTAAAATGCATCTAAAACCACAACTGAAATACCATTATGTTGGTTGTAATCATCAAGTCATTACAATTCCAGATGTTTCCCCCTGCAGATATGTACTGTCACTGCCTGAAGAAAAGTGGCTGAACTGCTAAAGATTGAGTCTGAAAACAGTTCTAACATACGTTGACCAAAGAATCCTTCAGTAAAATACAAACAAACTAAATAATCAAAGAAATCTGATAAAATTGAAAGTAAATATTGTCCCCAAACCTTAGGGCAGAAGTGGAGTGAGCTGGATGGACCTCTCTTGATGAGTGTAAATTTGATACTCAAACAGCACACACTTAATAGCAGCATTCAGGCTTCTGCATTAAGATACTAGGATTTTAAGTCAAGTGAACAAACCTCAGACTTCAAATTGGAAGGCCCTGGGTTCAATCCATCTAGACACCTCCACCTAGTGGGTAAAGGGTGCAGATTTGTCCAATGTCCCGAGTCAACATGTGTGCAGACCTGCCCCATGCCTAAACCTCTTTCATATGCAGAATATCAAATACGTATGTTGAGGATCGCGTAGTTATGCCGATGGATGGCTTATAGAAACATGGAAACACCCAGCATGAAAGCAATGGCAAGTGTAACAAACTACTCTGTGATAACAACTTTAACTGCTGGAAAGTATGATATTACCGTCATTATCTCTACTCCTGAACTGGCTTTTTAGGGCTGGTCCCACTCCTGTCCTTTCCTGTTTTTGCCTTTCCCAATCCTGAACAGGTCAGGCACCCACTTACAGGTGGGCTACCAAGATGCCACATCCATAAAGTTTTGCATGCCCAGCCTGAGCCCATGCAGCCAGGCTGGAAGGTGGAAGCTAAATCTCTATGCTGTACTGGTCTCTGCTGCCTTCAGTACAAAAAAATCTTGTAACCCAACTAAATGAGACCTGAAACTGTCATGTATTGCAAAAAACAAAACAGAACAAAACAAAATAAAATAAACAAAATGAAAAACCAGCAACAGTGTACATTTCTTGACTGACCTGTTGGGCTGAAAGCAGATTTCATCATAACCAGTGATCTCACACAGCAGTTCCTCCAGTTCATCCAGCAGATGATGGTAGCCCAGAGCTTGCTCACGGGGAATGAAGGGATGTAAGCTTGAGTATTCTTTCCATGTACATGGCTGTAAAAGCATCAGAAAGACATTGATTTTAGCTGGTGAGTATATGGAAAAAAACCCAACCCAATGATAATTCATGTTGATTAACAATGCATGCATACATACACACACACACCTATAACACACATACAGAATCACATGAAACATTCCAAATTTGATACTCAAATAACACTCATACCCAACAGCAGCATTCGGGTCTCTGAATTAAGATACCAGGATATTAAGTCAATCCAACTGTTATATTGTTATGTGAAAGAAATAATGATGCATCCCACAACATTACCAACCCTGCTGTGTATTGTCCACTACCAATAAACCTGACAGAAAAATCAAGACTTGTATCTCCATCCCAGCCCTGAGCACAACACCATGATCTCTTGAAATTGATGGATGCTATCTGATTTCATTTGATGCCTGGCAGTATGGATGGATGGTGGTCACATGGTAGTCATTACATCAAATTGAAAAGCCCTACTCATAGACATAAGAGCATGCACACACAATCAAACACAAACACACATATGTGGGAAAGACACATGTGCACAAACAACACACTGCTTTTGCTGCTCCAACTATGGATTCTTTGTTGTTCCAAATCTACCAACACTGAGGTCACCATGACAGCAGGGCAAGCTCATTGTGCTCTATAGGAACCTTACATTGTTAAAACTTTCAATCAAGTAAAAACAGACACTGACAAAAAATGAAATGAAAATAAGTATTAACAAAGGGCCATGGCATCTGGAACAAGCTTTCACAATAGTGTAATGATACATGAAAATGAAAATGACAGCAATTATGCTATGGAGTTCCATTACATACACAATCTTAAATATTCCATCTCTTATTCCATCTTTTGCATATCATACATCCTTTTCTTTATATCAATGAGCCTGTTCATTGTTATATGCCAAGAGACACTGTACACTTCGAAGAAAAATTTGAAAAAAACGTTTAGAAGAAAAAAAAATCGTCAACCTCTCACCATCATTTCTGTGGTACTGTTGAGTTTCATGGTGCAAGATCCAAGAGAGATCATGGAGTGCACCAAGGACAGATCCTTATTCTCCAGCTGTTTCATGTAACGTACTAGTTGTGTCTCTGAGTGGTGGGTGTTGAACACAGGGTGGGAAAGGTAGCCCGAGGTTCGGCGGTGAACTGAGTCAGTGGTCAGGATCTTACTTTGGGGATCTGGACCCAACTCCTTTGCAATTTCATCCTTGTTCAGAGGAAAAGAGAAAACAGAGCTGAACAATTATTTTCATTTAGAAACACTTTTGTAGGCATTCAAATTTGGTATTTTCATGAATGATAAAAATCCAAAGAAAGAAAACAAGATCAAGTAACTGAAAGCCATACAAAGAGAATGACACAGAGTGAGAGGAACAAAATGACCTCCATAATACTAAGTATACAAAAAAAATATATACAAATATTGTCTAATCAACCAAACCAATTATAACAATAAGCACAACATAACAATAATTAGAAGTATGACACAGGAACAACCCAGAAGAGCCATCCACACAGATAGACAAACAAACAAACAAAAAAAGACCCAACAACACAACAATAATGAAAAAAATATTACAGGAAACCCCTTCAAGAGCCAATCATACTAACAAACCAAAACAACAGAATAGTAAAATCATGTACATATCCTTAGTCCCAAGAGAATGAAAGCAGGGTTGTCTACTTTACCATGGTGATGCTGCTGCTGCTGACTGAGTCTCCTTTTGATTCAGCAGATGAGTATTAGGTATACAAGTTCTCATCGTCTGGTATGGGTCTTCATATGGAATACAAGACTGATCCTGGAGGCACGTGTCCCTTCACAGGTACTGCATGGGAAGACACCTGTGACCCTGAATCTGCTTCTGTCAGTCAATCATGTGTTGAACAGCTTGCACATTGCTTTGTCTTCTCAGTTGGTAGTGCTGATACATCCTTGTGCCACTTTAGTACTCTTTCCTGTATCCTGATCATGGCGTCCTACCTTCAACTCTCCATACAGGTACATCTTTGGGATGTGGCTGTCTTCAATACCAATGTTTCTGTCCAATGAAGCTGGCATTTGATGAAAAGACACTATACTTGGAAAGCCACACTTTCTTTCTTAGAAACTTGTGAGGACATTTGATCTTGTCAAATGATGTTGTACATTTTACAGAGACATCTTTGAAGGAAATGTCCCAGTTGTTGAATGTGTTGTCAGTAGGTAATCCAGATGTTGCCGCAGTACAGCAGACTGCTCAGTATAATGCTTTGGACACAGTGATCTTAGTGGCAAGCCTTCAAAAGGCAGAGTAGGACTTGGAAATGTGCAGTGCCATCTCTGCATCAAGCGATCCATTGTTGCTCACTGCACAGCCCAGGGAGCAGAATTTTCCAGTCTTTGACCTCCAGGTTGTTGATGACAATTTGATAATTGGAAGTGGTGAAGTGACAGAAACCTGAGTGTTGTTGGACAAAACACAGACTCTATCTACTATAAGACAGAAGCTGAAACCTGAGTGTTGTTGGACAAAACACAGACTCTATTTACTATAAGACAGAAGCTGAAACCTGAGTGTTGTTGGACAAAACACAGACTCTATCTACTATAAGACAGAAGCTGAAACCTGAGTGTTGTTGGACAAAACACAGACTCTATTTACTATAAGACAGAAGCTGAAACCTGAGTGTTGTTGGACAAAACACAGACTCTATCTACTATAAGACAGAAGCTGAAACCTGAGTGTTGTTGGACAAAACACAGACTCTATTTACTATAAGACAGAAGCTGAAACCTGAGTGTTGTTGGATGAAACACAGACTCTATCTTACTGTAAGACAGAAGCTGAAACCTGAATGTTGTTGGATGAAACACAGACTCTATTTACTATAAGACAGAAGCTGAAACTGAGTGTTGTTGATGAAACACAGCCTCTACCTTACTGTAAGACAGAAGCTGAAACCTGAATGTTGTTGGATGAAACACAGACTCTATTTACTATAAGACAGAAGCTGAAACCTGAGTGTTGTTGGACAAAACACAGACTCTATCTACTATAAGACAGAAGCTGAAATCTGAGTGTTGTTGGACAAAACACAGACTCTATCTACTATAAGACAGAAGCTGAAACCTGAGTGTTGTTGGACAAAACACAGACTCTATCTACTATAAGACAGAAGCTGAAACCTGAGTGTTGTTGGACAAAACACAGACTCTATCTACTATAAGACAGAAGCTGAAACCTGATGGTTGTTGGACAAAACACAGACTCTATCTACTATAAGACAGAAGCTGAAACCTGAGTGTTGTTGGATGAAACACAGCCTCTACCTTACTGTAAGACAGAAGCTAACTGTAAATGTTGGATGTCCTCATGAGTGTAAAGCCAGTGTGTTGACATGTGAAAGAAATTCCTGCAGGATAGTTATGAACACTTCAGTCTTGGCTTTGAGTTTCTGCAGGTTAAAGAGTTTTCCATCTGAGCAAAACTAGATGTACATCACCCCTTTCTTGTCAACGTCTGAATGCATTAATCAGTATTATTACAAAGAAGATGGGAAACAGTATGGGTGCTGGAACACATCCCTGTTTCATTTTGTTTTGCACTGTGACCTCGCCAATATGCATTCCCACAAACCCTCCTGGTTAATGGTGTGAAATGCTTTGGTTACATCTACAAATGCCATGCACATCTCCTGGTTTTGCTTGCGATACTTCTCCTGCAGTTGGTAGATGGCAAACACCAAATCACTCAGGCCCTTTCCATCATGAACGCCACGCTGAAACTTGGGAATCAGGGGCAAGGCTACATGGGTGATTACTGTTAAGGAACTTCCCCACAATGCACAGGAAGCATATGCCAAAACGTTTATTGGGTGGTAAGGCCTTAGTGCCCTTTTTCTCGTAAACATGAATGACAAATAGCATCTTGAAGAACTTCTTCTGCCATATGGACTGGTAAAAGGATGTCAGCTTCTTCAGAATATCTCATCCCTAATCCTGCTGAATCTGCAGGAATATTATCACCTCCAGTTGTCTTCCAAGTGTGGTCCGCTCCAGGACTTTGAATATCTCAGCACTGGAGGGTGGATACGCAAATGATTCTTTTACTTACGATGGTAAAGACAAACAAACAGAAAAACAAGCACACAAAACAAGCAGACAGAATGAACTGTCTGGCTGAGACAAAGAAGACAGACAGGTAAAGGAAATAGGGGTTCAAATAAACTGTGATTACAAACATCAGTCAGGAATGTATTTCCGAGATAATCACTTACAGGAGTATTGGGTGATTTGACAATGTCCAGCAAGTCAGCCAGGTCCTGATGGTCCACTGTTTCATCCAAAGCGATTGAAATCTGAAATATATTTCTCTATTGCTATCAAGCAGAAAGAAATTATCCAATTTTATACTGTGCTAAATTCATCTATCATTTCTTATAATTAAAAACAAAGTGTTTCCTCTTTCTTTTGCTTTTCGTACATGTAGTTGATAAAACAACCAAACACACCACTACCAACACTGCCTTTTTTCTTTAAAAAAAAAAAAAGTTTAAAAAGCAGCCTAAGGCATTCATTTCATTTTTTAATGTTTAAAAAGCAGCCTAAGGCATTCATTTCATTTTATGAAAACGTCTTTAAAAATATCTTAAACAATGAATAGTTCTGTTAAGTTTAGGCGGACATACATTTTATGAAGTTTGATGAGTCAAGACTTAGGAACATTTAAAAACGAAACATAACAGACAAGCACAGTACACTGCTGTCTTTCAAGGAATGAAAATTTCAGACAGATTATGGATATTATTGGATGACCCTTGTATGTTTCTGCATAGAAGACAGTTCATACAAAAAAAAACAACCATGCACACACTTGCTTTTTATGTTTTTTTTGTGAGTGAATGGTTATGTGCCAAAGTTTATTTCAGTTAGACTTGTTCATATGAATTGCTATTTGAAATACTTTATCACAATCTTGCAATTTTCCTCCCTCATACACTTTTGAGAACTTAGTAAAGATAGTAAATGAAATACCTTTCTCTTTCACACACTCACATAGAAATTCCATGTAAAACTAGAGATTAATTGTTTTTTTTTTTATGCACATTATTAATAGAATCTCCATCTGTTTCCCAAGCAACAAAAAAGTTCCCTGAACAAATTCTGACCACATATGCCTAACAGTAACTTATTTTGCTGACTGATTCACTTATATCTATACTCTATATACTGCAGACTGCACCTATCAGCGTTTAAACAAGGATATACTGTATGTGCTCATTGCAATTTTAACTGTTTTCAGGAGAAAAATGTTGAAAATATGTGGGGGCTAACGTATTTTAACATCCACTAGCATATGTGGAAAGCAGAAAAATTTTCTATCTTCTTCAGGTCTCCCCCCCCCCCCCCACACACTCTCTCTCTCTCTCACACACACACACACACACAACACAACCACAGACATACACAGTAGTGCATACTATATAAGCTACACATATAGTTTCAAATAGAATCATGCCAAGTTAATAAAGACGTACACATCCATCACTGAAGTAGCGGAGGTTGATCCTGTGGGCGATGGCCCTGTCACGGATATCCTGCTGTCCTGACACCGGGAGGAACTTGATGGTGTCGAAAAACTTGGAGGAATGCAATGTGTGACCAGCTTGCTTGATGCCTGCCATAGCAGAGGATGACAAAAATGGAAACACAGAATAAGTTATATCAAGCAAAAAGTATATGTACACAAATGAATACATATTCACAATGTCTAACAATACACAAGCATACCTAAGGTCATAGAAATATGCATACATGAATGTTTACACAATACCACCTAGTAGTTACAACTGATATAAGAGGAAGAATTATAGCATCAAAAGTGAAAAGCCTGGATAAACAAATAAGTCTTTAACAACGACTTGAAATGAGCAAGGGCGGGCAGATTCCTCAGATCAACTGACAAAGAATTCCAAACAGTGATCCCATTTGCCCCTTGCTCTACGAGTTTTCAAGTAATGCCCAGAACCAGAAATATAACTCTTCTGCACTCTATTCAGAACGCTGATCTTTTGCGCTTTACATGCTAGAAATAAATACAGCTGGGAAACCTCAGGCCAAATGAAAAATTAGAATCTTAGGGTAATGCTTTGATGAATGAAAGATTAGAAGTTCAGATAAGGCTCAATGAAGCACATAATGATGAATGAAAGATTAGAAGCTTAGAGTAATGCTCACTCAATGATGCACACAGTGACCTTCTCTACATTACTGTTAAAGCAATCTGATAATTATCAGAGAGCATCTTCTGCACAAGTGTTCACCCACCCTCTGCCAAGATGAGAGCCCCATTGTGAATCCTTGTGGCAATATTCTTCAGGCCTTTAGGGCCATGGTAGATGGCATACATGGCTGACATATTGGCAAGCAGGGCCTGTAAACACGAATGAATAAAATTAATCTCAGATTGATTCATCATGCTTGTATTATTGCAACAGAAGATTCCAGAGTTTGTGCAAGAGCAATTTACTGCATTATAACAATTTCATGTTATCCAAAACAAGTGTGACTGCCCACGTTCAAGCAAACAGGAACCAGAAAAAACACGAAAGAATACGAACACGTATTTAATACAACAAGACAAAACAGGCGCAAGATTTTCAGCCAACAGGCCTTTGTCAAGTGTAAGATTACAAACAAACAAACACCAGATACAAAAATTATGAGAAAAAGACTGAAACTTCCCTGGTGGTAGTTATCATATGTTATCAACCCAAATCTGCTGGGAGTTATCTGGCAGACTCCTTTAGCCTGCACAACACCTATGTTATGCTAGGTCTTGAAATAAGATGGGGATCCATGAACCACGGACACTGCTAAAATAACTAGAGCATTACGGTGGACAGCAAACAAACCAACTTTTATGTTGCAAGGTGGGGCTAACTCAAGACATTTAATCTTAAGCCCATGTCTCTATCCAAACAGCCAGCCAGCCCACAAATATTAATGAAACATGAGTGGTAGTCTCAAAATAGTGGAACTTGGAAACTATTTCCTTCTTAGTGTCATCTATTCCTCCTCACTTCCACTAAAACAGGGCCTTCGCTACAATTTTCATCTCATTCAGTCTCAGGCAAGTCTTGTTTACTTCCATCCAAAAGATATAAGTTGTTTTCCATTCTGCATCCTGTGTTCTCAGGGATGTGAGCACTGGCTGTCCTTTTCCTCATTCACCCTGGTGATTATATCAAGCAGTTGTCCATAAAATGTCAACTTGTCAGGATACTGGATCTGTAACTTTTATTTAAAAGTAGTATCCTAGATAGTGGGCACAATGTCGCATGCACGAGGTTTGTAATCAGGGTACTCTCGTTTCCACCTACTCCCTCAACCGCACTTGCACTCACACACTTCTTCTTGAAATACAACTGCAATCAACCAAAAATGTGAAAAATACAAGCTGACTCCAAACCCATTAAATGCAAACAGTTGAGTTGTTCCTATGCCCAATAAGCATCTTGGAAGTTGTTAATCAAACTATGTGTATATGTTGTGTTGCATGTACAGTTATGTAATGCGCAGCTTCTCAATCTTACCAACTGAAAAACATACGATCACTTTTATTAACTTTGTAACAATTACTAAAGGCAGGAGCGATAATCAAATGATGATGACATACATCTTTCAACTGGGTGGTCTGGGTTTAAACATGCTTGGATACCACCTGGTGGGTAAAGGTGAAGATTTTCCCCATTCTCACTGGTCAACATATGTGCAGACCTGCTAGTGTCTGAATGCCCCACCCCACTCCATGTCAAAAATGTTGACACGCAAGATCTGGCAAACCATGTCAGTGTTCTGTCACTTACAGAACATTAAAAATACAACAACAACAACACTCCCCCCAAAAAAAAACAGCATGAACATCCCTGGAAACAAGAGTATGAATGCATTAATGATTAAAACAAGGGGCATAAACATACATACCCATTCATACATACATGTGCATGTGGCAGCTGCAGTCCAAGAATGAAACAAAACTGTATAGCCCCTATTAATTTTCTACTATTTCTTTCATGATCATCACAAGTGGTAGTATCATAATTACTATTATTTCTTTATCACTGAGAAATATTGAGATGTGCAGCATATAATTCCCATACATGTGACAACTTGGTAGAGAGGAAATATTGCATGAATCAATGTACATAATAAAACAATTTACCAACATATATGACCTGAAAAGCATAAATTAATATCATTAAAAACAAAATCTATCAATAGATCTAATGACCTGAAAACAGAAATTCTTACCCTCAGTCCACTCTGCAGGGGAAAAGAGCAACTGATATTTGAATTTAACGTTAAATTAATGCACAACATACCTGGGCAGTACAAATATTACTGGTGGCCTTGTCACGGCGGATATGCTGTTCTCGGGTCTGAAGCGCTAAACGGTAGGCCGGTCTCCCTTGGGCATCTCTGGTCACCCCAACAACACGGCCTGGGATTGTACGCATGAAGTTTTCCCGACAGGCAAAGAAACCAGCATGGGGTCCTCCATAGCCCAGTGGTATGCCAAAGCGCTGGTTGGTACCAATAGCAATATCCATTCCAATGTCGCCTGGGGGTCGCAGAAGGGTCACTGCCAACAAGTCAGTAGCACCCACCACAAGCGTCTGAAAAAAGAACAAGTAAATAATATGTGAATTCATCAGTACAACTTTAAAAGTGCTGGTTCTTTATCACTGCATCCTGTGAAGTTTTTTTTCTGAATTTTACATACAACTGGGACACCACACATTATATAATAAAGTGTTAAAATAATAGAAAGATAATAAAAGGAAAGACTGTCACCTAATCTACAGGTTGTAAGAAGTGAGGTGGTAAGAACCTCGACTTTCTCCAGTCTAGCATTATGAGGGCAGAGCTCAATTCCTCTTGCTGCTTTATCTTCTCCAACCCTGAAGAGGAGCAGGACCCCATTCACAGCTGGGTGAGCTGGAGGCCATATGCATGAAGTTTCTCTCTGGCTAACATCCAACCTGTGCCAACCAGTGCAAGCAAATTGAAAAATGGGCGTACATACACATCAACCGAGGCCTACATAATTCTAATAATACAAGGGAGACATTTTCCTCACCTTTGACTCCTTTCGCCTTGGTGATGAGCGCAGAGAAGTCACTGACATGGCCGTCAGTATCAGGGTACTGTACCAGGACGCCACTGAAGTCACAGTCTGACAGATCCAGCTCCCGCCAATCTCCCTCCACTACTTCGATTTTCAACACACTGAAAGAGAATGCATAAAACAGTGCAAAAGTTTCAACTGTAAGTGTAAGCCAAGATATAATTGTGGAATGGTGTGTGTGTGTGTGTGTGTGTGTGTGTGTGTGTGTGTGTGTGTGTGTGTGTGTGTGTTGTGTGTGTGTGTGTGTGTGTTGTGTGTCTGTGGGCCCATGTTCTAGCAAATCCATGCATATGTACATTCAGTCATTGCACACATGCATTTGCATGTGCATACATATGCATATGTTCATAAACAGATGCAAAAGCGCATGCATGTTTGTGCTGATGGACTAGTGATTGGAGTATATGACTGAATCATGCTACTGATTGGAGTATATGACTGAATCGTGCTAGTGATTGAGTATTTGACTGAATTGTGCTAGTGATTGGAGTATATGATTGTATCTTTGAAAGCGTTTATGTGATCAACTGTGAGACTGCAGATGCACAAAATCCTAAATTTTCATGTTTTCATTTGTATGTCTGAAAGATTGTGAATCTGCTACCTCAGCACATACTGGAATGAGTCTATAGAAAGCTTATCAATGCATGTGAGCACTGTTCTATTCAAATGCTTAGTTACGGTTTTTACGTTCTTTCAAATGGGTGAATTCCTGTTTATTCTTTTCAATCCCAGCTGCTGAAACTGACATACATTCCCAGATTCTAATTGTTTCTATTTTCACTTAAATGTGAAAACTACATTGGAAACTGGAAACTGCTGCAGAAATAGGGAGAGTTTTCCTTTGATGTCAGCAAAAATAACTGTTTCTCTCCCTTGAACTACACCTTGCTGTGATACACCTGACTCATGGTATTTTTACTTATAAATGATGAAAGGCCTGAAAACAATAAATGCCCTTTAAATTGCACTTGGTTGAATACTTAAACTTGAAAAATCACTGTTCACAATGTGAATTTCAGACAAAAGGACACTAGCACAACCACATGAAATAAAACGTCTACCTGGCACGAGTTTTCACAACAGAGATGGTCTGTGGATGACAACGCATGTCAATAAAGAACTTTTTTCGCTTTGTGTGCCTGGAAACAGAAAACAAAATAAATTTAAAATGGCTTTCAATTAATGAAAAGATAAGAAGAGGTGAAAAAAAATCCAGATGAACACACACAACACGCACGCACGCGCACATGCATGCGCACACCTACACACACATATATACCCACACACACACACAGATACACACACACATACGCATCTACAACACCATTTGGAATGATGCCAGCTTTAGAAATGGTGACACACTTATTCACAACCCATTGACTTACTTTCACCATTCTCAGCTATCTGCCGTAGAAAACTTTTGTGATTTCAAGGACATACAAACTGCTTATAGAAAGGCAGGGAGGGACAAAAGCTTGGGCAGGGTGGGGGGGGGGGGGGGGGGGGGGTTTCCACTGTGACAAAGTAATCAAGAGCATGGAGGAAGTTAAGGATTAAAGGACTGGTATTTTGAAAGAGGATAAAAGAATACTGAACTCTGTGTGTGTGTGTGTGGTGTGTGTGTGTGTGTGTGTGTGTGTGTTGTGTGTGTGTGTGTGTGTGTGCGTGTGCGTGCATGTGTGTGTGCGGTGTGCGTGCTGTGTGATGCGTGGGATTCTGCAAGTTGCATGTTGCATAGCGTGGATTCTCAAAGTTGTTAATTCTGATCAAAGTGTATATTGCTGGTAGTCGATTTTGGCTATGGAACGGTCACTCATGATCTCAAAATGGCTTATGTGAAACGTACGAATTCACCCAGCAATGAACTCTACATCCAGACAGAAAGCATTGCTGAGTAACTGTGCAGACAACAAAACCGAATGTAAGCAGAAGGGGTAAATAAAATGCATACATGCAGACAAGAGAAGAGAAAAACAATTGCATTGGAGAACGTGTGTGTGTGGGGTGTGTGTGTGTGTGTGTGTGTGTGTGTGTGTGTGTGTGTGTGTGTGTGTGTGTGTGTGTGTGTGTGTGTGTGTGTGTGTGTGTGTGTGTGTTCAGTTCAGCTGATATTGCTTATAGCTCAGCCGACTACTAGAGCCATATCAGGGCTAACACCACATCATAAACGACAACCCGGTTAAGATAAAAGACAACAGTTATAAAAACATTCTCACCATCAACCTTGCAAGTCTAAAATGCAATTAAAGAAAATCACGTAACATCATATCAGGTGAAATCTATTGATCTCATGTTAAAACTGGAAAATTGCATCAGGAGGAACGTCTTGGAAGAGGTTCTTTAAGGATTTTGTGTGTGTGTTGTGTGTGTGGTGTGTGTGTGTGTGTGTGTGTTGTGTGTGTGTGTGTGTGTGTGTGTGTGTGTGTGTTGTGTGGTGTGTGTTCAATAGGAGTGGGAAGGGCAGGTGTTAGGTGGGTGGGTATTCTGGGAAGAAGCTTGTAAACAAGTAATTTACTGACAGAATGAATATTTTTCTTCACTGAATATGGCAGAATCAGTGACGGAGATATCTTTAAGAAAAAGTCGTTAATGTCATTTGTTTCTGGAAAGAATGCAGTCATCTCTCTGTAATATCTAGGTTACCCCCTATACCCCATCCACTCTATTAAGTTAAATTTACTATGGCAGAATCAGCAACTTTAAGTATCTTTACCCCCCCCCCCCCCCACATCTCCCGATATATACCACTCTATTATATCAAATTACAATGACAGAATCTAGGTTACCCATATACCCCACTCTATTAAGTTAAATTTACTATGGCAGAAATCAGCAACTTTAAGTATCTTTACCCCCCCCCCCCCCCACAAACTCCGATATACCACTCTATTATATCAAATTACAATGACAGAATCAGCATACCACTATAAGTTATTTACCTATACAGAATCAGCAATTAGAGTATCTACCAGTCTATATTCCTATATCATGTACTTATATCATTACAATCACACATCAGCAACAAACTTGTACAAGAATCACAGCTATTCATATAGTGTAATATCATCACCACCATCATCAACAACTGTACAGACATCACACAGTCATTGAGTCAATATCATCACCACCATCATCAACAACTGTACAGACATCACACAGTCATAGCAATATCATCACCACCATCATCAACAACTGTACAGAATCACACAGTCATATAATATCACACCACCATATCATCAACAATGTACAGATATCACACACTAGTCAATATCATCACCACCATCATCAACAAGTGTACAGAATCACACAGTCATTGTCAATATCATCACCACCATCATCAACAACTGTAAAGATATCACACAGTCATTGAGTCAATATCACACACCATCATCAACAAGTGTACAGACATCACACACTAGTCAATATCATCACCACCATCATCAACAACTGTACAGATATCACACAGTCAATATCATCACCACCATCATCAACAAGTGTACAGACATCACACAGATCAATATCATCACCACCATCATCAACAACTGTACAGACATCACACAGTCATTGAGCACCACCTCATACTGTACAGACATCACCAGTCATGAGTCAATTCCCACACATCACAAGTGTACAGAATACACAGTCATTCCATTCACACCACCCTCATACCAACAACGGTAAGACTCACACGTCAATTCATCCACCTCCAACAGTGTACGTCACCGTCATATATCCCACCACTCACAAGTGTAAGTATACACGTCTTATCACCATCCATCAACACAAAAACTACCCAAAAATAGTCACACCACTCCACTAAGTCCACAGTCAATCATACACACAACCATATCACACACATCAACTGACAGATATCACACAGCATACCCCTATCACTACTATCACAGTATATCATAAATTCACATGACATCACGTCAATATCCCCCTATCACATTACAAATCACAATAATATCTCACCCACCACAGTCACATCCAGTCATTATTCCCCCATCATCAAATGTACAGATACACAGTCTTATCATCACTTCAACAATGAAGAATACCGTCTTTCTCACCACATCATAACAACTGTACAGAATCAAACAGTCAATATATCACCACACATCAACAGTACAGATACACACAGTCAATATCATCCCACCACATCAAACGTAACAATCATCACATACAATGACAGACTACATCATACACACCACCATCCAACAGTACAAATCACACAGTCATTATCATACCCTCATCAAATGTACAGAATCACACAGTCAATCACACAACAACGTACAGACATCACACAGTCATATCCACCACCACATCAACATTTAGAATCACACAGTCATATCATCACCACCTCATCAACAGTGTCAGACTCACACAGCATTTATCACCCATCATCAACAACGTGATTACACAGTCATATCTCACATCATCAAAAGTGTCAGATATTCACAGTCATTTCATCACCACCATATCAAACTGTACGACATCACACATCAATTCATCACCACCTCATCAACAATGTACAGACATTCACAGTCATTATCATCCCACCTCATCAACGTGTACAGAATCACACAGTCATTGAGTCATATCATCACCACATCATCAACAATGTACAGACATCACACAGTCATTGAGTCATATCATCACCACCATCATCAACAACTGTAAGACATACACAGTCATTGAGTCTTTCATCACCACATCATCAACAATGTACAGACTCACACGTCTATCATACCACCATCATCACAAGTACGACATCCACGTCATACATCACCACCATCATCACAACTGTAAGATATCACACAGTCATATCATACCACCTCATCAACAACTGTACAGAATCACACAGTCAATATCATCACCACCATCATCAAAACTGTACAGATATCACACAGTCATATCATCACCCCATCATCAACAATGTACAGACATCACACAGTCATTATCATCACACCATCATCAAGTGTACAGAATCACCATCAGTCATATCATCACCACCATCATCAACAAGTTACAGACATCACACAGTCAATATCATCACACCTCATCAACAATGTACAGAATACACAGTCATATCATCACCACCATCACAACAACTGTACAGATTCACACAGTCATATCATCACCACCATCATCAACAAGTGTACAGCATCACACAGTCAGTATACATCACCACCATCATCACATGTACAGATCACACGTCATAGTCATTCATCACCCATCATCAACAAGTGTACGAATCAACAGTCAATATCTCACCACCTCATCAACAACTGTACAGAATCCACAGTCATTATCATCTCCCACCATCATAACACTGTACAGAATACACAGTCATTATCTCACCACCTCATCAACAATGTAGAATCACCAGTCAATATCATCACCACCATCTCAACAAGTGTACGCTCACACAGTCAATCATCATCACCACCATCTCAACAAGTGTACAGAATACACATGTCAATATCATCACCACCATCATCACAACTGTACGACATCACACATATGATCAAATCATCACTCATTGAGTCAATATCATCACCACATCATCAACAACTGTACAGACATCACACAGTCATTGAGTCAATTATCATCACCACCATCATCAACAATGTACAGAATCACACAGTCATTGAGTCAATTATCATCACCACCATCATCAACAACTGTACAGACATCACACAGTCATTATCATCACCCCCATCATCAACAATGTACAGACATCACACAGTCATTGAGTCAATCATCACCACCATCATCAACAACTGTACAGATCATCACACAGTCATTGAGTCAATATCATCACCACCATCATCAACAACTGTACAGAATCACACAGTCATTATCATCACCACCATCATCAAAACTGTACAGAACACACATCACAGTCAATATCATCACCACCATCATCAACAATGTACAGACATCACACAGTCATTATCATCACCACCATCATCAACAAGTGTACAGATATCACACACATGTCATATCATCACCACCATCATCAACAAGTGTACAGACATCACACAGTCAATATCATCACCACCATCATCAACAAGTGTACAGACATCACACAGTCAATATCATCACCACCATCATCAACAAGTGTACAGATCATCACACAGTCAGATCAATATCATCACCACCATCATCAACAAGTGTACAGACATCACACAGTCAATATCATCACCACATCATCAACAAAGTGTACAGACATCACACAGTCAATATCATCACCACCATCATCAACAAGTGTACAGACATCACACAGTCAATATCATCACCACCATCATCAACAACTGTACAGATATCACACAGTCAATATCATCACCACCATCATCAACAACTGTACAGATATCATCACAGTCAATATCATCACCACCATCATCAACAAGTGTACAGATCATCACACAGTCAATATCATCACCACCATCATCAACAAGTGTACAGATATCACACAGTCATTATCATCCACCATCATCATCAACAAGTGTACAGATATCACACAGTCAATATCATCACCACCATCATCAACAACTGTACAGATATCACACAGTCAATATCATCACCACCATCATCAACAACTGTACAGATATCACACAGTCATATCATCACCACCATCATCAACAACTGTACAGATATCACACAGTCATATCATCACCACCATCATCAACAACTGTACAGATATCACACAGTCAATATCATCACCACCATCATCAACAATGTACAGATTCACACAGTCAATTCATCCACCATCATCAACAATGTACAGATATCACACAGTCAATATCATCACCACCATCATCAACAACTGTACAGATATCACACAGTCAATATCATCACCACCATCATCAACAACTGTACAGATATCACACAGTCAATATCATCACCACCATCATCAACAAGTGTACAGATATCACACAGTCAATATCATACACTCATCAACAACTGTACAGATATCACACAGTCAATATCATCACCACCATCATCAACAACTGTACAGATATCACACAGTCAATATCATCACCACCATCATCAACAACTGTACAGATATCACACAGTCATATCATCACCACCATCATCAACAAGTGTACAGAATCACACAGTCAATATCATCACCACCATCATCAACAACTGTACAGATATCACACAGTCAATTATCATCACCACCATCATCAACAAGTGTACAGATCATCACACAGTCAATATCATCACCACCATCATCAACAACTGTACAGATATCATCACAGTCAATATCATCACCCATCATCAACAACTGTACAGATATCACACAGTCAATATCATCACCACCTCATCAACAACTGTACAGATATCACACAGTCAATATCATCACCACCATCATCAACAACTGTACAGCATCACACAGTCAATATCATCACCACCAATCATCAACAACTGTACAGATATCACACAGTCAATTATCATCACCACCATCATCAACAATGTACAGACATCACACAGTCAATATCATCACCACCATCATCAACAACTGTACAGATCATCACACAGTCAATATCATCATCCACCAATCATCAACAACTGTACAGAATCACACAGTCAATATCATCACCACCATCATCAACAACTGTACAGATATCACACAGTCATTATCATCACCACCATCATCAACAAGTGTACAGATATCACACAGTCAATATCACCATCACCATCATCAACAACTGTACAGATATCACACAGTCAATATCATCATCAACAAGTGTACAGATATCACACAGTCAATATCATCATCAACAACTGTACAGATATCACACAGTCAATATCACCACCATCAACTGTACAGATATCACACAGTCAATATCATCATCACCTCTGGCACAGAGTCATGGCTTCAGCAGCGGCAGTGGCCTCATCCAGCAAAGAAGCGTTGGAGACGTCAAGACCCATCAAATCAGCGATCATGGTCTGGTAGTTGAGCAGACTTTCCAGCCGACCTTGAGCCAGCTCTGCCTGGTATGGAGTGTACTGGGTGGTCCTGACAACATAAGATCTTCATTTTCACTCTTTTTCACATAATGTGACCTATCTTACAGGCAATCAGATGCTTTGAAAGGATATGATAAAAAAGACAAACAAATAAATGCGAAGGTTTAAAGAAGTAGATAAATAAATAAATAAACAGATAAATAAACATTGACTATGATGAATTTAGCTACAGTATGACTGTTACTATAATTATTACTTAAAGCCCAACTGTCAGTGCACGCAATATCAGGGTTATAACCATCTCAAAACACACACCAAACCTAGACTCATGTGTCTACATTTCCTTTTTTTTGTTGTTGTCAAATTTACCCTGCAGAAGACTTGAAGAATGAAACCGGTTATTTTTGGTGGTTTTATTTTTGTTTTTGTGTGAATCTTTGGGGAAAACACCCTACATTTCACACAGAAAAATTCTGTTTTAAAACCTGAAACAAAATCCAATCCAATCTGATTCAACCTCTCCACTCTATCCAATTACCAACACCCTGACCTGACTCCTCAACAATCACAAAATCATCTAAACTTACCATCCTGGGTTTTCAAAGATGTTCCTGATGATGGTAGTGGGAGTGTGGGTGCCATGGTACCCCATACCCATGTATGTGCGGTACATTTCATTCTTGGAGCCTATTTCTTGCAGCTCCTTCAAGAGGGTATATTCTCCTGCAATGATAATGAATATATATGTCTTAAGTAATCAGTCTTCTTCTGTCTGTCATAAAAATGTTTCAGACATGCAAGAAGAAAGAT
The DNA here is from genome assembly GCA_030674185.1 of Monoplex corrugatus. Lineage (NCBI taxonomy): Eukaryota > Metazoa > Mollusca > Gastropoda > Littorinimorpha > Ranellidae > Monoplex > Monoplex corrugatus. Next base: position 54,608,290 of record CM060313.1, read on the forward strand.
GTTATGATCCAGTGAATCAGAAAGACAGTAACTGCAACTGCTGTAATTATCTTGGGATGAAAATGTTTGGGATATGCTAGAAGATAAGCAGAATGATCCACTGATTCATAACAACAACAAAAAATGAAAAACAGATCAAGGGCCCAGCCAAAGTGCCATTATCTCCTCTCCCCAGGTTGTGTTTCTCACACTGACCCAAAGACAAGACACTGATTTGCTTTGTTAATGTTTGTGAGCCTGTAATAAAGTAATAAAAAGTTCTTCCAAAGACCATATGATGAATGAATACATTCTCCAGTTAGACCATAAAAATAGCAGGAAAAATATCTTTTACAAATTTCAACCAACATTCAACATTAAACTTTTCTGTAAAATCAGACATACTTAAAATAGTCAAATGGATAAGTGGTGAACTTCTGATTGGAAGGTGTAGGTTGATCCTCCCATCTAATAAGTAAAGGGTGGAAACTGATCCTGCCTGGGCACTTGTTATCTACTGAGTAATGAGTAGAGATTTTCTGACCTCCCAGGTCATCATGTGTGCAGACCTGGAAGTGCCTAATTCCCTTCAAGTGTACATAGAAGCAGAACATCAAGTAAGTACGTTAAAAATCCTGTAAATTATGTCAAAAGTCCATTGACCATGGAAAACATGAAAGCACCCAGCATTTACATCCACCAAGGATGGACTGTGCAGATTGTGCAGCAACATAACCTCCTGCACAGTGTGGACAAAACAATGCGCACATAAGCATTAAAAAAAGGTAAAAAAACAAAAACAAAACAAACAACAAACAAACAAACAAACAAAAAAACCACAATCAGACAGTTATACTATTAGAACAAAATAAATAGTTCAAATAATATTCTTGCCGACCACTGACCCCGTTATATTAACTAGGCCACGGTGATCAAGAAAAAGAAAAAACTCCTTGTCATGCTGTCCTCCTTCTTCTCTGTCTTTTATTTTGTGTCATTTTCAAATTAAACAGGAGAAGCAAAGATAACAGAATGTAAAATACAGAACTTGTGACACATTTATTTGTCATATGAATCCAAGACAGGACTAGAGGACAAAGCATGGTTGTGATAAGTTCACAGAGTAGTTAATTGTTCCAGCAGTTAATGTTTTCGCAATTCGTGTTATCATCATCAGAGGAAATAAAAATGTATAAGTGACTCTGAATCTTTCAGTTTTCTCAAACGCAGACTACCACAGACAATTTGCAACATTCGTATTAGCAAATCATCTCCTTAAGTTGGTCACTTGAATTCAGCATTATGGATTTAGAGCAATCCTCTGTTGCAGATCTATGTTTTTCCTGAGTTTTTTTCATCAAAATATTGTGAACATGAGACAATATATCATCACGCAAATTTACTGTCCAAAAATTACATAAATTTGTTATCTAAAACTGATTACAAAATAAGATGAAGAGTAAGAACAATCATCATGATCATCATCAGGTGCCTTGCCGCATGGCGTTGGCGATTATGGACTTCCATCTGTCTCTATCTCTTGTTCAGTTGTTGCCTCAAGCATCTCTTCCACCCTCCCTGTCTTCAGCCACTCTGCAAGTCCGTCTAGTATCTTCTCCAGGGTCTACCCAGTGCTCTCCTTCCCTCCAGCTTTCCTGTTGTGACCAGGTGTTCCAATTCCCCTTTCCTCATAAAATGGCCTATGAATGTTGCCTGCCTTTTCCTAATCTTTCTTATGAATGATCTACTTGTGTCTGCCTCCATCAAGACTGTCTCGTTTGTTTTCTTTGCTGTCCATGGAACTCTCAACATCCTTCTTAGAAACCACATCTCGGCTGCCTCAATCTTGTTCTGGCTTTGCTTGTTGACTGTCCATGCCTCGCAACCGTACAACAGAATTGGTTCTATATAACATTCAAGAACTCTCTTCCTGATGTTAATTGATAGGCATTTGTTTGCAAGAATGCTTTCCATCTTGTTGAATGTTGTTTTGGCTTGGCTGATTCTGCTGGCTATTTCTGATGTGCATCTGCCGTCTGGTGAAATGATCATTCCCAGGTATTTAAATTTATCAACCTGTCTCAAGGTTGTGCCATTTGCTATTATTTTGCATGAGGGGATATCATGTTTTTTACTGATCACCATGACTTCAGTCTTCCTGCTGTTTAGTTCCAACCCCTTACCTTTGCTTTCTATTTCAAGTATATTCACAAGCTTTTGTAGGTCCCTTTCACTTTCTGCAATTAGTACGGTGTCATCTGCATATCGAATGTTGTTTATCATTTTTCCTCCAACGCTTAATCCAGGGTCTTCCTCTAGTTTTCTCATGATGTTTTCACTGTAAAGTGAAAACAGATCTGGTGACAAAACACAACCTTGTCTGACTTCTCTTTTGATGTTTTGGAAAGAGCTTATATAATTTTTTATTCTCATTGCAGCTGTTTGTTCCCAATACATATTTCTGATTATTCGTATATCTTTTCCATCAATATTGAGTCTTTCTAGTTGGTTGATCAATTCTTCACGTCTTACCTGATCGAAAGCCTTGGTATAGTCAACAAAGCATAAATATAAATCCTTGTTCACCTTGATTGACCTCTCTATGATAGTTCTTAGGCATAGGATCTATATGGCATTAATAGTTCCTTTCCCTTCCACATATCCACACTGTTCATCTGCTATTTCTCTTTTGATTCTATTCCTTGTCCTCATCATGATTATTCTTGTTAAGATCTTGGTTACATGACTCATCAAACTGATTGTGCGATGGAGTTCGCATTCTACAGCCCCTGTCTTCTTTGGAAGTGCAATGAAAATTGATTTTGATATATCTTTGGGGATTTTTCCAATGTCGTAAATTTCATTTAGGAGGACTGTTATTTTTTCTATACTGAATTCCTCCAGGACTTCAATCATCTCTGTGGTAATGTTGTCTGGTCCTGGGGCTTTTCCTGGTTTCATCTTTTTCAATGCTGTTCTAACTTCATCTTTCATTATGGGTGGTCCTTCAAAGTTCTTTCTTATAATGTGTTCTGCGTTTCTGCCATCCTCAAAAAGGTCTTTAATGTACTCTCCCCATCTGTCTAATATTTTGTCTTTTTCCATGAGAAAGGTCTTTAATGTACTCTCCCATCTGTCTATATTTTGTCTTTTTCCATGAGAAGAGTACCATCTTTCGATTTTAAGCAACCAGTTGATGTGCATGTATTTTTCCTGTGGACAATTTCTTCAATTTGTCTGTACATACCCTGAGGATCCGTTTTGTGTTGTTCTTCTATTTCTTTGCATTTTGTTTTCAGCCAAGCTTCCTTAGCTTCATTGCACCTATTCCTGATTTCTTTGTTTATCTTCCTGTATATTTCCTCGTTTCTTTTTGCCTTAACATTAGTATTTTAGGACTATGGGAAGTGAGATGGAAGGGGGCAGGCATGATAACATCCGGAGAGTATACAGTGATATACTCTGGTGGAAACTCACATGAAAGAGGAGTAGGCATTGAATGTAATGGACAGGGACAAATCAAAAGCAGTCAAGGGATACTGGGCTGTGTCCGACAGAGTCTTGCTAGTCAAATGGGGAGGCAGACCATTTGATATCAACATCATTCAGGTGTATGCACCAACATCCACAAGTACTCAGGAAGACATCGACTACTTCTACGCAGTATTAGAGATGGCCAAGGCCCAATGTATATCACAAGAAGTTACCATAATAATGGGAGATTTTAATGCTAAAGTGGGAAAGGATAGGGTAGAGGATATAGTTGGACCTCATGGCCTTGGTACACAAAATGAAAGGGGAGGGAAACTTGTAGAATGGGCACAAATGAATGAGTTCATAGTAGGAAACACCTGGTTTGAGCAGCCTAATAGAAGAAAATGGACTTGGATGAGTCCAGGAGATAATACCAAAAATCAGATTGACTACATCTTGATTAATAAAAGATTTAGAAATTCTTTACTGTCAGCAAAAACACTACCACAGTGACAGTGACCACAATCCTGTAGTGGGAAATTTAGGTTGAAATTATGGAAAAGGAAACGGACCAAAAGCAACTTCAAACTAGATCTTGGACTCTTAAACAGCTAAAGACAGATGAAGTGATACGTCAAAAATCTAATGTACACGTTCAAAACAAATTCAGTGCTCTGGAAGACATTGGCGACAGTGAGGGACAATGGACAAAGTTGAGAAATTCGATAAATGAAGCTTGTGAAGAAATCCCTGTAGTAGATAGAAAAGCAAAAAGAACTGGATGACAAAAGAAATTTTAGGCTTGATGGAGTAAGAACAATACACTGTGCCAACTCAAAAATGTCTAGCAATTAGCTCTCTCTCACATCTCTGTTAAAGACAAAGACAGATGAGGAGTGGTGCATGCATGGATGCAAGTGTGCATGATCATGTGCATGTGTACACATGAAACGTTTTTGGTATTTCCTTTTATACTCTCATATTCATCTGTTTGTCAAGACGCAAAGGATTCACTATTTCAATGACCCAGCACACCTTTTCTTTAAGTACATGTGACTGTCCTAGAATTTAAATCGGTAACAGAAACTGGTTTTAAGACTCAACAAAGTCAGAAATATGGTACGTAACATGGTGTTAATATCAGGTTTACATGTACAATTACTTGTATCATTTCTTTAAGCTCTCAGTTACTGTCACTTTAACATTTAAGCTGTACTGACATATCAAAAATACGTATAAGTCAACATGGAAATAAAAAAAAAAATCCACCATGAATAAAGCTCAAGAAACACATTCAAAACTTTTGAAGTACAATGATTGAATGAGACATTGCAAAAGAATTCAAAGCCTAACAGTAACAACTGTAATTAAAACTCGAGCTGAAACTGAACACAACACACACAGACACAGAAACACACACAGAAACACACCACACACACCACACACACACACACACTTTTCCCACAGTAAGCCAAAAATTATGAATACATTGAAATCATATGCATTCAATATAAAGCGAAAGGTTTAGACAAAACAGTTTATCACAAAGCAACTGAAAATAGATACCAGTAATAATGCAGTCAAACAAGAACTGCTGAACATCATGGAACTGACTGACCACCGGCCTGCACCCACATTTGGTGAGGATCTCAAAAATCTGCCTAGCCATAAATTACAGTTCTGACATAGTTTTCATAAAGCGTCCAAAATGGATATGAATAACAATGCAGTCAATAAATGCTGAACATCAAGAAAGTGATCAGACATAAGATGGAGAGGGTTTCAAAAACCTGCCTAACATAAGTCAACCCTTATCTATGAACTGTTGCTAGATGATACAGAACTTGGAGGCTGAGTGCAATTTTTCTTGGGAACACACAGATCCCTCATCTTTGTTTACGAAATGCATTTTCTAAAAAAAAAAAAAGTTCATGTCTCTGTTTTCAGCATACTTGGAATAGAATAAGCTTTGGAAACTAAATGTTCAGTAGTTACACTGTTAAAGTTCTGCTGTTTGCCACATACATCAGCCAGATCACTGGCCCCAACATTTGAATAACAGACACCCAAAAGCAATATTACATCTGAGTCTCTTGTGATTAACTGGTGAACTAAAAATTTTATCTCAAATATAAAACCTAATCTACTTGATCGTGACTAACAATGTACTGCCATGAAAGCTGACTTGGAATCTGATGAAATAATGATTCTGCTTGGCAAGATGACTAACAATTCAGCAGTAAATATGAAACTGCCTTGTGTTAAATGAACTCTTTTTTTTCACATTTAAAACAGGAATCACAGAAGCTGTACAGACTTTGGATGAATTCTGGACTAAACCCCCCCTTTTTATTTTGTTTTGTGTTTTTGTTTTGCAAAGAAAATCGGACAATTGTTTATCAAATCAAGGGCCTGAAAAACAATTATGTGAGGACTGTCCTCATTTACGTTTTCAAGAATCACTGAGTCAATTGTATCATGATTAATTTGTTAGTGATTTTACTAAAGGATGGTGTGTGTGTGTGTGTGTGTGTGTGTGTGTGTGTGTGTGTGTGTGTGTGTGTGTGTGTGTGTATGTGTGTGTGTGTGCGCGCTGCGTGCGCGTGTGTGTGTAACCTAGATAAATTCCTGGTGAAACTGCATTGACACTGGCAATTAGAACCTCCAGTTCTTGGTCTGGCTGGCTCTTCTGGTAGGCTATGACTCTCTTCTGGTAGAGCTATGACTCTCTTCTGATAAGCTATGACTCTCTTCTGATAGAGCTATGACTCTCTTCTGATAGAGCTATGACTCTCTTCTGATAGAGCTATGACTCTCTTCTGATAGAGCTATGACTCTCTTCTGATAGAGCTTCTGATAGAGCTATGACTCTCTTCTGATAGAGCTTCTGATAGAGCTATGACTCTCTTCTGATAGAGCTATGACTCTCTTCTGATAGAGCTATGACTCAAAGTCTCAAGTCTCAAGTCCAATCCCATCCTACAACATTAAAGTTAGCTTGTTCACTGCCCACCTTCATGCTGCATTCATTTTGGTCATGTCAGTATTTCATCGGTCCTGTCAGTTTTTCCAGTTCAAGACCTTGCGAGTGCATAGGATTTTGCATAGATTCAAGGAGTCTACCACATAACTGTTTGCAGATCTGAGTGAAGCGCATATGGAAATATCTAAGTGTACAGATTCCTTCCTGAGAAAATTCCAAACTCCTGTCTTGTTCTATGTTGGATGCACGCTGTTGTTGTTGTTGTTTTTATAGGATCATCGCACTCAGGGAAGTTACCACTGTTCTCACCTTTTTCTTTTCTCCATCCCATTTTCTATGCCACCTTAATTAATGGCCGCAGAAGCTGGCACAGTTTTTACAATGCGACGATGATGATGTTGATGAGGGTGATAATCATGATGCTATGGAATTTCATCCGGGATTGACACTATGTGACGGGGCTGTACTCTATGCTTACAATCATAATATATCCTGGCATCAACCAGGCCTGAGAGATACAGATACCTGTGGTGCTGGTCAGAAGATTTGAGCAACACCCTCAATGACGCATCCCTGAAGTGAATGAGACTTGACTGTGTGGTCCCAGTCTTCCCAATGAGCCCATAGCACGCCCAACTCTGGATAGGAGCTGGTTACAGCCGAAAAATCCCACAATGATTTCTGAACAGACTGATGGGGATTCGAACTCACAACCTTCCAGTCAGTAGTTTGCTGTGCTAACCACTACACCACAACGAGTGGTATGTTGGATGCAAGTTGGTTCACAAAACATTTTACAGTGTTGCCTCTAGTCCAACCAACTGTGGCAAAATAATTTCAGCGAACCAGCCAACATAGCAGAGTTGTATGTTGGATACAAGTTGGTTCACAAAATGTTTTAGTGTGTTGCCTCAAGTCCAGCCAGCTAACTGTGACATAACGATTTCAGAGAACCAGTCAACATGGCAGAGTAGTTAGCACAATGGACTACAGATTGGAACTTCATGGGTTCGAACCCCAAACAGTCAACAACAACAACAACAACAACAACAACAAATTGTGGAGTTTTTTTTATCTTTCAATCCTTACAAATTCCTACCAAGAGCCGAGCATGCTGTGGGCTTATCTGAACAGTTGGAACCACACAGGTTGAGTCTCATCCACTAAACAGATGCATCACAATGAAATTTTTTACCAACACCACAGGTGTTTGTATCTCTTGCACCTGTTGATGCCAGTATATCACTATGAAAGTAGCAAAGAGTACAGCCCTATTATGTACATTATTCAGATGATACAAGAATGAGATATCTAAAATTATGTTGCAATTCATGCAATTATGGTAGGTTCACACATGTCAGCCAACTCCTTTTTTTTTTTTAGGTATTTGCAAAAATACATATAATTCACTTTTTTTTTTTAGGTATTTGCAAAAATACATATAATTCACAAAGGCTCACCTTGACCCTATTACTTCTAAATGATTTGCTTCACCGACTTACACAGGCATATCCATTTCACAGTAGGCCAGAATGTGCAGCTAAGGCCAATATATTATATAGGATATGATAGCTATCCTTGAGAAAAATGTCTTCCACAGACGGTGTGTGTTATCAGCTGATTTGCACACAGAAAATTAGATACTGTCACAACTACTTTTTCCATTAAGAAATAACCAGTTCATACTTAATCATGCACATACTGACATGGGCACGATCTATGCTTTGAACGTAACTGGAGGCCATGAAGGGTAGATCTATCTCTCTAACACACACACACACACACACACACACACACACACACACACACACACACACGGAATCCCCCCAAAACAAATAAACAAACAAAACCCCAATGTTTTGGCTGATATTAGCCACTTTCTTCACCTAACAACTGTCACATACTTGCTGTGCATAAGTTGTCTGTAGTTTTTGAACAAATAGAATTGATACTAACTTATTAAACAAGGTCTGCTCTGAAGAAATTTTCATATGCAAACATTCCTAAATGTATGTGTGTCCTGCTTTCGTAACAAACATTCAGTAGATCAGGATATGGTTATTCTTCACGTCACTGCTATTCAGAATGGACCAAGTTGCTGCCACTCTTGTCAAGTGAGAGAAAACCTGACACTGTGTCAACATATGTATTCAGTTTCAGAAACTGTCAGTTCAACCTTTCCACTTGTCGTCTCCTTCATATGACCTACCGGGGTCATGGCTGCGCATGATGTGCTGTACATTGTGAGAACGCAACAGGGACTCGTTTGTTCATGACATGTTCCACTCTCTTGTCCTATGACTAAACACTTCCATTCCCTCAACCTATCCACCAACTTCCTGCACAAATGGGGATAGGGTGAGGAGGTGTACTGGTTTGATAGCTGTCATCTGTTTGATAAGTGGTGATAAGCTGTGATCAAGCCATGCTAATGCTGTTTTTTTTTCCCCAATCACTTGTAAACAAATAGAGTTATGTAGGAACTTGCAAAACATAAACTGGCTTCTCTGTAACCTATCTTCAAAAACTGGCATGTTTGTTGCCTGTCTTCATAAACTGGAACGCTTGTTGCCTTTCTTCATAAACTGACATGTTTGTTGCCTGTCTTCATAAACTGACATGTTTGTTGCCTGTCTTCATTAACTGACATGTTTGTGGCCTGTCTTCATAAACTGGAATGTTTGTGGCCTTTCTTCATAAACTGGCATGTTTGTGGCCTGTCTTCATAAACTGACATGTTTGTTGCCTTTCTTCATAAACTGACATGTTTGTTGCCTGTCTTCATTAACTGATTATGTTTGTTGCCTGTCTTCATAAACTGGAATGTTTGTTGCCTCTCTTCATAAACTGACATGTTTGTTGCCTCTCTTCATAAACTGACATGTTTGTTGCCTCTCTTCATAAACTGACATGTTTGTTGCCTGTCTTCATAAACTGACATGTTTGTTGCCTTTCTTCATAAACTGGAACGCTTGTTGCCTTTCTTCATAAACTGACATGTTTGTTGCCTGTCTTCATAAACTGACATGTTTGTTGCCTGTCTTCATAAACTGACATGTTTGTTGCTTGTCTTCATAAACTGACATGTTTGTTGCCTTTCTTCATAAACTGACATGTTTGTTGCCTTTCTTCATAAACTGACATGTTTGTTGCCTTTCTTCATAAACTGACATGTTTGTTGCCTTTCTTCATAAACTGACATGTTTGTTGCCTATCTTCATAAACTGACATGTTTGTTGCCTATCTTCATAAACTGACATGTTTGTTGCCTTTCTTCATAAACTGACATGTTTGTTGCCTTTCTTCATAAACTGACATGTTTGTTGCCTTTCTTCATAAACTGACATGTTTGTTGCCTTTCTTCATAAACTGACATGTTTGTTGCCTTTCTTCATAAACTGACATGTTTGTGACCTTTCTTCATAAACTGACATGTTTGTTGCCTTTCTTCATAAACTGACATGTTTGTTGCCTGTCTTCATAAACTGACATGTTTGTTGCCTTTCTTCATAAACTGACATGTTTGTGACCTTTCTTCATAAACTGACATGTTTGTTGCCTGTCTTCATAAACTGACATGTTTGTTGCCTGTCTTCATAAACTGACATGTTTGTGACCTTTCTTCATAAACTGACATGTTTGTTGCCTGTCTTCATAAACTGACATGTTTGTGACCTTTCTTCATAAACTGACATGTTTGTTGCCTGTCTTCATAAACTGACATGTTTGTTGCCTTTCTTCATAAACTGACATGTTTGTGACCTTTCTTCATAAACTGACATGTTTGTTGCCTTTCTTCATAAACTGACATGTTTGTTGCCTGTCTTCATAAACTGACATGTTTGTTGCCTTTCTTCATAAACTGGCATGTTTGTTGCCTTTCTTCATAAACTGACATGTTTGTGGCCTTTCTTCATAAACTGACATGTTTGCGGCCTTTCTTCATAAACTGACATGTTTGTTGCCTTTCTACATAAACTGGCATGTTTGTTGCCTGTCTTCATAAACTGACATGTTTGTTGCCTTTATTTATAAACTGACATGTTTGTTGCCTTTCTTCATAAACTGACATGTTTGTTGCCTGTCTTCATAAACTGGCATGTTTGTTGCCTTTCTTCATAAACTGACATGTTTGTTGCCTGTCTTCATAAACTGGAGGTTTGTTGCCTGTCTTCATAACTGACATGTTTGTTGCCTGTCTTCATAAACTGGAGGTTTGTTGCCTGTCTTCATAACTGACATGCTTGTTGCCTTTCTTCATAAACTGACATGTTTGTGGCCTTTCTTCATAAACTGACATGTTTGTTGCCTGTCTTCATAAACTGACATGTTTGTGGCCTGTCTTCATAAACTGACATATTTGTGGCCTGTCTTCATAAACTGACATGTTTGTTGCCTGTCTTCATAAACTGGCATGTTTGTTGCCTGTCTTCATAAACTGACATGTTTGTGGCCTGTCTTCATAAACTGGCATGTTTGTTGCCTGTCTTCATAAACTGACATGTTTGTGGCCTGTCTTCATAAACTGACATGTTTGTTGCCTTTCTTCATAAACTGACATGTTTGTTGCCTTTCTTCATAAACTGACATGTTTGTTGCCTATCTTCATAAACTGACATGTTTGTTGTCTATCTTCATAAACTGACATGTTTGTTGCCTTTCTTCATAAACTGGAACGCTTGTTGCCTGTCTTCAAAAACTGACATGTTTGTTGCCTGTCTTCATAAACTGACATGTTTGTTGCCTTTCTTCATAAACTGGAACGCTTGTTGCCTTTCTTCATAAACTGACATGTTTGTTGCCTGTCTTCATAAACTGACATGTTTGTTGCCTGTCTTCATAAACTGACATGTTTGTTGCCTTTCTTCATAAACTGACATGTTTGTTGCCTTTCTTCGTAAACTGACATGTTTGTGGCCTTTCTTCCTAAACTGACATGTTTGTTGCCTGTCTTCATAAACTGACATGTTTGTTGCCTTTCTCCATAAACTGGCATGTTTGTTGCCTGTCTTCATAAACTGACATGTTTGTGGCCTTTCTTCATAAACTGACATGTTTGTTGCCTTTCTTCATAAACTGACATGTTTGTTGCCTGTCTTCATAAACTGACATGTTTGTGGCCTTTCTTCATAAACTGACATGTTTGTTGCCTTTCTTCATAAACTGACATGTTTGTTGCCTTTCTTCATAAACTGACATGTTTGTGTCCTGTTTTCATAAACTGACATGTTTGTTGCCTGTCTTCAGAAACTGACATGTTTGTGGCCTTTCTTCATAAACTGACATGTTTGTTGCCTGTCTTCATAAACCGACATGTTTGTTACCTTTCTTCATAAAGTGACATGTTTGTTGCCTGTCTTCATAAACTGACATGTTTGTTGCCTTTCTTCATAAACTGACATGTTTGTTGCCTGTCTTCATAAACTGACATGTTTGTTGCCTGTCTTCATAAACTGACATGTTTGTTGCCTGTCTTCATAAACTGGAACGCTTGTTGCCTTTCTTCATAAACTGACATGTTTGTTGCCTGTCTTCATAAACTGACATGTTTGTTGCCTGTCTTCATAAACTGACATGTTTGTTGCCTTTCTTCATAAACTGACATGTTTGTGACCTTTCTTCATAAACTGACATGTTTGTTGCCTGTCTTCATAAACTGACATGTTTGTTGCCTGTCTTCATAAACTGACATGTTTGTTGCCTGTCTTCATAAACTGGAACGCTTGTTGCCTTTCTTCATAAACTGGAACGCTTGTTGCCTTTCTTCATAAACTGACATGTTTGTTGCCTTTATTCATAAACTGACATGTTTGTGGCCTTTATTCATAAACTGACATGTTTGTGGCCTTTCTTCATAAACTGACATGTTTGTGGCCTTTCTTCATAAACTGACATATTTGTGGCCTTTCTCATAAACTGACATGTTTGTTGCCTGTCTTCATAAACTGACATGTTTGTGGCCTTTCTTCATAAACTGGCATGTTTGTTGCCTGTCTTCATAAACTGGCATGTTTGTTGCCTGTCTTCATAAACTGACATGTTTGTGACCTTTCTTCATAAACTGACATGTTTGTTGCCTGTCTTCATAAACTGGCATGTTTGTTGCCTGTCTTCATAAACTGACATGTTTGTGGCCTTTATTCATAAACTGACATGTTTGTTGCCTGTCTTCATAAACTGACATGTTTGTGGCCTTTCTTCATAAACTGACATGTTTGTTGCTTGAATGATTAGTACATCAAGTTTAGTGGTGTCAGCCTTTTTTTTTCAGTGTAAGTCTTGGTTTCCTCTCTCTTCCTGACCCCTTCCGTCCTAATCTCTTTCCCACTTCACCTCTTGCCAGTGCATAAGGTTTGTGCAGACTCAAGGAGTCCACCAACTTGTGCCAGATACCTGGTTAGCATTTGGGTGGTGTGCATAACGAAACTGTCTAAGTGTGCTAAATTTCAACACATTCCAAGAGAGAGGGGATGAGACGGAGATATGGGAAGAAAGGGGGGGGGGAAGGGGAGAGACAGAAAGAGTGAGAGAGAGAGAGAGAGAGAGAGAGAGAGGAGGAGGAGGAGGAGGAAGAGAAGGAGGCGGGAAGTAAGAAATCAAGAAAAAGATACCTTGTGAGAATTTGGAGTTAAGGATTTCATCCTGTTTGGACAATTCCATATGCACACAGGCGCTCTACACAACTGTAAATCTGCCAGTCATTATCAGGCAAACTCTTAAGCCTGAGTAAAACCCTAAGTGTCGGCAAGGTCTTGGAATGGGGGAGGTCTGGTAGGTGTGTGTGTGTGTGTGTGTGTGTGTGATGGAGAGAAAGCTAACAACACCAAAATGACGTCATTAAAATGGACAGCCAGCGACCAATTTTTGTGTGGTGGGATGGGACTGATCTTGTGAATCTGAATTTTGAGTCCACGGCTGTAGCAACAGAATCATCCAGCCTGATAAATAATGATCAAACGAGCTGCACACAAAACAAACAAAGCCCCCCCCCCCCCCCCCAAAGTGCAAGGCTGAAGATTAAGATAAGCTTTATCAAATGTGCCACTTGTGAAAGCAGATCTTCTTGTGAGTAAGATGAGAAATTAAGCTGAGATAGATGGTGAATTTATCTGAAATACTTTTTCATACGTTTCTCTACCACCACCCCTTAAAATAGGAGAGAGAATGAATAAGACTATAGCATGGAGTAAAATGTTTCGAAGTAATACAGTTTGTTAAGGTCCACATCTTTTAACTATAACATCAAACAGATTCCTCATCATCAGGTGCCTTGCCGCATGGCGTTGGCGATCATGGACTTTCTTCTGTCTCCATCTCTTGTTGCCCAAGCATCTCCTCCACCCTCCTCGTCTTCAGCCACTCTGCAAGTCCGTCCAGCATTTTCTCCCTGGGTCTACCTGGTGCTCTCTTTCCCTCCAGCTTTCCCGTTGTGACCACGTGCTCCAAATCCCCCTTCCTCAAAAAATGGCCTACAAATGTTGCCTGTCTTTTCCTAATCTTCCTTATGAGTGATTTACTTGTGTCTGCCTCCATCAAGACTGTCTCGTTTGTTTTCTTTGCTGTCCATGGAACTCTCAACATTCTTCTTTGAAACCACATCTCGGTTGCCTCAATCTTGTTCTGGCTTTGCTTGTTGACTGTCCACGCCTCACATCCGTACAACAGTACTGGTTCTATATAACATTCAAGAACTCTCATCCTGATGTTAATTGATATAGGCATTTGTTGGTAAGAATGCTTGTCATCTTCTTGAATGCTGCTTTGGCTTGGCCGATTCTGCTGGCTATTTCTGATGTGCATCTGCCGTCTGATGAAATGATCGTTCCCAGGTATTTAAATTTATCAACCTGTCTCAAGGTTGTCCCGTTTGCTGTTGTTTTGCATAAGGGGATTTCATGTTTTTTACTGATCACCATGACTTCAGTCTTCCTGCTGTTTAGTTCCAACCCCTTATCTTTGCTTTCTATTTCTAGTATATTCACAAGGTTTTGTAGGTCCCTTTCATTTTCTGCAATTAGCACGGTGTCATCTGCGTATCGAATGTTGTTTATCATTTTCCCTCCAACCTTTAATCCAGGATCTTCTTCTAGGTTTCTCATGATGTTTTCGCTGTAAAGTGAAAACAGATCTGGTGACAAAACACAACCCTGTCTGACTCCTCTTTTGATATTTTGGAAAGAGCTGATATTGTTTTCTATTCTCAATGCGGCTGTTTGTTCCCAGTACATATTTCTGATTATTCGTAGATCTTTTCTATCAGCATTGAGTCTCTCCAGTTGGTTGATCAATTCTTCATGTCTTACAAGCCTTGGTATAGTCAACAGAGCATAAATACAAATCCTTATTCATCTCAATTGACCTCTCTATGATAGTTCTTAGGATGTATATGGCATTAATAGTCCCTTTCCCTTCCACAAATCCACACTGTTCTTCTCCTATTTCTCTTTTGATTCTATTCCTTGTCCTCAGACAGACTATTTGCTTTAAAAACACACAGACACTGTGCACACAACACAAAACAAACAAAAAGATAATACAAAAATCAAAACAAAACAAAACAAAAGAAAGAAACAAAGAACAGCCTAAGTACACACTTGTACAAGCATAGAAGCACATACACACGTGTATGCATGCAGACATAAATACTTACACAGTGACAACATACACACTCTCCCTAACATACACACTTACGCTAACGGCTAAGTAAACAACAGTTTCCTGCAGATCAAGATCTTTGTCAAAATGCATGCACACAAACCACATGCAAAAAAACCGTACACGCTCACACGCACACGCACACGCACATGCACGCGCGTGCGCACACACACACACACACACATATATGAATTTACCAATGTTTTCAGGCAGGACAAACACACACATTAACTCATCCATAGTTTCTACCAGATCATGATCTCCATAAAGACGAACACACACACACACACACACACACACACACACACACACACACACACACACACACACACACACACACACACACCAACTCACCAACAGAATCAGGCAAGTCAAGATCTCTGTCCAGAAGGATGGACTCAGGTACAGCTTTTTTGGTCAGTTCTTCTAAGCTCTGAAAACCAAATGGGGAAAATGTGATTTTTTTTCCGTTTTCAACAATAAGACAAAGTTCTCCCATCTTAGTGGGGGAACGAGGTTTGTAAATACCTTAATTTTTCTCCCGCATTATGAGAGTGGTATCCATCTGCTCTCCCATCGCTGCTTTACCTTTCCCAACTCCATGGAAGACAGGTACCCATTTATTGCTGAGTGAACTGGAGGTGGCATGTGGATGTTTCTGTCAAGCCTGCTTGATCCTAGGCATTCCGACGAGGAGGACGTCCAGGACAATGGGAGACTGTCAAACATAAACAGTCCAAAACTAAGATATGTTGTGGACAATACCTTTGGGCCACAGTTCCTGAAAAGTCCACACAAGTGTGTATTTGGGACACCGAATTTTGTTTTGATTGTTTTGGTTCAGAAGAGCTATTCACATAACAAGAAAGCAAATGCTGTCCTTGCAGTTTCTGGAACAGTCACAACAAGTGATTTTGTGATTGTGTGAGATGTGTGTGTGGTGTGTGAGGTGTGTGTGTGTGTGATGCTGTTGTGCTAGGTGTGTGTGTGTGTGTGTGTGTGTGTGTGTGTGTGTGTGTGTGTGTGTGTGTGTGTGTGTGTGTGCGTGTGCGCTGTTGTGTGTGTGTGTGTGCGTGCGCGCGCGTGTGCGCGAACGTCGTGTGCAATTTCATATGACACTGCCCCCTTGGCTTTTTAACATAATTGGGTCAGGTCAACGGCCGCTTGTTTCTTTAAGACCCAGTTTTCTGCCGTTTTCTGACAACACAGGCACATGAAAATGAGTCAATATATATATATACACATAATATATATGTACATATATATATATATATATATATATATATATATATATATATATTATATATATATATATATATAATATATATATAATATATATATTATATTAACTGACCATGGTTCCTGGAAAAATGTCCACAACCGACAACTAATCAAAAAATCACACGAAAGACACACTATCTGTCTGTCTATCTATTTGCAGAGAAACAAACAAAAAACAACAAACTAGAATTTTTCTCCCAGTACTTCGGTGTGTGTAGCCTTCCTCAGGGGAGTGTATACTCGGGAATGAATATGCGAATCACAAACTTTTCAGTACGAAAAATGTTCACAAAGCAATGCAATATTTCTTTTTCTCTAATCCACAAGATCTTTGTTCCAATCCCGTCCCCACACCCTAATCGTAATGTCGATCACCAAACCATCATCCCTCCCCCACACCATCCTCCACCCTTGTTTCTTCTCCCGTGTGCCTCCCTCTATAACTACGCACACTCTCACGCGTTAACCACTGAAAACACACTAACACATACACAGATTTAAACTTCCACCTGACCCTCCCCCCCCCCCACCTCACCCCGACAACCCGTTCTACTTCTTCCATCCTTTTCTCAAGTTCAGCGACACTGCCTTGTTAGTTCCAACAGAGATCAAACATAAGAACACATACGCCCGTTAAACAGCAAAAACATTCACTCTCTTCTGATCCCTTTGACATTCCCTACACTTCCAATGACCGATACCGAACCAAACCATGTGTGAAAAAAAAAAATCAGTCACCCAATCACATACGACCCAAAACATCCCAACTGATACAAACAGAACCACAACGAGGCACACCATTACATGGGAAAGCTGACAAACAAAAATACATGTGTGTGCCAAGTACAACAAAATAGGTCCTCATTATAGGAACAACATGATAATATAAGATTTGTGGACTAGTGTCAATACTACCTGTTCACGATTTCATTTTATGACCTGTTAATATTTTTGATAAATTATGTTTCTACCGTGTGTGTGTGTGTGTGTGTTGTGTGTGTGTGTGTGTGTGTGTGTGTGTGTGGTGTGTGTGTGTGTGTGTGTGTGTGTGTGGTATGTGTGTGTGTGTGTGTGTGGTATGTGTGTGTGTGTGTGTGTGTGTGTTGTGTGTGTGTGGTGTGTGTTGTGTGTGTGTGTGTGCACGCATGCTTCCGACTCTTGTTTATACTGCATTAATGTATCGCCATTCCCCCCACCCCATCATCCCTTCCCCCCCCCCCCTTTTTTTTTTTCTTGCTATGTAAAGAGCAACTTACACGTTTTGACACAGACTGTTTAAACTTTACAACTAGAATAATCATTATCATTATTAACAGGGACGCCTGCGCGCGCACACACAGACACAGTAACATACAATTCTCTGGTTGAATGCTATGGTCCCCACCACTTGGGTCGAGCGCTCGGAGCGGGTCTGACAGGTCGATACAGCCACCCAAACACCCCTCCCCCCCTCCTCGTCCCAAAACAGTTAGGCCTTGACAGTCTGACCTGTTCGGTTGACCTGCCTGTTTGTTATTATTATGAGGTTTAACGCCCGCACCCACGTAAGCCCTACATCAGGCGAATTGCCATAGGCTACAATCACCAACATTATGACTGAGGTTTGTTGGTCGACATTATGACTGAGGTTTGTTGGTCGATGGGGTTTAATGATCTATTAGCATTTACTTTTGAGGTCAAGTTGTTTTGTGGGTTGACACCACAAGCAGCTGCTTAAGACTGACAGGTTGGTTGGCAGATAGAAGTTTTCGCGACTTATCAGTTATTTCCTCTTACGATCAAGTTGTTTTGTGGGTTAATTTAAACAGCTATCTCTGGTTTTATACTGCAAGGTGCCAAATGGTATCAGACTACAAATTACGTCATCTGTGATAACAATCTACGGAATACCTTTCAATGACTTTGTATTACATGTAACCCTATACGCCCATGTCGCAACTCTGCTTCTGTACGAAAAGAACGTTTAATTAATTTTTTTAATTGTCTACAGAATTTTGTCGGGTCAAGTTCTTTATGGCCGTGTAAGTTATGCTTGAAGAAAGCAAAGGCATGATGTACACGCGCACGATAATAGCCAATTATTGCATCTGAAAGATTGGCAACATAAAACCTTATTTAAGGCCTAGCAACGGGATCCTTATTTAAAAAAAAAAAAAAAAAAAAAAGCTGAACATGCGAATTCTTGCTTCCAAAGCGGTCGCTCCAGCTGAAGAGGTACCAACAATCTGACAAGTCTATTTTCCCCCTTCTATATCGAGTTTGTATGTTATCAAAATGTGCATACTGAACTGTGATTTGGGGAGGGGGAGGGAGATATAGATCTGGGCCTAGTTTACAATTATGATGACTTTCTGAACTGGACAGCATTAAGAAAATGTAAAGCATTCTTACAAATGCCTATCACTTAACATCAGGAAGAGAGTTCTTCATAGAACCAATACTGTCCTACGGATGCGATTCTCAACAATCAGCAAGCAAAGTCAGAACAAGACTGAGGCAGCAGAAATGTGGTTTCTGGAAAGAATATTAAGAGTTGCATGGACAACAAAGAGAACAAACGAGACAGTCTTGAAAGAAGCAAACACAAAGGAATATCAATGAAGACAAATAGGAGAAGACAAGCAAAATGCATAGGACACTTTAGGAGGCAAGAGAAATTTCAGCAACTAGTCACAACAGGAAAGCCAATGGGGAAAATGAGCACCACGCAGACCCATGGACAGAAATGGTAGAGATATTTTGCAGCAACAAAACAGTTCGTACGGAAAGCCATGACTGCAAACGCCATGTAGCATGGCAATGATGATGATGATGATGATGATGATGATGATGATGACCTTTCTGGGTATGTGCTCTCTACTGAATTTGGCTAGTGACCTACACAGTACTCGTACACCTTCAGACTCTGTGTGTGTGTGTGTGTGTGTGTGTGTGTGTGTGTGTGTGTGTGTGTGTGTGTGTGTGTGTGTGTGTGTGTGTGTGAGGGAGAGAGAGAGAGAGGGGGGGGGGGTTGTTTGTTATATTTGGAGTTTAACGTCCGCACCCACATAAGCGATACGGCAGACGCGGAATCTTACCTGCAATCAGAGCAATAAACAAGTAAGGACTGCAATCCTACCTGCAATCAGTCAATCAACTGACGCCTCTTACCATACTTGAAGTATGAGAGAAAGAGAAGCTATTAAATACTTATATGCCGATAGTCCGTATGTGTGCGCGCGGGAGTATAATTATGTGCATGCGCATACGGGCGAAATTTGCGCGCTCGTGGGGAACGATTTACTGAGCAGCATTAATCCAGAGCTTTTAAGTAGCGAGTCTTGAAGATGTAGGGGGGGGGGGGGGGGGGGGGGCAATGACATAATGTGGTAGGCCTCACTACTGGCATATTTTACCATATTTACGATTACCTACCGTCGAATGGAGAGAGGAACTGAGAATGTTTGAAAGAACACGGCTTCTTAGAAGGGGCATGCGCATAAAGAAATCGCACAATCACAATTAGACTAACTACGTAGTAAAACCGTTTCTAAATCAAATGCCATATCAAAATATTTTACGACTAAAAAAAAAAAAAAAAAGGGGGGGGGGGGAGGGGGCAAAAGAAAGAGATTTACAAAGATAAGAACGTAGTAAACTTACATTCTCAGGCTACTTAACAAGATGTTTACAGTTAACAAATAGGCCTAACACACCTTCACTGGTGCCTGGGTGCTAGTCTTTTTGGATGAGATACTAAACCGAGGTTCTGAGTGCAGCTACCTTTCGCCCACGTTAAAGATCTCATATGAACAAAAACGTTGTCCCTGGCAAAATTATGTAGAAAAATAAACTCTCAGAATCAAACACACACAAACAGGAAAATGGGAGGAGGGGGGGGGGGGAGATGGGTGGCGTTGCACTGAGGACACACTCACCCCTGAGACAGCCCGAATTTCACACACTAATTCCAGAGTGACGAAAATGAATAAAATACCAGAATACAAAATGCTCATGCCCATTGTAACAAAAGACAATAAAATACCAGAATACAAAATGCTCATGCCCATTGTAACAAAAGACAATAAAATACCAGAATACAAAATGCTCATGCCCATTGTAACAAAAGACAATAAAATACAAAATACCTGTGGTTATATAAAAATAAATAATAATAAAAAAAAAAGAAGAAGAAAATAAAATAAAATGATCAGGCCATACTGACAGCCTCATCTTCCCCTCATTTATTATTACTATTTTTCACATTTAGATACATTTCTGCTGCGCCAATGATTATGGCCACGAAAGCAGAACCTATATTCTACTGTGCCAAAGATTATGACCACAAAAACAGAGCAACCTATATGCGCCAAAGATTATGACCACAAAAACACAGCAACCTATATTCTACTGTGTCAAAGATTATGACCACAAAAACACAGCAACCTATATTCTACTGCGTCAAAGATTATGACCACAAAAACACAGCAACCTATATTCTATTGCGCCAAAGATTATGACCACAAAAACACAGCAACCTATATTCTACTGTGTCAAAGATTATGACCACAAAAACACAGCAACCTATATTCTACTGTGTCAAAGATTATGACCACAAAAACACAGCAACCTATATTCTATTGTGTCAAAGATTATGACCACAAAAACACAGCAACCTATATTCTACTGCGTCAAAGATTATGACCATGAAAACAGACTTAAAATGTCAAACAATCAGGATTCTGTGATTCAATCAGCCGATTTTCTGCTTTCATGCTCTTGATTTATCGGCATGTATTTTTATGCTGTTTTGGTGGTTTGGTCTACAATGTGCAAGCAACGTAACAATCATATTGCTGAAGGTCTGCATACTCCGTCTTCGATCGTGAATGAGAGCGAGCGCGCGGCGGAGATATGTAGATGTTTTATCGTGAACACCCTCGACCCATACATAAACCAGGGATTGGAGAAAGGGAACAATAGCGTTAAGCTGCACAATACCTTTCATTCATCATCTACTGTGTCATAGGCAAGCACAAAACAATATAAAATTATTACATCATCTTGAAGCTTTAGACCACAGAATGTAACACTGCCAAGTTTCTGGAACGTTCTGGATATATATCTGCATTTTAAGCCTGTTGTACCCCAAAACGGCTCTGAGCTATTTCCAATGATTCCTTGTAGATACCAATCTCGGAGTCGGACAATCAAACAGAAAACGCGTCTGATTTTTTAAAATACCGGAGGAAAAGGGGCAGTTATTTTCTAGTATAATTAAAACTTGTTCATTCACGCCTTAATCTAAATCTGATTACGCAATCATGTATTCTTTTAGTAGTTACGTCACTCACACATTTTTCTACTTTGTAAGGTGATTTAAACTGCCTACAGGAAGAAAATCTATCGTTATTGAGTACTTCACTATTCCATTCCTCTTTGTATCTCCCTATCGTTTTTTGATCATAAGAAAAACAAATTGTACACCGTTTATCTTCACTTCCTGAAATCCATATCCCTCTAGACATTTGAGGAAAAATACAAAAAGAAAAAAAAAAAAAGAAAACAAAAGGCGATGTGAAACTAAGGAACCTTGGCTGGAAACAAAGTGCCAAGAAATAGAAGACCGACAAAAAGCAGATCCTCAAGTTATGTACAGAAACAGTGATGAAACTGCCCACAGGAAAAAGACATGCAAATCAACTGGTTGCTTAAAATCTAAAGATGGTACGCTTATCTTAGAAAAAACAAAATATTAGAGAGATGGGGAGAGTACATTAAAGACCTTTTTAACGATGACAGAAACGAAGAACACATTATAAGAAAGAACGTTAAAGGGCCGCCCATAATGAAAGGTGACGTTAGAGCAGCATTGAAAAAGATGAAACCGGGAAAAGCCCCAGGAACAGACAATATTACTACAGAGATGATTGAAGCCTTGGAGGAATTTGGAATAGAAAAAATAACAGTCCTCCTAAATGAAATTTATGACACGGGAAAAATCCCCAAAGATATGTCAAAATCATTTTTCACTGCAATTCCAAAGAAAGCAGGGGCTATAGAATGCGAACTCCATCGTACAATCAGCTTGATGAGTCATGTAACAAAAATCCTATTAAGCATAATCATGATGAGGACAAAGAACATTATCAAAAGAGAAATAGCAGAAGAACAACGTGGATTTGTCGAAGAGAAAGGAACTAATAATGCCATACACATCCTAAGAACTATCATAGAGAGGTCAGTCGAGTTGAATAAGGATTTATATTTGCGCTTTGTTGACTATACCAAGGCTTTCAATCGGGTAAGACACGAAGAATTGATCAACCAATTAGAAAGACTCAATATTGATGGAAAAGATCTACGAATAATCACAAATATGTATTAGTAATAAACAGGAGCAATGAGAATATAAAACAATATAAGCTCTTTCCAAAATATCAAAAGAAGGGTCAGGCAGGGTTGTGTTCTGTCAACAGACTTGTTCTCACTTTTCAGCGAAACCATCATCATGATCAGAAACCAGGAAGAATGCCCTGGGATAAAGGTTGGAGGAAAAATGACAAACAACATTCGTTACGCAGATGACACTGTCCTAATTGCAGAAAGTGAAAAAGACCCACAAAACCTTGTGAATATAACAGAAATAGACAGCAAAAATAAAGGGCTGGAGCTAAATAGCAAGAAGACTGAAGTCACAGTAATCAGTAAAAACAAGAAATCCCTCATGCAAAATAACAGCCAGGTGTGAGACAGGCTGATAACTATATGGGAACGGTCATCTCACTAGACGGCAGATGCACATCAGCAATAGCCAGCAGAATCGGCCAAGCCAAAACAGCATTTAAGAAGATGAATAGCGTTCTTACCAACAAATGCCTATCAACTGACATCAGAAAAAGAGTTCTTGAGTGTTATATAGAACCGATACTGTTATAATACGGTTGTGGGGCATGGACAGTCAACACGCAAATCAGAACAAAATTGAGGCCACTATGGTTTCTAAGAAGGATGTTGATAGTTCCATGGACAGCAAAGAAAACAAACGAGACAGTCTTGGAGGAGGCAGACACATGAAGATCATTCATACATAAGATTAGGAAAAGACAAGCAACATTTCCAGAACATCTTATGAGGAAAGAGAAATTAGATCACCTAGTCACAACAGAAAAGCTGGAGAGAAAGAGAACACCAGGTAGACCAAGGTAGAAAATACTGGACGGACTTGCACAGTGGCTGAGGACTGAGAGGGTGGGAGATGTACTTGCAGCGACAAGGGATATATTCGTATGGAGGGCCATGATCGCCAACGCCATGCCTCAGGGCACATGATGATGATGATGATTGCAGACTTTCTTTAAGATCTCTCACTCAGTTTTAATTGTTACTCCTTTCCCCCAATCTAAGCTATTTAAAAGCACGACGTTAACCTGCTTTGGTAATCTTGGAAGAGGCAGTGTAGTAAGTTTTAACCATTATCTCATTTCTGCAAAGGCGCTCTGAATGTATAATGGATACCTCCCCTTTTCACAGTGTCACAGAATTGGGTGTTTCATTGCTTGCATTCAAAAGTCGTTTGCATCTAAACATGTCGGCTGTCTTTAGTATGGCAAGTCTTGACATACTCAAATCTCTGATGCATATTAACAACATAGTATAATCAGTGCGTCAAACAGCCGTAGCGATTTTTGTTTTGTTTTGTTTTTGATTTTTCTTTGTTTTGTTTTGTTTTGTTTTTGTTTTTGTGCGTGTGTTGAATTTCATTATTTTCACAGATTTTTTCCCTCCTGGTTTTTATCGAAATTAACCATCAGGCCGAGAGATTGTTATGCTTTGGAAGCTGATTTATTTTGTAATCCTAACGGCGTAGATAATATGAGTACAATGTCACCAGCAAATAATACTAAGGAAATTTCATCGAGACTGGGAACCATCTGAATGCCGTGTTTTCCGGGCTTTTCACAAAATCAGCAACCACAGACATCAAAAGTAAAAACAGTAGGGGACTTAACAGAATCCTTCACACACACACACACAACATGCAGATATTATACATTTTCCAACCGCTGAGGAGTTTTCTTGCGGACAAATATCGGTCTAAACTTTTAAACTTCTCAAGTGCAGACCATAATGACTACTTTTACCACACTACTGAACAGTATCTGAAGAGACATATATGTAGGTCTATGATTTTAAACTACTGAAAAGTAAGGTTTACGTTTACTAGTTGACTGAACTTCTTTAGAGTTTCCAACATGTAGTCTGTATTTTCCAAACTACCGAAGAGTTTTCAAGCTGATTTAATGCGTAGATCTGTATGATCTGTATTTTCCAAACTACCGAAGAGTTTTCAAGCTGATTTAATGTGTAGATCTGTATTTTCCAAACTACCGAAGAGTTTTCAAGCTGATTTAATGTGTAGATCTGTATTTTCCAAACTACCGAAGAGTTTTCAAGCTGATTTAATGCGTAGATCTGTATTTTCCAAACTACCGAAGAGTTTTCAAGCTGATTTAATGTGTAGATCTGTAATTCCAAACTACCGAAGAGTTTTCAAGCTGATTTAATGTGTAGATCTGTATTTTCCAAACTACCGAAGAGTTTTCAAGCTGATTTAATGCGTAGATCTGTATTTTCCAAACTACCGAAGAGTTTTCAAGCTGATTTAATGTGTAGATCTGTATTTTCCAAACTACCGAAGAGTTTTCAAGCTGATTTAATGCGTAGATCTGTATTTTCCAAACTACCACAGTTTCTATGCAGCCATGTGTAGTTTTATACTTTTAAACTACGGAAGATACGAAGGTCTATATATTTCAGATTATAAAAGTTTCTGTATGGACAAACCTGGGTCTACATTTCTAAAATTTCCAAAGTTTCCGTGCTAATAGCATGCAGGTCTATATTTTCCAAACACGAATGCATTTCAAATAGATAAACCTGGGTTTATATTTTCAAAACTACCAGTATCCATGCTAATATTATATAGGTCTATATTTTCCAAACACGAAAGAGTTTCAATGCAGCCGTAATTCATGTTCATCTATATTTTCCAAACTATCTTCAAACTATTTTCATTCAGTATGACACAAAAAATATCAACGTCTACTGACACTCATGTGTCAACTCGCCAGTAAGCCGAACTCGACAAACAAAAATTGGTAATTTTACCTGACAGCAGGTGAGAGGTTAGGAGATGACATTGCACACTTGCACTGATGCAAGCACAGTTCTTGTTCTGTTCTTGTCACAATCTTCTTCAATTTGTTTTGTAAAGCTGCACGTTTTTTTTATTTCACGGTAAGTTTTCACATTTTAATATCATGCACTCCATCCAAAATTGACTTTATGTCCACACAAAACTTTGTGTACGGGCTGAATTTCACAGTTTCAATTCTCGAGGTAAGTCATACCCTGTAATTAAAAATAAAACAGAACACACACACACACACACACACACACACACACACACACACACACACACACACACACACACACACACACACACACACACACACACACACAAAAACCGGAAAAAAAACACGATCACCTCATTTTGACGATCTCCCTTTTTCTACAAACATTTTAAAAGTAAAATGAACCCAGATTTTGTACTTCTCTATCACTGTGATCCCCAAGCAACATCAAACGAAATGAAACTTGGTGTGACGCGAAGACAACGGTCGACTGTCCCAACAGTGAAAATGTAAATATTGTCAGTTATTGAAAAAGTATTGTTCATACACCTTCCTGGGAAAAAAGTGCTAATTTAGGCACTTTTAAGGTCAGTGTGACCTTGACCTCGGCGCAATGACTTCCAAACGTATGCACTCGCAGCGACAATTCAACGATTTCCCCCTTCCATCCACAAATAGCTGAGAAAATATTGGTAACACATTTCTGTCACACACACACACACACACACACACACGCACCACGCACGCACGCACGCACACACACACACACACACCTCCAGTCGACATGTAACAATCTCACTCCCCCCCCCCCCCCCCCCACTTTCTTTTTTTTTTTTCTAAAACGGGAGGTTGTAGAAACCTTCAGCATTCAGTAAAACGACATCAGTGTTCAGTGATTATCTTAGCCTCTGTTACCCTTTTATCAACATCTCGGTCATATTGGTTGTAGAAGTTTGAGTGGGCTCGATAATTTTCTAATCAAACGACTACCGGACGGAGCACACGCAATGATGCATACGACATGAAATTATCCGAGAACGAGTATCAACCCAGTTCAACAATATGACACCAAGGTATGTATGCAAGCACAAATCAGGGCTCTCTCTCTCTCTTAAGCACTATGCTACAATTATACAATGATACAGATCTTGTAACACGCACAGTCTAAAAATAAACACAACTGCTGTGTGCGTGACCCAAGCGTGTCCTCTCCGTGATGCTCTTGAACTATTTACTTCTTTACGTAACATAAAACCATGATCACACACTCTAAATGCTTTATTACTCACTACATACTACTGCTTTTGCCTGACCTCAAGGATTCCGGGTCACAGGCGCTAGCTAATAGACCATTTGGTTGCTGTGTTCAAGCAAAAGAATAAATTTCTGGGCTAGTTATCTGCGGATTATTTTCATAACAGAAATTTGAGAGGCATATTCAAAGTTCCAACCGCCAAGTTGGAAAGACATTAATTTTCT
>CM060313.1:54637816-54647816 GCA_030674185.1 Monoplex corrugatus
ATAAAAGCGGGTCTAAACTACCTAAATTGCTTCCGCATATCTCATTTCCCTAAAGCCAAACATGCACTTAACACATGAACCACTTATCAATCCTAAGAGAAAGTACGTAAGACTATCGAACACATACAGGTGAATGGACCAGCAAAGCAGAAGATGATAGGAAGAAATAACAGAAAGCAAACGAAGAAGAAAGAAACAAAGAGAGTGACAGAAAAGAGGAACTTTCTAGCACAGAATTTCGAGAAGGTGGAGATATTATTTATACTGAAAGAGTCCCTGACATCCCCACGGGTAGGCGTCCCTTCCCTATGAGAAGAACAAATTGCTTGAACATTGCGTGTTACAGTATGGCATGAGAATCAGTCTAGGCATAACTGAGGTGATGAAGGTTTGCAGAAGACCTGGTGCCTCAACATAAACACAGAACGGACAAAACTGAAACAAGTAATCGAACTTGATTGGAATTATTTATTGGAAGTATGGTCACTGAAGATGGAAGACTGAACAGAGAAATTGAGACCAGAGCACAAAAGGCCAACAATATCAGCTTACCAGCTTGCCTCACTCCTACAACATTCAAACATCCCAATGGAAACCAAAGCAAAGCTGATTAATTCTATCTTCACCCCACACCCACCTACCAATGTCAAACCTGGACCCTGACAAAACCGCTCAAAGCAAGATCACAACCTGTTAGATTCTCCACTTGCGAAGAGCCGTCAACAAGACCAGACGAAACATGATCAGGAATACAACAATCAGAGAAATGTCGGGGACAGTACCAATCTTCCATCACACACAAAAGCAGACGGTAAAATGGTTTGGACATCTCCCTCGATTGTCGATCTCCCATCCAGCCTATCATGCATACAACATACGGATGACTGGACACAAGGCCAGAGGCAGGCCAAGAAAGACCTGGATCAGTGGCGTCATGGAAACCTGATGTCCCGGGGCATCACACCAAGACAGGCTTTCCAGCTGGCCGCAGAGAGCTCTTTATTCCCGCGACGCCCGCGATAGTACAAGCGAATGAAAAAAAAAAAAAAAAAAAAAAGACAGGAGTTCCCCTTTCTTATAGCTATTAATAAAACTGTCAGTGCCACGAACTGAAAATCAACAACCCTTTTTGCAAAACGACTATCTTGAGCAGAGTAGTAAACTGTTCCATGTACTTCTCTCTATGATAATCCGTTTCAGCGTTTGATTATGGAAGATAACTGCGGAGTCGCCAACACTTCTGGACAATTTGTAACCACAGCAGGAGGCATTTCTGGCACAATTTGAAAGAGCCCAATGTACACAGACACAAATGTAGTTTGGGTTTAAGACTACTTCTTGCATGTGGCACTTGTGATTCCACAGTGACCTTTGTAGCGTATCATCAGTTAAACAAAATGTTTGAGAGAGAGAGAGAGAGAGAGAGAGAGAGAGAGACAGAGAGAGAAAGAGAGTGTGTGTATGTGCGTGTGTGTGAGTGTGTGTGCGTGCGTGGTGTGTGTGAGAGAGAGAGAGAGAGAGAGAGAGAGAGAGAGTGTGTGTGTGTGTGTGTGTGTGTGTATGTGTGTGTGTGTGTTCCATATTTCCTAAGGTCCCACCTTTGAATTTGACTGCATGGATTTAAACCTGGCTCATGACAGTTTGTGTATGTGTGCGTGGCCTTCAACAGCGAAGGCCATGCTCCAACCCACCCAGCTGTAGGTACCCAACCCTATCGAGAAACGGATAGAACCATGCAATCTCTACGGGTGTCTACCAATACCACCTTGCTCACCAACGGTCGTAGGATTATAGAATTACCATCTTTGTTTTTCTCTTTCCTTACCCCCTCAGTTCCCTCTTTCTCTCTCTCCTTATCTCCCTTTACCAAGGAATCGGTTAAGGTCAAGGTCACTTGTACGACATTCCCAAAGCACCATTATAGTACATGCTGTCAAGCCATGGCGAAAGCTCTGTTCTCATTTCGCCAAAATCGCGCAGTTGCACTCTTTGGTCAAACTGTGTGCTTCTATAGTAAACACAGGCCCACTGACGTGTGCGTGTGTGCGTGCGTGCGTGTGTGCGTGTGTATGTGTGTGCGTGTGTGTGTGTATGTGTGTGAGAGAAAGAAAGAGGGGAGGGAGAGAGGGGAGAGAGAGAGGGGAGGAGAGAGAGAGAGAGAGAGAGAGAGAGAGAGAAAGAGAATAAATGAAAGACTACTGATATACCTCATTAACACTTTCCTAAAAAAGTGTTATGTTATATGCTATGCAATATGCCTAACCATAATACAAATCAGACAAACCAGTCACCGTGGCACAATGATTAGTGCACTGGACTAAAGACCAGAAGACTGATAGTTCGAATCTTACCAGTCCTGTCAAAATCATTGCTGTTTTTTCCCAGACCTAACCGGCCCTGACCCACGGGTGTGCTTTGGGCTCGTTGAGAAAAGATTAAAACCACACAGTCAAATCTCGTCTACTTTACGGATGCGTCATCAAAATGCTGAGAGAGAGAGGGGGGAGAGAGAGGGGGGAAGAGAGAGAGAGGGAGAGGGGAGAGAGAGAGGGAGAGAGAGAGAGAGGGAGAGAGAGAGAAAGAGAGAGAGAGAGAGAATGAGATTATCATCACTTTAACAGCATTATTGCCGGGGAAGAGGAATGATGGGAAGGAGAGAGACACATACACCCACGCACAAATGGAGGAGGGGAGAGAGAGGGAGGAAGGCAGGATGGAGGGTGGGGGAGAGAGAGATATAGACACACAGAGAGATAGATAGATAGATAGATAGATAGATAGATGAGAGAAGAAGTAGATGAGAGAGAGAGAGAGAGAGAGAGAGAGAGGAGAGAGAGAGAGGAAACTCCCCGGGGACTTGGCTTTTTTACACATAATTGTCAGCTTTAAACTCTGAGAGAGAGAGAGAGAGAGAGAGAGAGAGAGAGAGAGAGAGAGAGAGAGATGATGTGTGTGTGTGTGTGTGTGTGTGTGTGTGAGTGTGTATCAATTCATTGCTTTAGGTGAACAGCAGCATTGTTAAATTAAAAGAGTCAGTCAGGCCTCACGAAAATGAAACAATGACTTTGCCAAGCTCTCCCCGTTTGGAATGTGAAACTCACCTTGGCCAGAGCCATAAAAGACGCGGCGGTAACAAAGCGGGAAGGAGGTACTGACAAAAACAGCGTCAAGTCCTTGTGCATGTCAAAGTCGTCTTGGCCAAAAGTACGTGGCATGAATCGAAAATTCACCTGTACATTGTGACTGCTGTAGGATCACACCTTCGCGCTCACACAACACATCCTGGAATTCCAATTCCCACCTCTCTCTCTCTCTCTCTCTCTCTCACACACATACTCCCCTTCTTAGCCGGGGGGTCTTTGCTCTTACACATCATTGTCAGCTTTAAACTCAGAGGAGAGAGAGAGAGAGAGAGGAGAGAGAGAGAGAGGAGAGAGAGAGAGAGAGAGAGAGAGAGAGAGGAGAGAGAGAGAGAGAGAGAGAGAGAGGTTAAAATGTTTACACCGATGTCACCACCACTAGTCCATTACAATAGCCTGGATTGGGGTGAAGTAAAATGAGTCAGGAAACTTAGCAAGCGAATAAAACTTCATAATACCAATCAGTATAATTCATTTTGTCACAGGCCATGACATTTAAGATTAAAGGGGTTATTGCCTGAGCAGTCACTGGGTTACTGTCACACTCATACAAATAAGAATACTTAAACCACCAACATGTATCCAAAGTACTCACTGTAAGATGCCATGGTGGCATATGTCAACAGAAGATACACTTTGTAGATGGCAATGGTAAAGTCCATACACATAACTTAAAAATCAAGGCTAGGTGGGTGGGTTGGCAGGAGGGAAGGGGACAGAACAGACAATTATTACCGTACCAGTCCATGTGCACAAATTTTGACTACAACACATATTGTCTAAGAACCAATTGAAAAAGCGATATGACAAGCTGACATTCTCAGGGATGGAGATTTTTTTCCTATTTTTATTTGAATAAGGCCATACACATTTAGAATCTACTCAGGTGCACCTTTGCACAAAATAGAACATACAATCAATATGCATCTCACTCACAGTAACACAAAACATGTGTCTTGATATATTTTCAAATACCATACCATGGGGATCTTGATGAGTTAAAACAATAACAACAAACTCGCCCAATGGATCACATAGTTGGGGGCCTGTGTGTCAATATGACCTGAAGAACAAAGGTTACCTGCACAATGAGAGTGACAACAACGTGCATACACGCGTCTCAAATGACATGACTTTGCCTCCAACAAAAATTTTGATATGGTGTTGCCCTCACAGACCAAAGGCAGGACAGGGCGGTGCCAGGCCCTCAGTGTCAAAAGAGCCCACCCAAGTCACAAGTAGCTCTTGACAATCCTTCACCCAGGCTAACAATCTGAGGTGTTGTGATGGTCAACCACAAATAACATGAACAAAAACAACAATACCCCGCAAAATATCACTGGCACCCAAATGAGTTGAACAGCTAAACATCATGGAGACAACGAGGAGTTCAACAGCTAAATATCACAGAGACACTGATGAGCTCAACAGCAAAATATTATAGAGATCTATTCTGATGAACAGATAATTATCATAGGACATTGATGAGTTGAATAAAGTTGTACATATCATGAGACTTTGATGAGGTGAAAAGGTAAATATTATGCGGACTCTGGTGAGCTGAACAGCTAAATGTCATAGGGATCTTGAGCTGAACAGCTAAATGTCATAGGGATCTTGAGCTGAACAGCTAAATGTCATAGGGATCTTAAGCTGAACAGCTAAATGTCATAGGGATCTTAAGCTGAACAGCTAAATGTCATAGGGATCTTAAGCTGAACAGCTAAATGTCATGGAGAACTTGAGCTGAATAGCTCAATGTCATGGGGATCTTGAGCTGAACAGCTAAATGTCACAGGATCTTGAGCTGAACAGCTCAATGTCACAGGATCTTGAGCTGAACAGCTAAATGTCATAGAGAACTTAAGCTGAACACTAAATGTCATGAGAACTTGAGCTGAAAGCTAAATTGTCATAGAGAACTTAAGCTGAACAGCTAAATGTCATGGAGAACTTGAGCTGAATAGCTAAATGTCATGGGGATCTTGAGCTGAACAGCTAAATGTCATGGATCTTAAGCTGAACAGCTAATGTCATGGATCTTAAGCTGAACAGCTAAATGTCATGGGGATCTTAAGCTGAACAGCTAAATGTCATAGAGAACTTGAGTTGAATAACTAAATGTCATGGGGACCTTGAGTTGAATAGCTATATATCATGGAGAACTTGAGCTGAATAGCTATATATCATGGGGAACTTGAGTTGAACAGCTAAATGTCATGGAGAACTTGAGCTGAATAGCTATATATCATGGAGAACTTGAGCTGAATAGCTATATATCATGGAGAACTTGAGCTGAATAGCTACATATCATGGAGAACTTGAGCTGAATAGCTATATATCATGGAGAACTTGAGATGAACAGCTAAATGTCATGGGCACCTTGAGTTGAATAGCTATATATATATCATGGAGAACTTGAGATGAACAGCTAAATGTCATGGGGACCTTGAACTGAATAGCTATATATCATGGAGAACTTGAGATGAACAACTAAATGTCATGGGGACCTTGAGTTGAATAGCTATATATCATGGAGAACTTGAGATGAACAACTAAATGTCATGGGGACCTTGAGTTGAATAGCTATATATCATGGAGAACTTGAGATGAACAACTAAATGTCATGGGGACCTTGAGTTGAATAGCTATATATCATGGAGAACTTGAGATGAACAACTAAATGTCATGGGGACCTTGAGTTGAATAGCTATATATCATGGAGAATTTGAGATGAACAACTAAATGTCATGGGGACCTTGAGTTGAATAGCTATATATCATGGAGAACTTGAGATGAACAACTAAATGTCATGGGGACCTTGAGTTGAATAGCTATATATCATGGAGAACTTGAGCTGAATAGCTAATGTCAAGGGGACCTTGAGTTGAATAGCTATATATCATGGAGAACTTGAGATGAACAACTAAATGTCAAGGGGACCTTGAGTTGAATAGCTATATATCATGGAGAACTTGAGCTGAATAGCTAATGTCATGGGGACCTTGAGTTGAATAGCTATATATCATGGAGAACTTGAGATGAACAACTAAATGTCAAGGGGACCTTGAGTTGAATAGCTGTATATCATGCAGAACTTGAGCTGAATAGCTAATGTCATGGGGACCTTGACTCCAACACCGAAAGTCACAGGGATCTTGAGTTCAACAGCTAAATATAATGGAGGTCCTGATGAGTTGAACAGGTAAATGTCAAAGAAGCCTTGATGGAGTATTGAATTCCATGTGAGCAGAAATAAAATTTATGGATTTTTTATGGTAATTTGTTCACATTCAGCTACTAGTACTACAAAGAAATTTTTTTAAACTAATGCACTCACACATATTACGCACTCATATATGAGGCATAAATACATACGCACACACATATATACATGAGTGTGCATGCATGCACCCACAAATTCTTACATTGATTATCTAAGTAAGTGTGTACATGTCACAGAAAACTTTTCATTTTAAGTACTGCTAGTTTACTTCAATAAATCAAACCACTTGTTAACTGCTGTATTGTACAATAAAAATTCACTGTGTCACCAGGTGCTAAGTCTGTCACCTTCATAACTTCCAAGTTTTGGAATGTCATTTTTTATACTTACTGAATAAACTACATGTACAGACATTAATACTGCACTTTGAAATGATATACAACATGGAGTATTACTTCATTTTATCATCCACTTTACACACACAGACAACAGCTGTTCACACTTTAAAAATGATTTTGTAATCAAGCTTTTCATATTTCATTTTCTGACTAGTTTAATATTGGTTATGGCGCATGCACGCTCGCATGCGCGCGCGCACACACACACACACAAAGAACAACTGAAATAACATCAATTTATCAGTTTTGCTGTGATTCTTCCTGCTATGTGACAGTAGTGACAAAGTTTTGAATTAACTGATAAACTGTAATTTGTTCTGACCTATGTATGTAACATAAATGATAAAATAATAATAATTATGTAGACAAATGATTATGACTAACAAAAAAGTAGGTGAAGAATGAAGAATACCATGCAGAAACATAATAAAAATGGTAACTTTCATGTGCAATCATCTGAGTGTAAAATACATACAGAGAGAGAGAGAGAGAAGAGAGAGAGAGAGAGAGGAGAGAGGAGAGAGAGAGAGAGAGAGGAGGTGTGTGTCTTTGAAATTTTATATCAGAAGTTCATGTGTCTGCGAGTGTGGTCAAAGTGTAGAAACTTTATCAAATATTTGTGGGTGTCTGCATGCATGTGAGTATGTCTCTCTATGTGTGTAAATCAGGGGGGAGGCGGTTAATGACAGAGATGATTCTGGGAACCAATCAAAAGTGAAACCTATCAGTATCACTAAAAAGATCAATGAACAATACATACTACCAAACAAACACAATCATGAGACAGAGAAGGGGCGGGGAAAGAAGGAAGACATAGAGAGAGGTAGGGAGGGATGGGAGAGAGAAAGAGAGTACAATGGTCTACATACTCCTCTCCATTCTGACTCAATCTGAGTCTCTCAATGCTTCATTAGCCACTAATTCTAACTATGGTGCTAATCTCATGGATAATCTACACGAGAGACTGATCCTTTTTAATTACTTAAAAAACTAATGTCTATCATCGCATGCAATACAATACACACAGTAAAACCGTCTGAACTGTACTTAAGAACAAACTGCAACAAGAATGGCGCATTTTATCAGCCAGGTAACGCTGCAGTGCCGGCGTCCGTAAAATTATGAATAAGCCTTATGATAAACTGAGACGACTGACTTGAGTCTAGGCAAAATGTTGGCCACGTTTCCTGCCGCTTGCTCGTAGATCTATGCTGTGATGCATTATCAGCGTAACCATGCACACATGCAGGCTTTTGTGCTTTGCCGTCTGCTATCTTGGTAACTGTATCGGTCTGTACACAATGTGGAATTGCGCAGACCATGCCCACGAAACTGAATATATAGGCCTAATGTTATCCACAAAAGAAAGTACGACATTCACCACTTGGCAAGTGCACTTTGGGGCCAGTACGTAAACACCAAAATACTGGACAAGGCCAAACCAGACCAAACCAGTTTGTACAAACCAGCGAGAGACCCTACCCCTCACGATAGTAAACAGCTGACAAATCAGGCAAAAAGTAACGTAGCCAAAAAAAAAGCGCTGACCTCGTTCTGTCATCTGTGGCTATCTGCCAATTGCGGTCTTGCTTTATGCCGTGATTTGTTTACATCTGGCATCTGCGCAAAAAAACTTTCGGGGAGCTATTCCACTCACACCTACAAAGCAAATTCGTTCGCAACTTCGTGTAGTAAAAAACTAGTATAGACCCCTATGAACGTTGGTTAAATTAAACTGAAAAAGACAGTGAATCAGAATTCAGATTAGATTGCACTTACTTTTAGTCCCAGAAAATCCAGCATCGCAGCTTGTTCTTGCTCGTTGGGGCCGATGTGCCGTAGCGCAAAGCTTTCTTGTCGCGGAAACATGTTATCGAGAGTCGATGATGACGACGAAGTTCGGAAATGAAAACATGCTGCTGTTTTGGAAAGTTTGGTCGCCGTTTGAGAGGGACGCAAAGCACGAGAAATAGCAGCGCCCCTTCTGAAAACTGCATGGCCAGTTCGGCTGTACATAATGATCTTTCGATCTGTTGCAAATGTCTTGAAAGTAAGTCTATGAACCGCCTGGATGCTTGATGTACTATTATGAACTGACCGCTATCTGGTTTAGCTTTCACGTAAATAACTTATGCCAGCGGTAAGCGACTGTTCTCCCTCTAATGCTGTGAGCCAGCGAAAACGGCCTTGACGACGTTGCCTGCGCATTTTGTTCGGTACTCCAGCCAATCAGCACACAGCACACCATCCAATGAAACACGTTGTTAGAGCCGACGCCCCTTTTGGAAGTCCAAGGATGGATCGGCTCACCTTGTACGGCTCCTCATGAATTATGTATGAGGTTTGCCTGCTTTTGGTAATCCCAGGATGGTCATCTGCTCCATATATGGAAAACGAGAAAAACTAGTTATGGTTTTTGCTTGAGAGTATGCTCATTCATAAGATAGATTTTTAAACCAAACGCGCGCGATTGTGGATTATCCAGGAACCGCACAGCACATTCAGTGAATTCAAAGCTTTCAAAATATATGACAAAACTTGGGAAAGGTCGAACTCTTTGGCGACGAAAATCTTATCGAAATGATCTTTCCTTTCTCCGTATGTCTGTTAATTGTGACTGACATCGTTGTAAGGAGAAAAAAAAAAAACTTCCGTGATTTAAGAAAAGAAAAAAGATTTATCAGTTAGGCATAATATGATTCTGCTTTTCAAACAAACTAAGCAGGATATATAAAAAAAAAAACCAACCAAAAAAAAAAAAAAAAAAAAAAAAGAGAAAAAGAAGATAGTGGGGTTGGGGGATGAGGTTGAAGGGGAGTGGGCAGGGAAGACAGTTTGGCCATTCACAGTGACACTCGGTCAGTGCGCAAAGGTCGGGACAGGTTACCACCGTCCACACACGGGAGGTTATTATACCTGTGGGTTCTTGTTTTTTTCTCTCAACTCAGTGAGAAGTCATTGGGGAGCCGCCCTCAATAATTGTTCACCAGTGAGACTCTTCCAGTTGTGTGCCAAAGCCTGGGTGTCTGCAAACAGTTTCTCTGACACGCTGTCTTTGTGGAAAAGACATTTTTAGCTGTGTTCGTTCCCATTGTATCTGCTGAGCTGTGGCTCGGCACTAGTGATTTTGTCACCCTGTAAGACTGCAAGAATTCATGAATAAATAAATGATGATGTCGTTCAGTGGTCAGAGTGATTTCACTCGTATAATTGATCAATCCATCCTTAAACAAATC
>CM060313.1:54650316-54652816 GCA_030674185.1 Monoplex corrugatus
CAATAGACTTCAGCTTAATGACGACAAGACAGAAGCTATCCTCATTGGCACCCGTCAGAAACTTTCCCAGCTGCCTCCTCTTTCTCTCCCATTATGTAACACATCAGTCCCAATTTCTGATTCAGCTAAAAACCTTGGTGTCTGCATTGACTCTACCCTGTCCATGAACAACTTTGTTTCTCAAACTGCCAGATCTTGCTACTATCATCTCCATCGTATAAGCCTGATCAGGAAGTATCTCTCTGTCGAAACAACTGCAAAACTCGTTCTCTCCTTCATAATGTCTCGCATTGACTATTGCAATTCACTCCTGTCTGGTCTTCCTGCCTCCACCATTCACATCCTACAGCGCATTCAAAACAATGCTGTACGCCTTGTACTCAAAAAGAAAAAAGCTGACCACATATCTCCTCTCCTGGCACAACTTCACTGGCTCCCTGTATCAAAGCGCATACAGTACAAACTAGACACCATGTGCTACAAAAGCCTCAATAACGCAGCCCCCGATTACCTGTCAAGCCTACTTGAGATCTATGTTCCCTCACGTACCCTCCGCTCTGCCTCCGATCCTCTGACTTTTCGCTTTCCACGCACTAAGCTCAATACCTATGGTCCACGAGCCTTCTCTGTTTCTGGTCCACTCTCCTGGAACAAACTTCCTCTCTCAGTCCGTCAGCAACCTACTTTTGCCTCCTTCAAGTCCGCTCTCAAAACTCACCTTTTCTCCTCTGCATAAAATCCTAACCTCACTCAACCCCCCTCTGCAGCCTGTCTCCGCTCGGAGGGGAATCACTTTGTTTTAATATATAATTGTATATGATGTGCTCTCTGTGGTTTTCCATTGGTTTTATTCTTGCTTTTATTGCTTTTATTCTTTTCTCCCCATTTGTGGCCATGCGTGTGTGTGTGTGTGTGTGTGTGTGTGTGTGTGTGTGTGTGTGTGTGTGTGTGTGTGGTGTGTGTGTGTGTGTGTGTGTGTGTGCGTGCGTGCGTGTGTGTGCGTGCGTGCGTGTGTGCGTGTGTGTCTTTTCGGCGCTTGGATTTGATTTTGTCGAGATTTGCGCTATATAAATATTGTAATTATTATGTATGCATGTGGGGTACGTATGTATGTATGTATGTATGTATGTATACGCTTAGATTTATGTATGTATGTATGTATGCATGTATACGCTCAGCTTAGATTTATGTATGTAAGTATGTAAGCATGTATGTATGCATGTATACGCTCATATGTATGTAGGTATGTATGCATGTATACGCTCAGTGCTTAGATTTGATTTTATCAAGATTTTGCGCTATATAAATAAAATATATTATTATTATTATTATAGCTGCAAACTTTTAACCCTTTCAGTCCCTCACACATATCCACCAACTACAAAACTTTAACCCTTTTAGTTCTTCGTCCTCGCCAGCAGTTACAAACACACAACCCTGTCCTTCCCTGACCCTACGCACCAGCTGCAAAAACATAACCTCACAATTCCTCACACTATCCACCAGCTGTAAAATATAATCCTTTCATCCCCTCATCCTACCTACAAGTTACAAAAACAGAATCCCTTCATTCCCTCACCCTATCCACCAGCTGTAAATACATAATCCTTTCATCCCTCATCCTATCCACCAGCTGTAAAAACATAATCCTTTCATCCCCTCATCCTATCCACCAGCTGTAAAAACAATCCTTTCACCCCCTCACCCTGTTCACCAGCTGTAAAAACATAATCCTTTCACCCCCTCACCCTGTTCACCAGCTGTAAAAACATAATCCTTTCACCCCTCACCTGTTCACCAGCTGTAAAAACATATCCTTTCACCCCTCACCCTGTTCACCAGCTGTAAAAACATAATCCTTTCACCCCCTCACCCTGTTCACCAGCTGTAAAAACATAATCCTTTCACCCCCTCACCCTGTTCACCAGCTGTAAAAACATAATCCTTTCATCCCCTCACCCTGTTCACCAGCTGTAAAAACAAATCCTTTCACCCCTCACCTATCACCAGCTGTAAAAACAATCCTTTCACCCCTCACCCTGTTCACCAGCTGTAAAAACATATCCTTTCACCCCCTCACCTGTTCACCAGCTGTAAAAACAATCCTTTCACCCCTCACCCTGTTCACCAGCTGTAAAAACAATCCTTTCACCCCTCACCCTGTTCACCAGCTGTAAAAACAATCCTTTCACCCCTCACCCTGTTCACCAGCTGTTAAAAACAATCCTTTCACCCCTCACCCTGTTCACCAGCTGTAAAACATAATCCTTTCACCCCTCACCTGTTCACCAGCTGTAAAAACAATCCTTTCATCCCCTCACCCTGTTCACCAGCTGTAAAAACAATCCTTTCACCCCTCACCCTGTTCACCAGCTGTAAAAACAATCCTTTCACCCCCTCACCCTGTTCACAGCTGTAAAAAACAATCCTTTCATCCCCTCACCCTGTTCACCAGCTGTAAAAACAAATCCTTTCACCCCTCACCTGTTCACCAGCTGTA
>CM060313.1:54657816-54665316 GCA_030674185.1 Monoplex corrugatus
AGTGCTAAAGAACTTTAGAGGAACTTTCAGTGTCATTTTGGGGAAAAAACTGACCGTGTGAAAAGACAATGCCATGATTCTGCGATCTGTTGATACAGCAGGACCCTGTGTATAACTGTTAGCCGTATCCTGCCACCCAGTGGCATCTGCGTGTGATGCCAACAGTCAGCCATATAAATCTTTAGTGATTCAAGGCATATTACTATCTGTCGGTTTTATAAGGGGCATCCTAGAGGGTGAAATATCAAACATTATCCATATCTAGCTATTGATGATCTAGATATCCGGGACACCATATGCGTTTGTTGGGATATTGATTTCCTATTAATTTTGTCTGTTTGTTTTTTAATTGTGTAGGGATCTTTAACCAGACACACGGACACAAACACAGACACAGACATTCAGACACACAAACACACAGACTCACGCACACTTACAAGGACAGACAGACAGACACACACACACACATATACATATATATGTGTCTGTGTATCTCTCTCTCTCTGTCTGTCTGTCTGTCTGTCTGTCTATCTATCTATCTATCTATCTATCCATCTATCTATTAATCGCTATTTCTGTATCTCTCTCTCTATCTCTCTGTATGGTGCACATTATTCTGTACTTTTTTGGTTGTGTTTATGTAGTCTGATTTGGAGTGCGTGTGTTTATTTTGTTGTGATAGTGTTGTAAAGAAATACTATTTTAATTTGTCGACTCAATTTTTTGGGGTTCAATTTCTTGTGAATTGTTGCGTCTATGGGACAGTGAGGGGTTAGATCTTGAGAGGGTTTCAGTTTTTGTCCTCCAGTCATTCAGACCTTAGCATGTTTCTCTCTATCTTTCTCTCTCTCTCTGAGAGGAGAGGAGAGGAGAGGAGAGGAGAGAAGAGGAGAGGAGAGGAGAGGAGAGGAGAGGAGAGGAGAGGAGAGGAGAGCTAGAGGAGAAAAGGAGAACCTATTTTATTAACAGGCAAATGTTTGAACAAGTCACCAAACTGCTAAATTAATGCATTTTTCTCCAGTTTCTGGGGTAGGGATGGACTCCTTGAGCAGGGCGTTGCCTCTGCACCCCACCAAGGCCCAGTAAGGCCTGTACCCCAGCCTGCTATCCTCACATTAATTTTCTCATAGTTTTATCATGTAATAAGATTTCCTTTTGGGAAAGAAAAGCATGCTTAAAATTCTCTTTGGTGTGAAACACTTGTTTAAACGGAAAATTGAGAGAAGACATGATATTCAAGGCAATGAAACAATCTTCGTTTTTATTCTAAATAATCAAGGTATTCCAACAATCTTCCTTTTTATCCAAAATAGCTACACAAAATCCGGCTTTTGTATTCCTCAGTCACATTGACCTTGAAGAAACTTTGGAAGGAAATACAAGGAAAACTCGCCACAAAGCGAGACAATGGTAGACTGTCACAACAGTGAAAACAGAATGTACATATTGTCAGAAGTTCCCGAGAACGTATTGTTTACACACCTTCCTGAAAAAAGTGCAGGTCATAGGTACTTTTCTGGTCCGTGTACCATGACTTGGGCGCCATGGCTTACAAAGTGATGCATTCTCCATTCCTCAACGATCCACATTTTTTTTTATCCAAATTTGGTAAAGGTCCACCTACAAATAGCTGAAAAAAATCTTGCTAACACATAATCATCACAAACACACTCCATTTTTTGAAGGACAAACAAACAAACAACAAACAAACAAACAAACAAACAAACAAACAAACAAAAAGTGCAATAAGTTATTAAAACTGTGCAAATGAATTGACCAGAAAAGCACACAAGTAAGAATGAATAGGGTACAGAAAGAAGATCAGAGTAATAAGTAGAAACAAAGACAGTGATAGAAAAAGTGAAAATCTGTAGCACAGAATTTCCAGCAGGTGGAATCTTAATTTATGTCATACATCGTTCTTACAATGCGGTATTCTCCAAAACTCAACTGGACTTACCGTGCATTACACACAATCAGACTTTTTAGTGGAGCTCAGAGGATTCTGGCTGTTTGGACAGCTGACCACATTAATTTTCGCCATGATGTTGCACAATCCACATCTTTGGTGGGCGTGAATGCTGGGTGTGTTCATGTTACCATAAGCCAGCATATTTGATATTCTTCATCGGTACGCAGACACAGAGGGGATTTAGGCACAGGCAGGTTTGCACACAGTTGACCTGGGATATCGGAAAAATCACCATCGTTTACCCATCAGACAGAGGTGACTAGACGGATCGAACCCAGGACCTTCCGACTGAAAGTCCGATGTTTACTTGTTTGACTACTGCGGCCTGTATATTGAAAGAACACCTGGAGACCCCACCAAGCTTCCTTGCCGAAGAGAAACAATCCATGGTATAGGTTCGTCAAATTTTCTTAACATCTTTACCTCCCTTTACCTACGTGCCCGATCGTGCTTGTTGCTGCATGGTCCCAAACTGTCTTTCTTTCTGTTACATATATGTATACTTTTGCCGGGGGTGGTGTGGGGGAGTCGTTCTATATCATTATCACAAGGCATTCGCACCGCATTCATTTTTTCCTGTACGCTATCACATTTTGTGTGTTGTGTGTTCAGATGGATGTTTCGACATGATCGGGTCAAGCAGATCTCTGTTATTGCCGTGGGTTGTTTTGTGTGCACTGAGTGCATGTTGCAGACGGAACCTCAGCTTTTCATATCATCCATACTACCAGTAAATGTCTAGCGGAGTTGGGGATGTCCAAACGAAGTGGGAGTGGGGGAATAGGAAAGGGGGTGGGGGTGGGGTTAGAAAATACCTGTTATCTCGTTTTCCAAGCTGTAGCCTTAACAACAAGGCCACCACTCCACATTTGAAGCCTGGAAGAGATGAACGTGATCATTTCTTTTTTATTCTTGGTTTTGTTCCGGAGATCAGAGTTTGGGTTGTTTCCCAGAAAGTGGGAAAGTACAGTGAATCTTGCTGTTTATCTGTTACATAATTTGAAAATGATAAGATTAGATTGATAGAGGTAGTGCTCGCATTGTTTCTCTCCTCTCTCTCTCTCTCTCTCTCTCTCTCTCTCTCTCTCTCTGTCTCTGTCTCTGTCTCTCTCTGTCTCTTCTCTCATACAGGTCTATGCCTATGATCTGATTTGTTCGACTGAAACATTTGTTGTGACAAAATTTGATTCAGCACTCTTCAATGATTTGATACTATTCACAACAAAAGCAAAAAATGTTATCTAACTAAGGAGATTTTCCGGGGGAATGATTGTTATGATAAGAAAGTCCTTTCCTCATTTTATTGAGCGAAGTCAAATAGAACACGAAAATACAATAGTTGTTAAGATTGCCAAAGACCTGTTCTCCGTAGACAAAGACATACTATTAATATGTACATAGATCCCTCCATGTGATTCCTTTTATTGGAACAATCAAGAAGGCATGTATGGTATGGAAGTACTGGAACAGTGTATTCTAGACTTAAATGAATTACATAATGATTTCTTCATTATGTTAGACGGTGATTTCAATGCAAGAACAGCGTGTGAAAACTGTTACATCAGTGGTGACAGCGTGACTTTGATGTGAATGTCACAGACAATAACATATTTCCAAGGAATTCACAGGATAAACGTATCAATATTTTGGTAATCAACTACTTGAGATATGTAATATGTTTGAATGTATCATACTAAATGTGTTGTGCGAATCAAACTTTGATGACAGTTGTACGTTTAATGGTTCTTCTGGAACTAGTACCGTAGATTATTTTATTGTATCTACTGATTTATTCCCATACATGCATATCAAGTCACTTGATGTGAAGAACATAACAGATTCTGATCACCTACCAGTGGATTTGCCTGCTGAATTTATAAATTGTATTGTCGAAAGTGATCTTGGTGCCATACTTTCTTTCTACAATTATGCTATGTACGAGTCGCTGTTTTCGTGTATGCGTGTGAATAATGGTCTCTCAGAAATGTTTGAATGTCCAGTTGGTGTCAGACAGGGTTGTGTTCTGAGCCCAACATTATTTTCGGTATTCATCAATAAGCTAACAAACCACATGGCTGACAAAGACAAACATGGTGTTCAGTTACCACCAGGAATTATGGAATTATTCATTTTACTCTTTGCAGATGACGTGGTATTGTTTTCAACTACACATAATCAACTGCATGTTCTGTATTCGTGCTGTAACAACATGAAATTAAGTATAAATATTGATGAAACAAAAATTATGGTGTTTAGGAAAGGGGGGTTCTTGGGAAAGCAGGAGAAATGGTTCTTTGGTGGAAATAGACTGGAGGTGGTGAACAGTTACTGTTATTTAGGCTTCCATTTTACAACAAAGCTTCAGAAATGGCACTACACATTTAGCGACGAAAGGAAAGAAAGCAGTCGTACAGCCTAACACGGCTTTTCAAAACAAAACAAAGCAACAAAACAAAACAAAACAAAAACCAAGGAAATGACAAAGGATACTTTCCTTAAAATATTTGATGCGAAGATACAACCCATAGTGTTATATGCATCTTGGGTCTGGGATTAAATAGACAGCAGCACATTGAAAAGTACATTTAATGGCATGCAGAACATTTTTTGGGGTGTACCTTATAGACACCGTTCAAGATGGCATATGCTGATCTGGGAAGATGCCCACTATATATAAATTCTAGTATTCCATGCTTAAGATATTGGTTTGAACCGTTACAAATGGACGTCGAAAGATTACCGCATAAAGCTTACCGTATGCTACTAGAATTAGATACAAACTTAAAGGATTATTGGGTATCACAAGTAAGGAAAATCTTGTGGCAGACCGGGTTTAATCTGTATGGATGCAGCAAGGAGTAGCAGATGTTAAAACGTTTTTAAACATCTTCAGGCAAAGACATGTTGACTTGTACATCCAAGAATGGACAGGAACAATCAAGATCGAGAGAGATGCGAGAACTACAGATCGTTCAAAACAATTTTTGAAAAAAACATGTATTTCCAACATGGATGTATTGTTTTAGAGTTGCTATTACTCCATTACGATTCAGTGTGCTATCGCTCAATCACAACACTTATCGTTACGGTGAGTGTGCTAAGAAAAACTTCACACCACGGATACAATGTTTCCAGTCTTGTTTTCCGTGCCATTATCAGACAGAAGAAAATAATAATCCAAAACAAAAGAAATTAGGATTTGAAAAATGCTTAACCAACTATCAACAGTATTTTTTCCTGAATCGATAATAACCATTCAATATTGTATTATTAAAGTCAATGGTTTGGGTACTAAGCATGCCA
Organism: Monoplex corrugatus; assembly: GCA_030674185.1. Taxonomy (NCBI): domain Eukaryota; kingdom Metazoa; phylum Mollusca; class Gastropoda; order Littorinimorpha; family Ranellidae; genus Monoplex; species Monoplex corrugatus. The sequence goes on from CM060313.1 coordinate 54,663,092, forward strand.
TATCAAAATGTCTGATCTGGCCAGTAACGCCACGTGGCTGTAAAGACTAAACATACAAAAAAACTGATGAAAATAAGATCGACGCAGCAGAAGTACGGTTCTGCATGTGGCTTCATAGAGTCAAATGGACCGGTGGAAGAATAAATGAGAGGATCCTGAACGAATTCACAGTCCAACGCCAATTGCTGGCAGAAATCGACAAAAGAAAAACGAAATACATCAGTCATACAACCCACAACACCAACACAACTGTAATGACAACAGTTTTACAGGGAAAAGTTGAAGCCAAAGGAAATCAGGCAGACCACCCACTTACATGAACAACATCATCTACATCAGCGGTTTGAAGGTCTATGAAGTAACACAGAAAAGTCAAGACTGGAGGGAGTAAAAAGAGGAGTGTTGTTGTGACGTCTGCTGCTGCCGCTACCACAGGGTTCATGAAACGGGTGAGAGAATATAACCAAAGTTGTATCAATGACAGACTGCTACGAGGATAGGTCTAGAACCCATACGCTTGCTACGAGGATAGGTCTAGAACCCATACGCTTGCTACGAGGATAGGTCTAGAACCCATACGCTTGCTACGAGGATAGGTCTAGAACCCATACACATGCTACGAGGATAGATCTAGAACTCATACGCTTGCAACGAGGATAGATCTAGAACCCATACGCTTGCTACGAGGATAGGTCTAGAACCCATACGCTTGCTACGAGGATAGATCTAGAACCCATACGCTTGCTACGAGGATAGCTCTAGAACCCATACGCTTGCTACGAGGATAGATCTAGAACCCATACGCTTGCTACGAGGATAGCTCTAGAACCCATACGCTTGCTACGAGGATAGGTCTAGAACCCATACGCTTGCTACGAGGATAGCTCTAGAACCCATACGCTTGCTACGAGGATAGATCTAGAACCCATACGCTTGCTACGAGGATAGATCTAGAACCCATACGCTTGCTACGAGGATAGCTCTAGAACCCATACGCTTGCTACGAGGATAGCTCTAGAACCCATACGCTTGCTACGAGGATAGATCTAGAACCCATACGCTTGCTACGAGGATAGATCTAGAACCATACGCTTGCTACGAGGATAGCCCTAGAACCCATACGCTTGCTACGAGGATAGCTTTAGAACCCATACGCTTGCTACGAGGATAGATCTAGAACCCATACGCTTGCTACGAGGATAGCTTTAGAACCCATACGCTTGCTACGAGGATAGATCTAGAACCCATACGCTTGCTACGAGGATAGCTTTAGAACCCATACGCTTGCTACGAGGATAGATCTAGAACCCATACGCTTGCTACGAGGATAGCTTTAGAACCCATACGCTTGCTACGAGGATAGATCTAGAACCATACGCTTGCTACGAGGATAGCTCTAGAACCCATACGCTTGCTACGAGGATAGATCTAGAACCCATACGCTTGCTACGAGGATAGATCTAGAACCCATACGCTTGCTACGAGGATAGCCCTAGAACCCATACGCTTGCTACGAGGATAGCTTTAGAACCCATACGCTTGCTACGAGGATAGATCTAGAACCCATACGCTTGCTACGAGGATAGCTTTAGAACCCATACGCTTGCTACGAGGATAGATCTAGAACCCATACGCTTGCTACGAGGATAGCTTTAGAACCCATACGCTTGCTACGAGGATAGATCTAGAACCCATACGCTTGCTACGAGGATAGCTTTAGAACCCATACGCTTGCTACGAGGATAGATCTAGAACCCATACGCTAAGTTAAGACCTCAAACCTTGTTAGTGTGTAGGGTTATCAGCAGATTCATGGCGTATTCACCATCACTTTGAATCTTCTTCATCACATGGTATCTGAGGCGTTGGTGCATATGGAATTTATTTTGAAACTGAAACTGATACTGTGTGTGTGTATGCAGTATGCGTGAGAATGTGTAATGAATATGTGTATGTGTGTGTGTGTGTATGTGTGTGTGTGTGTGCGTGAGTGACTGTGTGTAATGTGTGTGTGCGTGTGTGAGTGTATCATACGTGTGTGTGTGTGTGTGTGTGTGTGTGTGTGTGTGTGTGTGTGTGTGTGTGTGTGTGTGTGTGTGTGTGGTGTGAATGCTCGTGTCTGTGTCTGTGAGTGCATGTTGTCCACGTGGGTGTTTCGTCGTGTCTGTCATCATCATTAATGTCACAGAAGGTGAGAGGATGCATCAGTCTGTGTGCCTTTGACT
>CM060313.1:54670316-54677816 GCA_030674185.1 Monoplex corrugatus
GATTATGTTTATGCTTTGTTGATTATACCAAGGCTTTTGATCGGGTAAGACACGAAGAATTGATCAACCAATTAGAAAGGCTCAATGTTGGTGGAAAAGTTCTAAGAATAATCGGAAATATGTATTGGGAAACAACAGCAGCAATGAGAAAAGAAAACGATATAAGCTCTTTCCAAAATATTAAAAGAGGGATAAGGCATGGATGTGTTCTGTCACCAGATTTGTTTTCACTTTACAACAAAACTATCACGAGAAACCTAGAATAATGCCTTGGGATAAAGGTTCGAGGAAAAATGATAAACAGTTTTCGTTACGCACATGACACCATTCTAATTGCAGCCAATACAAAAGACCCACAAAATCTTGTGAATATAACAGAGATAATAGAAGCAAAAATAAAGGGCTGGAGCTAAATAGGAAGAAAAGTGAAGTCATGGTAATGAGCAAAATACATGAAATCTCCTCATGCAAATAACAGCAAAGGGCACAACATCGAGACATGTTGGTAAGTTTAAATATCTGGGAATGGTCATCTCACAAGACGACAATGCACATCAGAAATAGCGAGCAGAATCGGCCAAGCCAAAACAGCATTCAAGAAAATAAAGAGCGTCCTTACCAACAAATGCATATCAATTAACATCAGGAAGAGAGTTCTTGAATGCTGTATACAACCGATACTGTTGTACGGATGTGAAGCGTGGATAGTTGATACGCAAAGTCAGAACAAGATTGAGGGAGTTGAAATGTGGTTTCTAAGAAGAATGTTGAGAGTTCCATGGACAGCAAAGAAGACAAACGAGACAGTCTTGATGGAGGCAGACACAAGAAGAACATTAATGAAAAAGATTAGGAAAAGACAAGCAATATTTCTAGGACATTTTATGAGGCAAGAGAAATTACAGCACTTAGTCACAACAGATGCACATCAGAGGTGGCCAGCAGAATCGGCCAAGCCAAAACAGCATTCAAGAAGATGAAAAGCAGTCTTACAAACAAATGCCATCATCAAATCAGAAGAGAGTTCTCGAATGCTATATAGAACCAATACTGTTGTACGGTTGCGAGGTGTGGACAGTCAACAAACAAAGCCAGAACAAGATTGAGGCGGCCGAGATGTGGTTTCTAAGAAGAATGTTGAGAGTTCCATGGACAGCAGGGAAAACAAACGGGACAGTCTTGATGGAGGCAGACACAAGTAGATCACTCATAAGGAAGATTAGGAAAAGACAGGAAACATTTATAGGCCATTTTATGAGGAAAGGGGAATTGGAGCACCTGGTCACAACGGGAAAGCTGGAGGGTAAGAGAGCACCGTGTAGACCCAGGGAGAACATACTAGAAGACTTGCAGAGTGGCTGAAGACAAGGGAGGGTGGAAGAGATGCTTGAGGCAACAAGTGATAGAGACAGATGGAAGTCCATAATCGCCAACGCCATGCGGCAAAGCACCGTGATGATGATGAGTCACAACAGGAAAGCTGAAGGGAAAAAGAACAGCGGGTGGACCCAGGGATAAAATATTGGACGGACTTGCATGATGGCTGAGGACAGAGATGATGGGAGACGTACCTGCAGCGACAAGGGATAGTTTCGTATAGAGGGCCATGATCGCCAACACCATGCGGCAGGGCACATGATGATGATGATGATGATGATGATGATGATGATAATGATGATGATGATGATGATGATGAATCCAGCGGTAAGGGCACCAGTTTTTCACTTCAAAGGTCTGGGTTTGTACTTGCTTGGATATCGCCATGGAGGGGAAGGGGTGGAGATTTTTCTCATCTCCTCGGTCAACATGTACAGACTTGCTAGTACCCTAACCCCTTGTACGTTATATTGGCAAACACATCAAATATGCACGTTAAAGATCCTGGAAACCATGTCAGTGTTCAGTGGCTGATGGAAACATCCAGCATGATCACCCTCGAAAAAGGGGTAGGACTGCTTTAATGCCGGGGTGAAAAACAATAACAAAAGCAACAACAAACACGTTAAAGTCCCCTCGTTAGAGAGAATGTGATAGTTGCATCCCAAGATTAAAACAAAAACAAGAAAAACCCCAAAGCAAACTAACCATAAAAAATATACAACAACAATAACCAAAAGAAAATTCAAAATTCTCACATACAAAACACAAAAACAAACAAACAAACAAACGAATGAACGAATGAATGAACAAACAAACAAATAACTAAACAAACAAACAAACAAACAAAGAAACAAACAAAGGAAGGATGGAACAAATGAACGAACGAACGAACGAACCAGCCAACGAGCGAACAAACGGAAGAACGAACAAAGTCCCTCGGGTGCAGAACTGTTTAATCAGTTGTGCTCTATTGCTTTTGAAGAGAGAAACATTTAAAATATGCACTCTTGGTAGACAGATGTGACTGGTTATTTGATCACTGAACCTAATTATCTTGATTCTAACCACCGTGAACACAATAACATTGAGTCAGTTCACAAGTATTAAATCTTCTCGCAATTTCAGCGAACATTCTAGGTGCTTTTTTTTCTCTCATGTTTCGTAATCTCGTGAAACATGACTTGCCCATGTACAAACGAAAGAGCGACAAAGACTGAAATGCAGTCACTTGTCAATGCTCCTGACAGGTATCATGCTACGACACTTGCCCTTTCTTCACTGGAATGGGGGTGATGGAGGGGGGGGGGTTAAGGGTATTGTCAAGCCATACAAACATGGGGGTGATGGAGGAAAGGAGGAAGGCAAAGAGAAACGAGGAGATATACAGGATATAAACAAGGAGATCAGGAATAAGTGAATGAAGCTAAGGAAGTTGGCTGAAAACAAAGTGCAAAGAAATGGAAGACCGATACAAAACGGATCCTCAGGGTATGTACAGACGAACTAAAGAAATTGTCCACAGGAAAAATACATGCACATCAACTGGTTGCTTGAAATCGAAAGATGGCACGCTTATCATGGAAAAAGACAAAATATTAGACAGATGGGGAGAGTACATTAAAGACCTTTTTGAGGATGACAGAAACGAAGAATACATTATAAATCAGGAATAGGTGCAATGAAGCTAAGGAAGGTTGGCTAAAAACAAAGTGCAAAGAAATGGAAGAAAAAAGAACTCTGAAGGACCACCCATAATGAAAGATGAAGTTACAGCGCACTGAAAAAGATGAAACCAGGAAAAGCCCTAGGACCAGACAACATTACTACAGAGATGATTGAAGCCCTGGAGGAATTTGGCATAGAAAAAAATAACAGTCCTCCCAAATAAAATTTACGACACTGGAAAAATCCCCAAAGATATGTCAAAATCAATTTTCATTGCACTTCCAAAGAAGACAGGGGCTATAGCATGCGAACTCCATCGCACAATCAGTTTGATGAGTCATGTAACAAAAATCCTGTTAAGAATAATCATGATGAGGACAAGGAATAGAATCAAAAGAGAAATAGCAGAAGAACAGTGTGGATTTGTGGAAGGGAAAGGAACTATTAATGCCATATACATCCTAAGACCTATCATAGAGAGGTCAATTGAGATTGAATAAGGATTTGTATTTATGCTTTGTTGACTACACCAAGGCTTTCGATAGGGTAAAATATGATGAATTGATCAACCTACTGGAGAGACTCAATGTTGATGGAAAAGATCAGAAATATGTACTGGGAACAAACAGCTGCAATGAGAATAGAAAACAATATAAGTTCTTTCCAAAACATCAAAAGAGGAGTCCGACAGGGTTGTGTTTTGTCACCAGATCTGTTTTCACTTTACAGCGAAAACATCACGAGAAACCTAGAAGAAGACCCTGGATTAAAGGTTAGAGGGAAAATGATAAACAACATTCGATACGCAGATGACACCGTGCTAATTGCAGAAAATGAAAGGGACCCACAAAACCTTGTGAATATACTAGAAATAGAAAGCAAAGGTAAGGGGCTGGAACTAAACAGCAGGAAGACTGAAGTCAGGTGATCAGTAAAAAACATGAAATCCCCTCATGCAAAATAACAGCAAATGGCACAACCTTGACACAGGTTGATAAATTTAAATACCTGGGAACGATCATTTCATCAGACGGCAGATGCACGTCAGAAATAGCCGGCAGAATCGGCCAAGTCAAAACAGCATTCAAGAAGATGACAAGCATTCTTACCAACAAATGCCTATCAATTAACATAAGGAAGAGAGTTCTTGAATGTTATATAGAACCAACACTGTTGTACAGGTGAGAGGCGTGGACAGTCAATAAGTAAAGCCAAAACAAGATTGAGGCAGCCGAGATGTGGTTTCTAAGAAGAATGTTGAGAGTTCCATGGACAGCAAAGAAAACAAACGAGACAGTCTTGATGGAGGCAGACACAAGTAGATCACTCATAAGGAAGATTAGGAAAAGACAGGCAACATTTATAGGCCATTTTATGAGGAAAGGGGATTTGGAGCACCTGGTCACAATGGGAAAGCTGGAGGGAAAGAGAGCACCAGGTAGACCCAGGGAGAAAATGCTGGACGGACTTGCAGAGTGGCTGGGGACGAGGAGGGTGGGGGAGATGCTAGGGGCAACGAGAGATGGAAGTCCATGATCGCCAACGCCATGCGGCGGGCACCTGATGATGATGATGATGATACAAATATTTTCTTCCTTTCATCGGCGCACACAGACGCATATGAAAATCCCAGAAAGATGGACACGCAGATACGAGCGTCTACATATATGCACATAGACATGTACACACACAAACATGTACACGAACGCTCACACACACACACACACACACATTTGCGTACAAACACCATACTGCACGTGTGCGCGAGGGATGACACCACACACACACACAATACACACCACATACACACACACATAATTATATATACACACGCACACTACACACGCACACTCACGCACACACACACTCACGCACGCGCGCACACACACCACAGACACACACACACATGTATATATACACACGCACGCACGACACACACGCACACTCACACACACACAGACACACACAGACACACACACACACAAACAAGAGCCAGAGAACAGGCATGCTTCCAAAAGAACTATGGAGATAGGAAAACAGTCTGTCTTCAAGCTGGACTTAGGGAACAGGAAGACAGAGTTTGTAACAGTTGGACAGACAAGGGAAGCTCATTCTAGTTGTACGGACCAGGCACAGAAAGTCAACGGCAACCGATGTGGAACATCTGTATCCAGGAATTTGTACACAAACAGCATCAGAAGCAGAACGGAGAGATCAGGCAGGGGTGTACAATTGGAATGTCGCAGACAGAAGCAGGTTCAAAACCTTTAATACATGTATAGCAGAACGTATTTATTGTGTATAAAATTCTTCGAGTAACAGGCAATCAGTGAAGTGACTGACGGACGGACACAAGGGAATAATACGATCGTGCTGCTGGTTAGGAAGGATAGGATAGGATGCAGAAATCTGAATACGCTGGAGGCAAGTGACAGAAACAGCAGGCAAACCAGATATCGAGGAGTTACAATAATTGATATGAAATACGATAAAAGAAGTCGCAAGTTTAGATGCTGCTTCAGTTGAAAGATACCGGCAAATAGAACTGAAACACTGCAGCTGACTATAGTAGGACTGATAGGTTTAGCTGATGATCTTCTACATAGAGAGTTGAAGATCAAGAACAATTTCAATGTTCTGTCTGAATCAGTAAGTATCATAGTGTTGTTACCAAGTTGAATGAACAAACTGTAACGGGACAAAGCTTGTGCTTGTTGCTGATGAGTATTACTTCAGTCTTATCTCCATTCACCTGTATCCTATTTTCTGTCATTCATTTCTAAATTTCAACGTAACATGTATTACAAGCTTTAGAAAGAAGAGTTGAAAGGTTTTCAGGAGCTGCACTTGTTGTAAAGCTGAAGGTCATCAGCTAGGAACTATATTCGATGTTGTGCTGAATGATAACATTGGCAAATGGTGAGGTGCAGAGTGTGACTGGCCCAAGTACACAACCCAGGGGGACCCCATTATGTAAGCTGGGACTTGCTAATTTACCATGACTGATTGAAAGCGGTGAGATAGGTATGACAGAAACCAGAAAACAGCACTGTCTTGGATTCCATATGTATGCTCCACACGAGGGAGAAGAATAGGGATGTAGATGGTATCAAAAGTGGCAGAAAAATCGAAAAGAATAAGAAGGGAAATTTGACACGGTCAGCTGAAAGCAACAAGTGATTCACAATGTGAAAGAGAACAGGTGTCAGTTTGCATTACGTTTGATCCCAAAACAGGTTCCGAGTATTTAGACAGATATCTTCCTGACTCTTAACATGTAGATCAGGTGCCAATCGCAATCGCGGGTACAGCGCCGCCCATTTCTAACGTATGCATGTATTTCTGTTGACCAATGAAACTGCATTTTTTTTCTACGGATCTTTGCCAGGGACAGCTCCCTTGTTGCCATGGGATCTTTAACATGCTCAGAATGTGTGCTACACACAGTACCTTGATTTTTCGTTTAACCCGAAATACTGATCTTGTGAAAATCTAACTGTGTATTCAGTTGACAGAGTTTTGCTGAAATGTTTTTTCCCAGACAGACAGAACAGACAGACAGACAGACAGACAGACAGCAGACAGACACGACAGACGGACAGACGGCAGACAGACAGGACAGACAGACAGCAGAAGACAAGGGACAGACACAGATAGATAGACAGACGGACGGACGGACGGAACCAGCCAGCCAGACAGACACATCCAGCGCCTCCCTTTGACTCGATATCAAAATAATCTCACCGTTGAAAACAAAAAAGACATCGCAAACACCTTCAATCTTGCATTCCCTGCGTCATCCTACGTGACGTTGAAAATGCGTGGTCTGGGGCTCACGAATGACAATGAAAAGCACGACAAGTAAGTCCTGTCACTGGCTGGCTCATGGAAAATACACTTGTACAACACCACCCAGCACACAAACCCACCATAGACGTAAACATTACAGTGGTGCAATGTGGACAGCTCGCCTTACAGCTTGGATTTTTCCCTTCCATACTAACACATCTGATCATATGGAACGACAACAATGAATCAAAATGAGCTTGGAGACAGAAAAACGATCTATGATATGAAAAACAATCTATGACAAAAACAAAAACAACAACAACAACAATACTACTACTACTACTACTACTAACCCAGCTTTAAAAACAAAACAGAAGAAAAAAAAAGAGATCCGGAATCTCAAAACCAAACGATCCATGATAACAACAATAAGAACAACAACAACAATAATAATGATAACAAGGATGATGATGATAATCATAATAATGATAACAATAACAATGATAATTATCCAGCTGTAAAAACAAAAACAGAAGGAAAAAAAAAAAGACCCGGATCTCAAAACCCCATGGGAGAAAGGCGATGTGACGTGTCGTGAGAGGGTGGTGGGTGACGATGATGATGGTGGTGCTGGTGGCATGTGTGTGTGTGTCGTATGTATTGTGT
>CM060313.1:54680316-54687816 GCA_030674185.1 Monoplex corrugatus
ACTGTATTGTATTGAATCGCACTGTCTTAAATCGCTTTACATTATATTGTATTGGATTGTACTGCCTTGGATCGTTTTAATAGTATTGTATTGTATTGTATTGAATTGTTTGCATTGTCTTGAATCGTTTTGCATTGCATTGTATTGTTATTACATTTGTGTTGTACCGTATTGCGTTGTCTTGGATCGTTTTGTGTTGTTATTCTGTATTGTCCAAGCTAAAATTGTTCAGTATTGTATTGTATCATATTGTGTCGTTTAAATCGTTCTGTACTGTATTGTATTGTGTTTATTGTTCGTTTTAAATCGTCTGTACTGTATGTATTGGTTATATTGTCGTTTTAAATCGTTCTTACTGTATGTATTGTATCTATTTGTCGTTTTAATCGTTCTGTACGTATTGTATTGTGTTATATCTATTTCATGGATATTCATATCATGTTGTGATACATCGTGTTGTCTTGAATCATACCATAGTCTATTGTGCTGTCTTAACTGTTTTAAATTTATTGGCTTGTATCGTATTGTCTTAAATTCTTTGTCTTGTAATGAATCGTTTGGCATTGTATTGTATTGTATTGTATTGCACTGCACAGCATTATACTGTCTTCAATCTGTGGAAATATATCGTTTGGTATTATAATGTACTGGCTTCAATCATTTGGTGCTGCGTTGTTTTCAATCGTTTGGTATTATATGTAACGTATTATACTGCCTTGATCCATTGATACTGAACTGTATATTAAAATAGAGCTTACCTTATTCTGTCAGAGCGGGTGGCCACATGGTGTCATTACTTGATTTCTTATTACTTTAATCTTGGCTGACAGGGATCACATTTCAAGTCACAATAATCAGTGATCTAATGAGTTACGAACAGGGGAATTATTGATACGGTTTAACCATCCAGTTTTCCCCCCAAACACGAGTCATGATCGATATACTGCGTTTGAGAGCGGAGGCAGACTTTCTACAGTAGCACAGTCACCTAATGTAAATAGCTTGCTTTACAGATTTCTTGACAACTTGTCAAACTTGTTTTCCACGTGGTGAATGTATTAAATATTAGCTGAGTGCATAACGCACCTTTCTTGATGGAAATATTGTCACTTTTCAAATGACGGCAGCAGTCCGGCCTGGCTGTAGGAAATGTACGAGTGTGAGAACACGAACTATTTCATTAATACAGATAAATGGAGATTTTGTGATCCAAAAAAATGAAAGCACCGAGCACATGTTTTGGACCTGTGATATCAACCAACAAGTTTGCCAGTGGATAGGACATTCCAACAGGTAGATTACTGAGGATAGGACTCGTTTTGAACTGAAAAATGCTTTTGTGTTGATGATATATTTGACTTTATCACATCATTCGCAAAGCTCTCTCCATATTCATGTAAACCGAAATCTTATGAGCCAAATATTCACGCTCAAAACACTTACATTCAAGGTTTCAGAAGCTTAATCTTGATCTGGTTCAGTTTTCTGCTGAGTGGCATTATTGCAAACCTGTATTGGTGGAAAATGACTCGTATTAAATGATTTTCTTCATATTGCATTCTCATTTAAAGCATTGATTTATTCCTATCGGGATTTGAGAAATACATGTATGATCTACTCAAGGAATGATAGTTTTTTTTAAAATTTTGTCATAATTCACATATTAGTGTTGTCTTCGTTTCAGATGTTTACAGATAAGCTTATTTATAGCCACGTGTGGTCACAGATAAGCTTACGTATGGCCACTGACAGATAAGCTTACGTATGGCCACTGACCACTAATGATTTACATAATTTTATTGCACTGATTCACGTATTAGTGTAGGTGTTGTAATTGGCTGGGCCAGTCCAATGCAGCGATTATAGTATCCTTAGAAAAAAGCGATGGCAGGATAGTAACAAAAATGGATGTTTCTTTTTCACCTTTTTTTTTAATTCATTTTTTAACAGTGAATAGACATCAGCAAACAATGTAGTAACAAAACAAAACAAAAAGTTTTTTTCAATTTAAGAAGAACGTTTTTGACATCTGATAACATAAACATACAGAAGACCACACAAAAAAAAAAAAAACCCCACAAAAAAACCCACAACAAACCTGGATGTTTGTTAACCACTAAATTGAAAACGTAGCGACTGTTTCTATTTGGAAATGGCTCTCATTCGTCCATACGTATAGACGAAGCCTCAAGCCAACTTACTTATTTAAGTGTCTCTCAGTCTCTCTCTCTGGTCTGTTTCAGGTCTCTCTCTTTCCCCACTCTCTCTCCCCGGCCTGATTGGCTTGCTGTGTCGTCTGCACACCGGCGCGCGTGAGTGGAGTCTATGTATTTGGAGAGACAGGACTCATGTCACTGAAGCAGACATTGACAGTTTTACGGCGACGTTTTGGACGTAAGTACTTGTTTTTGCCTTCACATTTTGTTTTTGACTGTCTGTCTGTCTGTCTGTCTCTCTTCTCTCTCTCTTCTCTCTTCTCTCTCTCTCTCTCTTCTTCTCTCTCTCTCTCTCTCTCCTCTCTCTCTCTCTCTCTCTCTCTCTGCATCGAGCGGATACCCTTCCGGCCGTGCCCGACGTTGTTTAATTTGGGTCATTTGACAACTGATGTTTTAACACGGTATGACCATTAGCATTGTATTTATAAAATTAGCGTTACTTACAACTAACATTGATATTTAACATTTCTTCACTGACAGAGGTTTCACGCTTTGAGTATTTTTTTTGTGAGCCTGCTTTGTAAGATGCTTACGCCCTCTCTTAAATTAATATCTGTGAAATGTTCGAATTTATCTATTTTACTATTTATCTATTTATTCATTTATTTATTGTTTTTATTTATATATATATAGTATAATCACACACGCACACACATACACACACACACCACACACATACTCACACATACACACACATACACACCACACACACACACCCAAGCACCACACACAAACCACATACACACCACACCACACACACACACCACCACCACCACCACACACACCACATACACCACACACCCCCACACACCACACATAAACCACAGGGGTTGAAGCAGAATTCAGCATATCGATTTTTGCTTCCCTTGGAGATAGGGGAGAAAGACAAACACACAAGACAAACACACAGTACAAACACACAGAACAAACACACAGTACAAAACAGTACAAACACAGTACAAACACACAGTACAAACACACAGAACAAACACACAGTACAAACACACAGTAACAAACACACAGTACAAACACACAGTACAAACATCAGTACAAAACACAGTACAAACACACAGAACAAAACACAGGACAAACACACAGTACAAACACACAGTACAAACACAAGACAAGCACAAGACAAACACACAGGACAAACACACAGTACAAACACAAGTACAAACACACAGTACAAACACACAGTACAAACACACAGTACAAACACACAGACAAACACACAAACAAACACACAATACAAACACACAGTACAAACACACAAGACAAGACACAAGACAAACACACAGACAAACACACAAACAAACACACAGTACAAACACACAGTACAAACACACAGTACAAACACACAGACAAACACACAGAACAAACACACAGACAAACACACAGTACAAACACACAGAACAAACACACAGTACAAACACAAGAACAAACACACAGTACAAACACACAGTACAAACACACAGTACAAACACAGTACAAACACACAGTACAAACACACAGTACAAACACACAGATACAAACACACAGACAAACACACAAACAGAACAAACACACAGGACAAACACACAGTACAAACACACAAGACAAACACACAGACAAACACACAGGACAAACACACAGGACAAACACACAAGACAAACACACAAAAGACAAACACACAGGACAAAACACACAAGACAAACACACAAGACAAACACACAGACAAACACACAGGACAAACACACAGGACAACACACAAGACAAACACACAGGACAAACACACAGGACAAACACACAAACAAACACACACAGACAAACACACAGGACAAACACACAGGACAAACACACAAGACAACACCACAACCAAGACAAACACACAGGACAAACACACAGGACAAACACACAAGACAAACACACAAGACAAACACACAGGACAAACACACAAGACAAACACACAGACAAACACACAGGACAAACACACAGGACAAACACACAAGACAAACACACAAACAAACACACAGGACAAACACACAGACAAACACACAGACAAACACACAGGACAAACACACAGACAAACACACAGACAAACACACAGGACAAACACAGGACAAACACACAGGACAAACACACAGACAAACACACAGACAAACACACAGGACAAACACACAAGACAACACACACAGAACAAACACACAGGACAAACACACAAGACAACACACAAGGACAAACACACAGGACAAACACACAAGACAAACACAAGACAACACACAGGACAAACACACAGGACAAACACACAGGACAACACACACAAACAAACACAAGGACAAACACACGTGACAAACAGTCAAGTGACTAATCACAGTCCAAACAATAGACTAGACAAGTGCAGTGCATCTGGTACAATGATTACATGTTGAATTTTTCAGGTTTAAGCTGTAGTCTTTTAACACCAGTGTCGGCAGTACAACATGGTAGACACGTAAAACAACATGATTTCAAGAAAACCTAAAATTTTGTGTTTATAAACCAGGTAAAATATCGATCTGGAAACACAGGACAAAATTGAGCTTTCTTATGTTTGTGTATGTTGGTGATTTACTGTATGGACAAGTGTGAGAGGAGAGAAGTTGTTAACACATGTGCGGGCAGTAAATGGTGAGTAACACAACAGATCAAGGAAACTAAAGTGCGTCAGGAAAAATGATCGGAGAATAGAGGACAGAAACGCTTTATAGTACGACTGACGGAGGAGAGAGAGAGAGAGAGAGAGAGAGAGAGAGAGAGAGAGAGAGAGAAAGAGAGAGAGAGGAGGGAGGAGAGAGAGAGATAGAGACAGAACGATAGAGACAGACAGGCAGACAGGCAGAAGGAGAGAGAAGAGAGAGAGAGAGGAGAGAGAGAGAGAGAGAGAGAGAGAGAGAGAAGATGAGAGAAGAAGACAAAGAGAGCAGGAGAGAGAAGAGAGACAGAACGATAGACGAAACAGGAGACAGCAGACGAGAGTAGAGAGAGAGAAGAGAGAGAGAGAGAGAGGCGAGAGCGAGCGAATGTCCCTACGCACCTAAAGATGGAATGAAGACTGTAGTAAGGGTTATATTAAAGCTAGAATTTTAATCCGAAGACCATATTTAGGTATAACCCTAATTATCATCGAACCTTAACCCCACACTTCATTCTGTGTTAGAAGCAGAAGTGTGCATCACCTGCTACCGATGAAATGTTATGACGCTTGAATCTTAATTAAGACAGAATGAATCATTGTTCGGGATAGATTAGGGCTAGGTTTGGGTTCTCGTCAATGATGTGAATATTTTAAACTATGTGTGTGTGTGTGTGTGTGTGTGTGTGTGTGTGTGTGTGTGTGTGTGTGTGTGTGTGTGTGTGTGTGTGTGTGTTTTATACAGTAAACCTGTCTCTAAAGCAGAAGAGCCCACGCACAGCTTTTAAACTTTACGTGTCTGTTTAAGTAACAAACAATTTTCAGGTAACATGAAGCTCAGTATGTCGTGAGACAAGACTAAAAATTCCGAAGATCAGCATGCCAGGGAGGGAGAAGTAACTATTTTTGTTTTGGTTTTTGGTATCATCATACCATGTTTGTGTGTGCTGGTACTTGTGTCTGTCTCTGTCATGTCAATTTTCTTGCACGAAACATTACGTGAGACTCTAAAATACAAGAACCGCACCGTCCCAAAACAGCCAGCCAGCCAGCCAGCCAGCCGGACAGACAGACAGACAGACAGACAGACAGATACACAGATACGCAGATACAGAACAAAAACACGCCACAACAACAACGAACGAACGAAAAGACAGACAGACAGACAGACAGTTAGACAGACAGACAGACACACACACACACACACACACATATACACACACAGACGCACACATACACACACACATACACAAACACAGAGGTGCTTAAAAACAATTGTCATCCTTACATCTTTATCGAAATGTTATTTCTTAAATTTCCACGAAACTAGTTTTGTTTCTGTTCACCTCCCTCCCAACAATCACCACCTTGACGTTGGTTGGGGGTGGGGGTGAGGGTGAGGGCTTGTGTGTCTCTGTCACTTGGAGAGCTGTGCTGGCAATAGCTTGTGCTACAGGTAAGGTTACCAAAGCCAGACAAGTCAAACAGTAGAGTCCAGCCGAATAATAATCCACCCACTGAAGACAGAATATGCAGACTGTGCAGCATCACATAACGTCTGCAGGGTAGGCTCAGAGCAAATTACGTACACGGATCCGAGATGATATAATTATGCTTTAAACGGGTATTTTGATGTAGTGTCGCCCTCATAGATCAAAGACAAGTGAGGGCAGTACCGGGCCCTCAGCCTTACTGAAAATAGCCCACCCAGATGTCTGGCAGATCTGATATGTTGGAAACCAGAAGTCAGATTACAGCTACAGGTTAAAACCTTCTACCATCGAGAACAGCCCTGCAAACAACACAGTAACATGATGAAGAATTACGAGACAAGAAACCTTAGCTTCACATTTTCTTCTGAGATCACAAAGTTGATGTTACATGTATGCAAGAAACACAGCTGCAGAAGGCCCGCCGTTTCTTTGTGCAAGGCACACAGGACACAAAGGGGCAGTTACCATGCTTGTTAAGAACAACATGCCAGCAGTACCTGTCAAACCAAACAGAAAAAGGAGAAGCTGAGTTGATATCAATGAAGAACATCCTTTCTTCAGGTGAGCTGAACATCACCAGCTGTTGCAGTTCCCTCATATCCAAGCTATGTCTCAATAATATCCCCACCCAGAAAGAGAACCAAAAACAGTCAATAGGAAGAACTCGGGGACTAGATGATAGACAACAAGCTAACCTAGATCAACAACCAGACGACAAGTCCACTTACTACTAACGAGCCTGGTCTGGCCATGTCTACAGAAAATACCCAAAAGCACCCTGCCAGGAATGTATAGAACCAACGTGGAGGAAGTGACCATGTTTCAATAATATTTCATCCCTCCAACAGGAACACCTAGGAGCTATAGGAAAAACAAAACAAAAACAAAACAAAAAAAAAAAAACAAAAACAAAACAAGCCAGATGGAACTACAGAAAGCCCAACTTGATAACTACTAATACCTAGCAGACCAGCTGTGCTCAAGATCGGTCTTCACCGACGGCACATGACACTAAGCGAATAGTTTGATGAAGACTATTCTGACAGCTACCAGAATAGATACACCAAGTGGTTCCGAAAAGGACAACAAACCCTACTGGAGTAGAGAACTAGACACACTTCACCAGCAACTGACAGAAGTC
>CM060313.1:54695316-54707816 GCA_030674185.1 Monoplex corrugatus
GACAAACATACACAAATAGCACTAACTGACAAACATGCACACATAGCACTAACTTTCAAACATACACACATAGCACTAACTGACAAACATACACACATAGCACTAACTGACAAACATGCACACATAGCACTAACTGACAAACATACACACATAGCACTAACTGACAAACATGCACAAATAGCACTAACTGACAAACATACACAAACAGCACTGAGTGACAAACATACACACATAGCACTAACTGACAAACATACACAAACAGCACTAACTGACAAACATACACACATAGCACTAACTGACAAACATACACACATAGCACTAATGACAAACATACACAAACAGCACTGAGTGAGAAACATGCACACATAGCACTAATTGACAAACATACACACATAGCACTAATTGACAAACATACACAAATTGCACTAACTGACAAACATACACAAACAGCACTAACTGTGAAACATACACAAATAGCACTAACTGACAAACATACACAAATAGCACTGACAAACATACACGAATAGCACTCACTGACAAACATACACACATAGCACTAACTGACAAACATAAACACATAGCACTAACTGACAAACATACACAAATAGCACTAACTGACAAACATACACAAACAGCACTGACTGACAAATATACACACATAGCACTAACTGACAAACATACACACACAGCACTAACTGACAAACATACACAAACTACACTAACTGACAAACATACACAAACTACACTAACTGACAAACATACACACTAGCACTCACTGACAAACATACACAAACAGCACTAACTGACAAACATACACAAACAGCACTGACAAACATACACAAATATCACTAAATGATAAGCATACACAAATAGCACTAAATGACAAACATACACAAAAAGCACTAACTGACAAACAAACACAAACAGCACTGACAAACATACACAAACAACACTAACTGACAAACATACACACATAGCACTCACTGACAAACATACACAAACAGCACCGACAAACATACACAAACAACACTAACTGACAAACATACACACATAGCACTAACTGACAAACATACACAAACAACACTAACTGACAAACATACACAAACAGCACTAACTGATACGCATACACACATAGCACTAACTGACAAACATACACACATAGCACTAACTGACAAATATACACAAATAGCACTAACTGAGAAACATACACAAACAACACTAACTGACAAACATACACACAGAGCACTAACTGACATACATAAACAGCACCGACAAACATACACACATAGCACTAACTGACAAACATACACACATAGCACTAACTGACAAACATACACACATAGCACTAACTGACAAACATACACAAACAACACTAACTGGCAAACATACACACATAGCATTAACTGAGAAGCATACACAAACATCACTAACTGACAAACATACACAAATAGCACTAAGTGACAAACATACACAAACAGCACTAACTGACAAACATACACAAATAGCACTAACTGACAAACATACACAAACAGCTCTAACTGATAAACATACACAAACAACACTAACTGACAAACATACACAAATAGCACTAACTGACAAACATACACAAACAACACTAACTGATAAACATACACAAACAACACTAACTGACAAACATACACAAACAGCTCTAACTGATAAACATACACAAACAACACTAACTGACAAACATACACAAATAGCTCTAACTGATAAACATACACAAATACCACTGACAAACATAAACAACACTAACTGACAAACATACACAAACAACACTAACTGATAAACATACACAAACAACACTAACTGACAAACATACACAAATAGCACTAACTGACAAACATACACAAACAACACTAACTGATAAACATACACAAACAACACTAACTGACAAACATACACAAACAGCTCTAACTGATAAACATACACAAACAACACTAACTGACAAACATACACAAACAGCTCTAACTGATAAACATACACAAATACCACTGACAAACATACACAAATAGCACCAACTGACAAACATAAACAACACTAACTAACAAACATACACAAATACCACTGACAAACATACACAAATACCACTGACAAACATACACAAATAGCGCTGACAAACATACACAAACAGCACGACAAACATACACAAACAGCACTGACAAAATACACAAACAGCACTGACAAACATACACAAACAGCACTAACTGACAAACTACAAAACACAAATAGCACTAACAAACATACACAAACAGCACTGACAAACATACACAAACAGCACTGACAAACATACACAAACAGCACGACAAACATACACAAACAGCACTGACAAACATACACAAACAGCACTGACAAACATACACAAAACGCACTAACTGACAATCACAACTACACAAATAGCACTAAACAAACACTACACAAGTAGCACTAACAAACAACACAAACAGCACTGACAAACATACAAAAACAGCACTAACTGACAAAGATACACAAACAGCACTAACTGACAAACATACACAAACATACACATACTGACACATACACAATAGGACTGACAAACATACACAAACGCACTAATTGACAAACATACACAAATAACATGACACACATACACAAACTAGCACTAACTTTCAAACATACACAAACAACACAGCATAACTGACAAAGATACACAAACAGCATGACAAAGATACACAAACAGCACTGACAAACATACACAAATAGCGCTATTGACAAACATACACAAATAGCGCTATTGACAAACATACACAAATAGCGCTATTGACAAACATACACAAATAGCGCTATTGACAAACATACACAAATAGCGCTATTGACAAACATACACAAATAGCACTGACAAACATACACAAATAGCACTGACAAACATACACAAACACATGACAACATCAAACGATGAAAAATACACAAACCTGACACAAATACACAAACAGCACTGACAAACATACACACGCACATTCAAATAGATCTACACACACACACATACACGCACGCACGCACTCACACACACACACATTGTTACATTTAGCAAGTTTACTGTTTAAGTTGTTGATTACGGTAACTTAACTCATTTGTGAAAATTTCCCTCCCCTCCTCCAATTGCCTTTCTCTCCACCTGCACCCTCACCACCATCACCCCCTTTTTCTTTTTTCCTTTCCTTTTTCCTTTCCCCTTTATTTTTTCTTTTTGTCTAAAATCACATAAGTGAATACACATGAAACCAATGACCACACACACAAAAACACACACGAACACACCCGCATGCACATGGGTATAATAATTATAATTTTCAAAGCGCCACGAGCAAGCTGTTGACATGTACTGTTTGTGCTATGGAAGTAGAATTATCATTATAATTACCTCAAGTTTCTATTCACATGACATCTGCAAGGTTGTTGCTCAGGGAATTTTCCAAACACAATGACATATTTTTGAGAAACTGAAATGTTGTGATAATGCACACAGCTACGGGAAAAGCACCTTTAACGTTCATTTGAAAAGAACCCTTATAGTTAATTATTCATGTTTATGATTTTGTTGTTGTTGAGATTTCGTGAAAAGCTTCTCACTTGAAAAGAGTCATTCTGTGATATTTACTCGGAGATTTCGGAATAACATTCACTTGAAAAGAATCCCTTCCATGATATTAATTTTGGGGATTTCGGGAGAAGCTCCCATAATATTGAATTAAACAGATTCGTTTTCGTGATACTCACTTCGAGATTTTAACATTCACTTGAAACAATCCTTTTAGAGAAATCTGTTTCGAGATATCGGGAAAAGCACCTTTAATATTCACTTGAAAAGAACCCTTTTCGTGATATTTTTTTAAGATTTCGGGAAAACCTCCATTAACATTCATTTGAAAAAAATCCCTTTCGTGATGTCAGTTTGGAAATTTTGGGCAAAAACTCCTTTAATATTCGCCTGAAAAGATTCGTTTTTCGTGATATCCCTTTGGAAGTTTCAGGGGAGAAAAGCTCAATAACATTCGGTTGAAATGAGAGTTCTTTTTGTGTCATTTCTTTGGACAGAAAACTTGCTGTTGAGATGTGAGCTTTCCTTTTCTGAAAGCAGTTTGGGCTTCTTTTTTGTGAACAGAGTTGAAGGCATCACTGTTTTTCAAGTCATAAATCGTCTGGGCAGCAGACAAATGGAAGCTCAGGTTTTCAGTCAGATCTGTTTTTGGCTCCTTCACTCGTACTTTGTACGAAAAAAAGTGCATGGTTTTCAGATTCTCTAAACTACACACAAACACACAGACGCACACACAGACGCAAGGAAAAACAGACAGACAGACAGACAGACAGACAGACAGACAGACAGACAGAACAGAGAATCAGAGAGGGAGAGAAGAAAGAAAGAAGAGAGAGAGAGAGAGAAGAGTGAGTGAGAGGAAAAGAAAGAGAGAGAGAAGAGAGAGAGAGAGAGAGAGAAAGACAGAGAGACAGAGACAGAGACAGAAAGAGAGACTGAGACACAGAGAGAGAGACAGACAGGTGAAACAAGTGCATACCTCTATTCTGTGTCGGCGTATGGATGATTTTTTAATACTTTTCATGGACCAGTCTGGAAGTAGAGGGGGTGGAGGGCAGGGAGGAGGAACAGGACCTATCAAACACAAAACTGTCACCAACAACATTACTGGAGCAATAATAGGCCACATGCAAACCAATAAACATGGAATGGGATCAACAAAAATGAAATGTGGTCAAAGGCCAACGGAAAGGCAAACATGGAACATGTCCAGGGCTCATACAAGTAGCACTAACTCAACATCACACAAGTGATCGCACAAGCTGTCAGTACGGCCAGGGGGGAAAACATGTCATCAGAAAGTCCGCAACCTTCTACAGGCAGTAGGCAGCAAACTGTGCCATGAAAAAGCTGTGACATCTGGAGCATGGAAGCTGAACGGAGCGGATGACTGGGAGTGCACATATCTTCCATTACAAAAAACAAAAACAAAAACAACCCCCCCAAAAAACCCCCAAAACAAAACAAAAACAAAAAACAAACAACAACAACAACAACAACAAAAAAAACAACATCCAAAAATCATCAGCAAGAGTGGCATGAGACCGGACATAGTTCTCTGCTCCCATTCATCAAAACAAATGATTCTGATCAAACTCACTGGACCATATGAAGGTAGAATAGAGGAAGCCTATATATTATAACTGTTGTTAAAACGTAATGATGAAGAAGAGAAGCCATTAAACACGAGCATTCAGGATCTAGAAGCCAGACAAGTTTTGTCAGAAAAAAACCCAAACGCTAGAGAACGATAAACAACAGTTAGTGTTACTAAAAGACAAAAACGTACAGGAAGTACTACTTCATGTAAAGCCAGATGGGTTGCAGATGGGGAAACATTACTATTTATGCAGCCATGAAAGACAGGACTGGACGTCGTCTCTGTGTTCTGTTGAGTAGTGAAACAATGTAAAGATTTCTTCTTCCATATGTCGAAGAACTTACTCCAGTTTCACAAGTTTTCATACGTCTGATATCCAGTCATAGCACTTTTTGGTCCATTCTACTCCATGTTTATGACCATAGATGCTGATACAGTTTTTACAATGAGATAATGATGATGACGATGAGAATGATAATCATGATGCTATGGAGTTCATCTAGGATTGAAACTGCGTGACAGGGCAGTACTCTACACTTACTGTTACCATGATACCACTACTACTACTACTAGTACACACATGGCGCCAAATCTTGACAATTCAAATCAAAACGCACCCACGCACCAGACATACACATGCCATCAACGCAGACCACCTAACAAAACGCAACAAAAAACCCCACTAAACCAAAACAAAAAACACCCACAACAAACTGATGAAGGCAGTTGCAGAAATCATTGTCGGGAAAAGAGATGGGGTTTTAAACTGGATCTGAAAGTAGAAAAGGTAGGCGATAGATGAAGGAAAAATGAAGTTTATTTCAGGCAGATGGTTCCGATATAGCAAAAGAACGATGGCCGAGAGTTGATAGTTTAAAGATAGGAACCTGAAGGGAAAGAGTATCTGAAGCTGAGATGTTGTCATAAAGGTATGATGGAGCAGACTGGTGAATAGATTATCATAATAATCATAATCATATCATAATACGTCCTTTCATCATAAGGCCCGAGAGAAACAGACATCTGTGGTGTTGGTCAACAGATTTGAGCAACACCTCCAATGACGTATTGGTGAAATAGATGTGATTCTTCTCAATGAGCTCGTAGCACGCTCAGCTCGGGGAAGGAGCCGACTGAAACGGAAAAATCCCACAATGATTTTGAGAATACTGATGCGGATTCGAACCCACAACCTTCCAGTCGGTAGTCCGTTGCGCTAACCACTATACCACAGCAACTGGTTCAATCATACACTTAGCTCTGGCAGTAAATGAAGGATGTCTTGAAAGTCTATGTGGTCGATGATGTCGGTCGATGGTGTCCGTCACTGTTCCTAGGTAACTGGCTCAGTGTCAGTTACAGTCACAGAGATGTGGGTTGAACACATGTATCGTTGTAAGAGGACAATGTAGATTGCTGACGACAAGTCTTGCCCACAATCCAGGAAGACAAGTCGGGTTTCTAATTGCGGAGAGAGACACACACACGAGAGAGAGAGAGAGAGAGAGACACAGAGAGAGAGAGAGAGAGAGACAAACAGACACAGACAGAGAGAGAGAGAGAGTGAGGAGACACACACACAAACCACAGAGAGGACAAGAGAGAGAGAAGAGAGAGAGAGAGAGAGAGAGAGAGAGAGAGAGAGCAGACAGACAGACAGACAGACAGACAGACAGACACACACACACACACACACACACACACACACACACACACACACACACACACACACACCACGACAAGCGCTCACACACAACTCCTTAAAAGCTGTTTCTTTGTCTTGTTTTCGTCGCTTTCCAGTTTGATTTTAATACTTTGTTGTTTTGTTTCAGACCTAAAACACTCAGCAAAACGACGTAGAACGGGTTGACAATAAGGAAACTTCACATAGCAGTTTTGATCGTTGTCAAAATTAAGCGCTTTACAGAAGAAATCAGTATCGATCCAATCTGATTGGTCCTGGAATTTGGAGGAAGCTGTTTCATACAAGAAACATAGAACTACACACGGCAACCATGACCCAAAACTGCTGGTATCACCCATACTGTGTTTTGAGGAGGAAGTCTCTGTGCGTGTACCTGCTCCTTGTGAGCTGTGTGCTGCCCGCGGTGGTCCTCTTCAAATGGCGAACAACTCACTACAACGTATCCAAATTTACTCAATCTTGGGATTTAAATCAAGCTTTGTCACAAAAATGGTAGCTGACATGACACGTCCTTCACCTGACGTCACACGCTGTGAAAGCGTGTTCCCGGGTATGCTTCACGGGCGCTGGGTTCCTAAGAAGAACGTCAGCGAAGCCAAAAAAGAGAAATGGATGAGTACCTGTCCACGACACGAGGGGAATACAGGATTCCCCGCACACTGCAGAGATTGGACGGCAAATGCGGCAACCTTCCCTACGACGGGGTGCCCCTGTACAGATTCATGTGGTTCCGGTCTTTGTGTAACCCTAAAGGCCCCACCCCATGCTGCTATGATTTCCAGTGCACCAGTCGCAGCATGGACCAGTGCAAATGTCCCGTTCTGCATCGATTCCAGGGTGCCCGTGCACGCGGAGCTCAGTGATTGGCTGACTGCAAAACCTGAGTGCCAGCCACGTGAGTTTAATGCAAATAAGGCGTGCGAGCTGCTGAAAGGGACCACGCTGGTGCTGGCTGGTGATTCCTTTGTACGTCACGTGTTTGTTGCCTTGGTGATGCTTCTGACCGACGATTTTCAAGACGGTGCTCTCAGAAAGGGTGTGAGTCCAGGTAAGTGACCCACACAAGAACATGACACTACCTGCACTACCGTATTGATGAATATGTCTGAACATGACACTACCTGCACTACCGTATTGATGAATATGTCTGAACATGGCACTACCTGCACTACCGTATTGATGAATATGTCTGAACATGGCACTACCTGCACTACCGTATTGATGAATATGTCTGAACATGGCACTACCTGCACTACCGTATTGATGAATATGTCTGAACATGGCACTACCTGCACTACCGTATTGATGAATATGTCTGAACATGGCACTACCTGCACTACCGTATTGATGAATATGTCTGAACATGACACTACCTGCACTACCGTATTGATGAATATGTCTGAACATGACACTACCTGCACTACCGTATTGATGAATATGTCTGAACACACTCATTCATTTTTGTCTGTCTGTCTCTTGTAATGTAGCCATGGATCCAATATCTGATGTCCCGTGTTCAATCCCTACCCGCAACACACACACTGGTTTGTTTTGCTGCCCAGGTTAGTGATCTCAGCATTCTGGTGGTGTCGGTTCAGAGTTTCATATATCCTGTTCTCACACCCCCCCCCCTCCCCACTCCCGACAAATCCGAATAACATTTTCAATGCTTAGGGTTTTATGTACACTCAACAAATCTGCCAGAGAACAGACGGTAGATATGTTTGGTGGAACGCAAATGGAACTGTATGAGTGCAGTGAATCTGTCTTTCATGAACTCTCAACTCTTCGTCTTCATACCAAAGTATTAACTGGTTTGTATTTTCCCACCTCATCTATTCATACAGATATTTAGGAATGTATTAGATGTTCATCAGACCCGTGTATGCCACACTTTTCAGTACCCTACAGACGGGCGCATTGATCACATGGGTGAGACACCGGATTTTCAATAGGAAAGTCTGGGTTCGATCCTGCCTGGGTACCTGTCGCATGGTGGATAAAGGGTTGACATGTGTCTGATCTGTCAGGTTGACATGTGTCTGATCTGTCAGGTTGATATGTGTCTGATCTGTCAGGTTGATATGTGTCTGATCTGTCAGGTTGACATGTGTCTGATCTGTCAGGTTGACGTGTGTCTGATCTGTCAGGTTGACATATGTCTGATCTGTCAGGTTGACATGTGTCTGATCTGTCAGGTTGACATGTGTCTGATGTGTCAGGTTGACATGTGTCTGATCTGTCAGGTTGACGTGTGTCTGATCTGTAAAGGGTTGACATGTGCCTGATTGTCAGGTTGACTGTGTCTGATCTGTCAGGTTGACATATGTCTGATCTGTCAGGTTGACATGTGTCTGATCTGTCAGGTTGACTGTGTCTGATCTGTCAGGTTGACATGTGTCTGATCTGTAAGGTTGACATGTGCTGATGTGTCAGGTTGACATGTGTCTGATTGTCAGGTTGACATGTGTCTGATCTGTCAGGTTGACATGTGTCTGATCTGTCAGGTTGACAGTGTCTGATCTGTCAGGTTGACATATGTCTGATCTGTAAGGTTGACATGTGTCTGATCTGTCAGGTTGACATATGTCTGTGTGATCTGTC
Source organism: Monoplex corrugatus (assembly GCA_030674185.1). NCBI lineage: Eukaryota > Metazoa > Mollusca > Gastropoda > Littorinimorpha > Ranellidae > Monoplex > Monoplex corrugatus. The sequence goes on from CM060313.1 coordinate 54,704,803, forward strand.
AGGTTGACATGTGTCTGATCTGTCAGGTTGACATATGTCTGTGTGATCTGTCAGGTTGACATGTGTCTGATCTGTCAGGTTGACATATGTCTGTGTGATCTGTCAGGTTGACATGTGTCTGATCTGTCAGGTTGACATAGTGTCTATCTGTCAGGTTGACATGTGTTGATCTGTCAGGTTGACATATGCGTGATCTGTCAGGTTGACGTGTGTCTGATCTGTCAGGTTGACATGTGTCGTGTGATCTGTCAGGTTGACGTGTGTCTGATCTAGTCAGGTTGACATGTGTCTGTGTGACTTCAGGTTGACGTGTGTCTGATCTGTCAGGTTGACATGTGTCTGATGTGTCAGGTTGACGTGTGTCTGACCTCTCAGGTTGACATGTGTGCACACCTAGCAGAGCTTGAACTCCCTTCGTGTATATATGCACGCAGAACATCAGCTGTGCACGTTAAAGATCCTGTAAGTCATGTCATTGTCTGGTGGTTCATAGAAACATCAACACTCGCAGCATGCACGCGTACCGACGACGGAGTATGCTGACTGTGCAGCGATATATTGCCAGCATAGAGTGAGGGCTAAACAACAGGCATACAGGCAGCTGAGAAACATTGAAACGCTAGAAATTAAAACAATATACATATACGCAGATACACAATAACCAAAAACCCAAACAACCCCACCACCAAAAAAAAAACAAAAAAAAACACACCAAAAAACAAAAACACAACAACAACAAAAAACCCAACAAGAATAACAAAGGACAATAAATGAATAAAATACAAATACAACGCAATGCAATCCAATCCAATACAATACAATGCAATACAATACAATACAATATAATGCAATGCAATGCAATACAATACAATACAATACAATACAATACAATACAATACAATACAAACACGTTTAAGCTGAAGTGCCAAAGCATGTTTTCTCATTCAAACGCAAAGCAAAGCAAAGCAAAGCAAAGCAAAGCAAAGCAAAGCAAACCAACCAACCAAACCAAAGCAAACCAAACCAAATCAAACCAAACCAAAATAAATCAAAAACAAAACGAAACGAACTAACCACCTATTGAAGTCAGGTATTCTGTTATCTACACGGAATGGACACAGAAACCATTTGCAGAGACGCAGGCTTTGGCACACAACCGATAGAGCTGGAGAAATCTGGTGATCAGTTCTTTAATGCGGTTCCCCAATAAGTCTTCACGGAGTTAAGGGAAGAGGGGGAAGAGGAGTAGGAGGAGAAGGAGAAGAAGAAAAAAAGCAGAGAAGTATTCATATGTACGCGCATGTATGTGTGCGCATGTATGTATGTATGTGTGTGGTGTGTGTGTGGTGTGTGTGTGTGGTGTGTGTGTGTGTGTGTGTGTGTGTGTGTGTGTGTGTGTGTGTGTGTGTGTGTGTGTGTGTGTGTGTGGTTTAACACGCCCATGCGTGTGTGCATGTTTGTGTTTGTGTATATACATATATATGTATTTCTCCTCTCTCTCTCTCTCTCTCTCTCTCTCTCTCTCTCTCTCTCTCTCTCTCTCTCTCTCTCTCTGTGTTTGCTTTTTCTAAGATTGACATATCAATTTTAAGTCGAAGTTTGAAATTAAACCTTCGTTAATACTTAAACATTTTATTTTATGATTTTGCATTTTCTCTTTCGATCTTTGCATTTTAACGAATGCACATTGAACACGTTTGTCGAGTTTCATTCGTTATGTATTTGTCTGGCTTTTTTGACAAGCTGAGTTGTGCACATTCTAGAACAGGTGAACACAACTTTTGTGATGATGCGTGTTCAACCTCAGGGCGTCTGTAACGACCATGTTACGGTTGGAGATTGGCTGATAATTTGGACGTCAGAGCTTTAAAAGTTCTAGCAATAATTTCACACCTGTGTATGGCTGAATCTGTCCCAGAGTAAAATGCAGAAGGAAAGAAAAGCAAGCAAGCAAGCAAGCAAGCCAGCAGCAAGCCAGCACACATATAAACAAGCAAGCAAGCAAGCAAGCAAGCAGCAGCAGAGCAGGCAGGCAGGCAGCAAGCACATGTAAACAACAAGCAGCAAGCAATAAGCAGCAGGCAGGCAAGCAGGCAGGCAGGCAAGCAAGCACACATGTAAACAACCAAGCAAGCAAGCAATAAAGCAGGCAGGCAGGCAGGCAGGCAGGCAGCAAGCAAGCAAGCAAGCAAGCAAGCAAGCAAACAAAAAAGAACACACAAACAAACGAAAAAGAAACAAAAACGTCTTTGAACGATTGACACAGTAATGAAGTGGGTAAACATCAGACTTGCAGTCAACAGGTCCTGGGTTCGATCCGTCCAGATAATTCCGCCTGGTGGGTAAAGGGTACAGATGTTATCCATCCCCCAGGTCAACGTGTGTGCACACCTGCCAGAGCCTAAACCGCCTCGGATCATCATTAGGCACGTTAGGACCCTGTCAATCGTGTCAGTGGCTGGCCTATAGAAACACGGAAACACCCATCATGCACACCTACCAAATATGCAGACCGTGCAACAACCTAATGGAATGTGGTCAGCTGTCCTGGCAGCTCGAGTTCTACGTGCTCTACTGAAAAAGTCTGACTGTAATTATGTAATGCGCAGTGAGTTCTACCGAGTTTTGAGAATAGCGCTATAAAAACGATTTATAACAACTACAACAATAACGTCCGTCAACAACAACAACAACAACAACAACAACAACAACAACAACAACAACAAGAACAAAAACAAGAACAAGAACAAGAACAAGAACAAGAACAACAACAACAACATCAACATCAACGGTAATAGTGATGATAATGATGAATGATTATGGACAGTTATCGGGGTCATAATGTCAAATCAATCATCCAGGATTTTCATCTAGGTAAGAATGGCTGTCTACAGCGGGCATGGCACAGACACAAGATCTTTTTCTACTGATTCATCTTTTGCACTGCTACAGGGACGTTGATCCCAGCCCGCTCGTTCTGGCACCTAAAAACAACCGCCAACCCCAAGTTCTGT
>CM060313.1:54712816-54717816 GCA_030674185.1 Monoplex corrugatus
GTCATGGTCAGTAATTCTTGTTGCCTTTTTAAATCCAGTCTTTTCATTTGTCTATAGTCAGTTGTCTGCCAGGTAAATGTATATTCCATTATTCGGAATTTACCAACAGAAATTTCAGAGAAAGAGATGTTAAGTTCTAACCTTTAACCACCTCTTAGAACAACATCGCTTGGGTGAAAAATGTGTAATATTAATTTCAAGATAATCCCATACTTTAAATTTAATGTATCATCTTTCCAACTAAGGAGTATCTTGGGGGGAGTATAATAGCACAATGTACATGTGTAACATTTATTTTGGTCTAGTGCTGGTGTGTGGTTCCAAACACTGTCACTGTTGCTTTGTGGCATTTTAAAATACTTTTTCTCAGTATCATTTATAAATATAGAAATCCCCCTGAGAATTTTTAAGCTTTTTTGCATTTTCCTTTGATATAAGGGGCACTAGTATCCAAGTTCGGTAGACACATTTGTTTCAGAATTTTGTTGTTGTTGTCTAAATGTTTCTTCAATGAATATAGTCATGATGTAAAAGATAATTCACCACTCTTCTTTCTTTCAATTTGTTTGTTTTAGTTCCATCAATATAACCTTTTCATACAATATGACAATTTTTTAAAGTTTAGTTTTGTTGACAAAATCTCTCCAGTACTTTGCCCTCTTCAATACTCATATCCCAGGGCACGCGCGCATGCGTGCGTGTGCTGTCGTGGCGTGTGCGTGTGCGTGTGCGTGTGCGTGTGCGTGTGTTATGTTCAGTGTAGTTATGCTTGTGTGAATGAATCTGGATACAAAGAAATGCCATCAAATCAAAGTGAGCACTTTAATTAGCATTTTTGTGGTTTATGTGTATACAGGCTCGCTTGTGCAATATCTTTGGAATCACGAATAAAGGTTTGAGTCATTTTGAAACTGCTGTTCTGTTCTTTATTTTGTTGTTATTTTTTACTGAAAAAGAAAAGCCCGACACACTCCAAACTTTTTTCCATGATAACAATTTCCTGCTCGTTTTACTCGACATTTGGAACACAACAACACACACACACACACACACACACACACACACACACACACACACACACACACACACACACACACACACACACACACACACACACACACCCACACACACACACACACACACACACACACACACACACACACACACACACACACACACACACACACGGACACACACCACACACACACACACACACACACACACACACACACACCACACAGACACAACACACGCGCACGCAAACACACAAAACCAGAGATGCAAACACCACAACACCATCCACAGGCAGATCCACACGTGCCAGAAGTCAGTTAGTGAGTCAATAGCACCTGCTGACCAGCTACTCAAGGAATCCCCTCTAACAGTACTCATGTAGTCAAACCTTCTGAAATGAAGTTAAGACATAAGTAGACCAATGAATAACTGCGTAAGAACCACCAGCGACAGTCCCCCATGACCTACTGACATCAAAGGCCCCAACTTCAACTCCCCTCATGGCTATCATGTCAAATCAAATTTGAAAGAAAAGTTAAAAAAAAAAAGTAAAAATTAAAATTCTCAACAATTCTCAATAAAACAACTGTGTCAAATTATTTATTTTGTGAAATCCTTGTTATAAATTGTTCTTGTACGGCGCCATTCTCCAAACTCATTTATGATTCACTGGCGCACTACATATGATCAGGCTTTGTTTTTTTTTTTTCATTCAAATTTGATGTATATTTCGATGCTCTTCCTAGGCCAAATGCATGACATTAAAACGCAAGAAGTGTTATTAACAATAAATAGAAAGACAGTACTTTGTGACGTAAAAGGGCAGTGAATCGAGTAACACTGACTAGGTACATTTATTGATGCGATAAAACTCACAGAAATGAATAGAACAAGAAACTGCAATTGATAAATGCAAAGATACCGCGATTCTAGCTTACCTTTACATGGAAGGTTAGAAAAATAAAAGTCCAAACTCTACATGAAAACATATAAAGGAATATATTTTCACTCACATAATTTCTTCCATTGTTAAGGTAAAACAAATATCACGGATGATGGGAAGCAAATCTGTTTTATAAAACGAAAATTTCAAGTTGAAATTAAAACCATTGTTCTCAAAACCTGGCTTCGACACTGTCTTCGCGTTTGTTAACGCTTTAAAAAAAAGTTTCTTACATGCTGTCAGTTTTCTTGAAACTTACTGATGAAAATTAACACTACAAATACTGTGGAAAGTGATTATAAAATATATTAAAGTAGTCATTGTATTAAATGCTGATTGCGTTATTGCTATCAAAATCTATCTGAGAATCAGGAATAAAGACAAATTATTATTTTGCAACATTTTTAATGCAGATTTGTACATAATACATTCAGTATCAAAACACAATCAAATATGAATATATATATATATGTGTATATCTTATTTTAGCATTTACTATAAACTGTTGATTGACCATGTTTGAAAACCAAAGCACTAGATAAAATCAGCGCAAAAATTTGTCTTCTCAGGAGCCTTTTTTATTGTTGATATACACCATATAATGAAGTTTGTACTTTGACAGACAGTCATCACATGTACAGTATTCTGTATGGCACTCACATCTGCCGGCACTTATATGGCACACTTCCCTGAGCCTGTCAAAATTCCAGCGCAAGGGGAGGAGGAAAGGGACCCAGGAATTCTACGCTGACACACCAGAATGATGGAAACATTAACCTTTTGACTCCTGCACCCTATCCACCAACTGCATAAACTGAACCCTTTGATTCCCTCAGCCTTTCCACCAGCTTCCTGCAGGAAGCTGGTGGATAGGCTGAGGGAGTCAAAAGGTTAGGATTTTGCTTTGCTAGCACGGTTGGCAATGCAGGATGCTGGTGGACAGGATACAGGAGTCAAATACTTAAGATGGGCAGCAAACAGGCGAGTTTATAATGTATAAAATCTTGACATTTTATGAAGAAAGGGGAATAAGAAGACCTGGTCACAAACGGAAAGCTGGAGGGAACAGAACACCAGGTAGACCCAGGGAGAAAATATTGGACGGACTTGCAGGACGGCTGAAGACAGAGAGGGTGGGAGATGTACTTGCAGTGACAGGGGATAGATTCATGTGGAGGGCCATGATCGCCAACGCCATTCGGCAGGTCACATGATGGATGGAGATCTGGAGTCCGTGGTTCTATCACAGGAACCTTTCAGGTAGAAAACAGGCCCATATCTGTACTTGAGTCTGAGACAAAATGTTGACAGTGTCTGGCAAGGTGACAAACTAGCCTCTATTGAAAGCTTAGGATTAACCAACGTAGAACCCCTCAGGTAGAAACAGGCCCATACCTGCACCTTAGTCTGGACAGTTTCTGGCGAGCCAGACAAACTAGTCTCTCAACTGGTGGCGTAGGATTAACCAACATCTAGCAGTACAGCCAATCACACTTGTGTTTAGACTATAAACGAGACAATTAAAGAACAGAGCCAGGTGTACATACAGCTCTATTGGGATGTTTTCGAGGATGGCCCCAGTGAAAGGGAGCTGTCCATTGTCTCAGTGGACAGGTTCTGTCCTGTGCTTGTCCACGTCAACTCCTCCTTCATGCATTCATAAGTAGAAGAACATTCTCGAAAGTCATCTTAAGGCAGGTGGGGTCAGAGCCCCAGCGTGTTCTTATCCACGTTCTATAAATGAAAGGGAAGAATAACACACAAGGGAAGACAGAGAGAGAGAGAGAGAGAGAGAGAGAGAGAGAGAGAGAGAGAGAGAGAGAGAGAGAGAGAGAGAGGAGAGAGAGAGAACGGTCAGTCAGTCACGGTTGTACTAGGAGATGGGCCACTCAACCTGGCAGAGGTGCTGAGCCTTTGCCAGAAACATGTAGTGAAGGTACGTTGATATTTTATTTCAGTGTAGGGTTTAGGGCTGACAGGCAAAGAAGTAGGATTGTTTTAGGACGTAGGCAAATATGAATAAGAGGATGAATGATTATGCTTTAAGTTGAAGATGCTTAATTAAAGAAACTATATAGACTTGTAATGCTTTGTGTGGACTGCTTTTGAAAGTTATTGCTAGTGTGCTTAGTACGCTTCTACTCGTCCCTCTCCTTTCTCGTTGTTGTGTGTGATCTCTATACAGAAACATAATTCCACATAATCATCCCACACATTCCAGAACATCACCCCAAAAATCCTCCCTTGACAGATGATACATTCAAAATTCCTTCCCGTGACATTTCTATCAAATGAACCAGTCAGTCGGCACCGTTTTAGTGGCCCCTTTGCTCTGCTGCTTAAAGCCCCACGTGGTAGATTATGACTGAACAGCTATTCAAAATGAGAAATATACAAATTGCCATCTTATGAAGTATGTTTTGAAACAAGAATTTTTGAGCGTTATAACAGTTCTTTCTATAAAAATGAATCAAATTTTGGCGGTGTGGACAAACATGTTTGGATAACACTGGTAGATTTGTTTAATGAAAAACGCCAACACTATAAAGGATAAAGATTATATCAAAATCAAGACGTCGTAGAAGCTGATAGAGACCTCATCGTTTCCCGAGTTCAGCATTATGAAGATGGTGCCCATCTCCTCTCCTTTGTTGCTTTACCTTCTCCAACACTAGACAAGTTCAGGTCCCCATTCACATTAGAGTGGGCTGGAGATTTCTCCAGAGCCAGATTAGTGGCAGGAACTGTGTCGCACCCCCAGCCAGGCTGCTAAAGAAACATTTACACTATCAATCAAGTTTTTCCTGACAGAACATATTGTGCTATTTTGGAATTGATAAAGAATTTAGATGTGAAAACAGATTTACATTTATGATTTCTTGCCACTGTGAAAAGAAGAAATGAATTCCATCAATATCTGTGTTAATGAAAATAGAACATAGAATGGAAGAATACACCGCAAAAATTAACCACCAAGTACGAACAAAATTCAAGATGAATTGGACTTGAGAGGTAACTTTTCTCAATATCAAATTATGCATTC
>CM060313.1:54722816-54732816 GCA_030674185.1 Monoplex corrugatus
TGGCCACGTATAGGGTTTTGCACATGGTCATGGAGTCTGTTAGATTATCGCTGACAGATGAAGTTGTAGCGCAGATGGAATTGTTTGTATGAAAAGAATTCCTCTTAAACAAACTAACAACTCCAAACTTACTGAAATGAACGAAAACGAAATGACACAGCTACAGAGTCAACATCATATCCTAGTGGCTCATTGGCTCAGTTGTCACAGCGACTAGCCCATTATGCAAGGGTCGTGAGTTTAAACCTCGAACTGGTCACGTGTTTCACGTGGGCTGATTGGTTCTTTTGATAGGTCAGTGCACTCAAGATCTGATCAATATCTCGAGTTCAATCCCTGCCCGCAACATTCATTAAAAACCGGCCTGTTTGCTGTCCATCTTAATGTTTCCATCATTCTGGTGGTGTCAGCTTAGTGTTTTATAAGTACCTCTTCCTTCCTCCTTCCCCTGTTCAAGACCTTACCAGTGCATAGAGTTTTGCGCAGGCTCGGGCAGACAGTTAGATAATTGCTGGCAGATTTGGGTGGAGCGTATATGGAATTGTTCGATCAAGATGAATCCTTCTTGAACAAAGTCCAAGCTCCGAAATTCCAAAAGTGTGGCGACACACATTCGCCTAGTAAGATACTCTGATCTAATTTTGGGGGGTCTTATTTATTTCAATGCTAATTAATATAGGTTGACAACTTCAGCCGATTCGGGAATAATTAATGTGAATCCAGGAATCCATTATAATGATATCTGTGAAATACTATTATACCCAGGATGTCCATTACAGTGATATCTGTGAAATACTATTTATACCCAGGATGTCCATTACAGTGATATCTGTGAAATACTATTCATACCCAGGATGTCCATTATAATGATATCTGTGAAATACTATTTATACCCAGGATGTCCATTATAATGATATCTGTGAAATACTATTTATACCCAGGATGTCCATAATAATGATATCTGTGAAATACTATTCATACCCAGGATGTCCATTACAGTGATATCTGTGAAATACTATTTATACCCAGGATGTCCATTATAATGATATCTGTGAAATACTATTTATACCCAGGATGTCCATTACAGTGATATCTGTGAAATACTATTTATACCCAGGATGTCCATTACAGTGATATCTGTGAAATACTATTCATACCCAGGATGTCCATTACAGTGATATCTGTGAAATACTATTCATACCCAGGATGTCCATTATAATGATATCTGTGAAATACTATTTATACCCAGGATGTCCCATTATAATGATATCTGTGAAATACTATTTATACCCAGGATGTCCATTATAATGATATCTGTGAAATACTATTCATACCCAGGATGTCCATTACAGTGATATCTGTGAAATACTATTTATACCCAGGATGTCCATTATATGATATCTGTGAAATACTATTTATACCCAGGATGTCCATTAAATGATATCTGTGAAATACTATTCATACCGAGGATGTCCATTACAGTGATATCTGTGAAATACTATTTATACCCAGGATGTCCATTATAATGATGTCTGTGAAATACTATTTATACCCAGGATGTCCATTACAGTGATATCTGTGAAATACTATTTATACCCAGGATGTTCATTACAGTGATATCTGTGAAATACTATTCATACCCAGGATGTCCATTATAATGATATCTGTGAAATACTATTTATACCCAGGATGTCCATTACAGTGATATCTGTGAAATACTATTCATACCCAGGATGTCCATTATAATGATATCTGTGAAATTCTATTCATACCCAGGATGTCCATTATAATGATATCTGTGAAATACTATTTATACCCAGGATGTCCATTATAATGATATCTGTGAAATACTATTTATACCCAGGATGTCCATTACAGTGATATCTGTGAAATACTATTTATACCCAGGATGTCCATTATAATGATATCTGTGAAATACTATTTATACCCAGGATGTCCATTACAGTGATATCTGTGAAATACTATTCATACCCAGGATGTCCATTATAATGATATCTGTGAAATACTATTCATACCAGGATGTCCATTACAGTGATATCTTGAAATACTATTATACCCAGGATTCCATTATAATGATATCTGTGAAATACATTTATACCCAGGGTCCATTACAGTGATATCTGTGAAATACTATTTATCCCAGGATGTCCATTATACAGTGATATCTGTGAAATACTATTTATACCCAGGATGTCCATTATAATGATATCTGTGAAATACTATTCATAACCCAGGATGTCCATTACAGTGATATCTGTGAAATACTATTTATACCCAGGATGTCCATTATAATGATATCTGTGAAATACTATTATACCCAGGATGTCCATTATAATGATATCTGTGAAATACTATTTATACCCAGGATGTCCATTACAGTGATATCTGTGAAATACTATTTCATACCCAGGATGTCCATTATAATTGATATCTGTGAAATTACTATTCATACCCAGGATGTCCATTATAATGATATCTGTGAAATACTATTTATACCCAGGATGTCCATTATAATGATATCTGTGAAATACTATTCATACCCAGGATGGTCCATTACAGTGATATCTGTGAAATACTATTATACCCAGGATGTCCATTATAATGATATCTGTGAAATACTATTTATACCCAGGATGTCCATTACAGTGATATCTGTGAAATACTATTCATACCCAGGATGTCCATTATAATGATATCTGTGAAATACTATTCATACCCAGGATGTCCATTACAGTGATATCTGTGAAATACTATTTATACCCAGGATGTCCATTATAATGATATCTGTGAAATACTATTTATACCCAGGATGTCCATTACAGTGATATCTGTGAAATACTATTTATACCCAGGATGTCCATTACAATGATATCTGTGAAATACTATTTATACCAGGATGTCCATTACAGTGATATCTGTGAAATACTATTCATACCCAGGATGTCCATTACAGTGATATCTGTGAAATACTATTTATACCCAGGATGTCCATTACAGTGATATCTGTGAAATACTATTTATACCCAGGATGTCCATTACAGTGATATCTGTGAAATACTATTTATACCCAGGATGTCCATTACAGTGATATCTGTGAAATACTATTTATACCCAGGATGTCCATTACAGTGATATCTGTGAAATACTATTTATACCCAGGATGTCCATTACAGTGATATCTGTGAAATACTATTCATACCCAGGATGTCCATTACAGTGATATGTGTGAAATACTATTTATACCCAGGATGTCCATTACAGTGATATCTGTGAAATACTATTTATACCCAGGATGTCCATTATAATGATATCTGTGAAATACTATTCATACCCAGGATGTCCATTACAGTGATATCTGTGAAATACTATTTATACCCAGGATGTCCATTACAGTGATATCTGTGAAATACTATTTATACCCAGGATGTCCATTACAGTGATATCTGTGAAATACTATTTATACCCAGGATGTCCATTACAGTGATATCTGTGAAATACTATTTATACCCAGGATGTCCATTACAGTGATATCTGTGAAATACTATTCATACCCAGGATGTCCATTACAGTGATATCTGTGAAATACTATTTATACCCAGGATATCCATTACAGTGATATCTGTGAAATACTATTCATACCCAGGATGTCCATTACAGTGATATCTTTGAAATACTATTTATACCCAGGATGTCCATTATAATGATATCTGTGAAATACTATTTATACCCAGGATGTCCATTACAGTGATATCTGTGAAATACTATTTATACCCAGGATGTCCATTATAATGATATCTGTGAAATACTATTCATACCCAGGATGTCCATTACAGTGATATCTGTGAAATACTATTCATACCCAGGATGTCCATTACAGTGATATCTGTGAAATACTATTCATACCCAGGATGTCCATTATAATGATATCTGTGAAATACTATTCATACCCAGGATGTCCATTTAATGATATCTGTGAAATACTATTCATACCCAGGATGTCCATTATAATGATATCTGTGAAATACTATTCATACCCAGGATGTCCATTATAATGATATCTGTGAAATACTATTCATACCCAGGATGTCCATTACAGTGATATCTGTGAAATACTATTCATACCCAGGATGTCCCCTCAGCACTTGGTACATTTGTTCTCAGGCTGTGAATGCTTTCGATTAGTCAAGGTTTTTTTTTTTCATCTTGTTCTCTTGCTCTGCGTGTGAGATAGAGACAGATGCTATACACTTCTGATAAAGATTTAAATAAATAACTAAATAAACAAATAAAAAAAAACAATAAAAAATCGTTAGTCCATATTCTACTGTTAAGTTCAAAAACCAACATGGAAGCAATGAAATATCCATACACACATAAAGAAACAAATAAATACACCCCACACACATACACACCCACACCCACACCCACACACACACATATATATATATATATATATATATATAGATATACAGATACGTATATAGATATAGACATAGATATAGATAATAATTATAGATAGATAGATACATACATACAATACATACATAAATCATACATACATACATACATACATACATACATACATACATACATACATACATACAGACAGACAGACAGATAGACAGACAGACAGACAGACGAGGAAAACAGGGAGACAAGAAGACAGAAAACCATGCACACGCACACACATGTACACACACATACACACACACACACAAACACACATGCACACACACAAACACACACACAAACACACGTGCACACACACAAACACACGTTCACACACAGGCACACACTCATACACACACGCATGCACACGTACATCTTAGCACATCTTAGCACTTAGCGCCTTCTTACTTCAATGTAGTTTGATCTAAATCGTTTGCCTTTCGTAGTAAAAGGGAGGATTTTCAAGAGGACAACCAGACCAAATGGACACTACACGTGCACCGGGCAACCCAGTAGCCATTCCGACCCCAACCCACTGATAAGACAGTACTGCGACTGACAAACAGCCGACTTCTTCCAAAAAGGGATACTACGAGAAGTAGGCCAGTTTATGGCTTTGGCCACACTACGAGCTTGTGCTATGAACTGACGGGGAGCCAACTATGAGCTGACACCGGTGGGGTGGCCACTCCAAAAGTGGGGATAACTTTTGGTTACGCGCTCGCACGCGTGCACACACACACACACACACACACACACACACACACACACACACACACACACACACACACACACACACACAGATAGAGAGAGAGAAATGGCACAATGCCTTATATTATCACCCTTCCCACCCCACAGCTCACCCTTTTTGCTTGTGTAGTCAAAACAGTCGGTTAATTTAATAAAGTAGCTTTCTGTCATTCTCCAGCTTTTCTGAGCCGTTACATAGAGGTGGATGGGTGGTGGTGGTAAGTGGAGGACGTAGAGCTGGCACAGTGTCAGCTGGTGTTGATGGTGTGCTGGCTGAACCTCCACATGTTGTTCAGCATTGTAAAGGTCTTTCTGGTCTTGTAATGACAGTTCTTGATGTCTCTGCCTGCTTTCCCCTCATGTCTGACGGTACTGCTTGGGTGAACTCTGTGAGACAAGAGAAGACAGGCCATGTTAATTCAATACCAACCTCTGGTCATTTTCGTCGGCAGTAATGGCATTTCATGATTACCAAGCAAGCCATATATATCATATTATATTATATTATATTATATAATATTATATTATATAATATAATATTATATTATATTATATTATATTATATTATATTATATTATATTATATTATATTATATTATATTATATTATATTATATTATATTATATTATATTATATTATATTATATTATATTATATTATATTATATTATATTATATTATATTATATTATATTATATTATATTATATTATGTTATATTCTATTCTATTTTATTCTATCATATTATATCATATTACATTATATCATACTCATGGAGGTCTTCTCTATACTCTATCTTATAGCTCATATAACAATGAACGAAATGCCAGGTCAGGGCACTCGGTCATCTAGTGGGCCTTATTGAATCTCAGCCCATGAGCTCCTTCTGTCTTCACCAATAGATGTTGCGGTTGGCGTTTTGAAGCCAGAATGATGACCCTCTGGTTAGTCGTCACTGATGATGCTGCGGTTGAGGGAGTGAAGCCACAATGAGTGAATGAGAGTTCAGCATGAAGCGATGCATGGCTAAGTATGAGAGCAGAGAGAGAGCAGAGAGACGGAGAGAGAGAGAGAGAGAGCAGAGATGAGACAGAGCAGACAGAGAGGAGCAGAGTGAGAGAGAGACGAGAGAGAGAGGACGAGAGAGAGGACGACAGAGAGAGGACGAGACAGAGAGCAAGAGCGAGAGAGTAGAGACAGAGACAGAGACAGACAGAGAGAGAGAGACAGAGAGAGAAAGACGAGAGAGAGAGAGAGAGAGAGAAGAGAGAGAGACAGAGAGAGACAGACAGAGAGAGACAGAAGAGAGACAGAGACAGAGAGCGAGAGCGAGAGAGTAGAGACAGAGACAGACAGAGAGAGAGAGACAGAGAAAGACAGAGAGAGAGAGAAGAGGCAGAGAGAGAGAGAGAGAGAGAGAAAGAGAGAAGAGACAGAGAGAGAGAGAGAAGAAGAGAGAGAGACGAGAGAGAGAGAGGGAGACAGAGAGAGAGAGAGAGAGCGAGAGAGAGAGAGAGAGGAGTGAGAGAGAGGACAGAGAGAGAGAGGAGAGAGAGAGAGAGAGAGAGAGAGAGAGAGAGAGAGAGAGAGAGAGAGAGAGAGAGAGAGAGAGAGAGAGAGAGAGAGAGGAGAGACGATACAAGTGCGCACAACCTTTAAGTTTCCTGACAATAAATGGTTCATGATGATGATGTGTTTATATACGCCTACAGACGTGTTCACAGGACAGATAAGAAAAGTGTCCCACTCATGGCTCATACGCTTTTACACCAGAACGTGACCAGGCTGGTTTGACGTAAATGGCAGTTCTTTCAGCAGGCGTGACAGGGGAGATAACGCGGATAAGGAACAATAACTCTGTCCAACGCCCAGTCCGCCTCACGTCTGTCGCACTATTACTGTGGTCTTGCTGAGTGGACTCCTCCTTGTCGTTAGTAGGCAGTGTCCTTGTTCTCACTGTTTACAGCCTAGCGACAATGCAGAGCCACATCAGGGCTGATAACCATTTCAAGACGTATACAATTTCTCGAACTCTCCCCCCCCCCCAAAAAAAAAAAAAACGAAAAAAAACAAACAAACAAACAAACAAACAAAAACCGGAAAAAGTACACATAGCAATGTATTCGCGCACATAGTGTAAAGATCTGCCCCTGGCGTTGACCATTTTGCCCAATTTGTCACAGAGATTTAAAAAAACAAAACAACAACAACAACAACAACAACAACCAACAAACAAACCTGAATACAAATGTTAACATAACCAAGAACACAAAAACATACATGTATATAAAAACCAGCTTGAATTACCTAAAGTTGCTTCTGCATATAACATTTTCTGAGTGCCAAAAAGTGCAGTCAATACGTGTACCCAATTATCAGTTTTAAGAGAACGCATCGGAGGTTTCATAGAACACATCAAATGAATGGACCAGCAAGACAGAAGATGATAGGAAGAGATGACAGAACGCAAAGGACAATGTAGAAACAAAGACAGTGACAGAAAAGAAGAAATTTGTGGCACAGAATTTCTGGAAGGCGGGCGACTATTTATAAAATGAGCCCCCGGCATCATCACGGGAAGAAGCAGTGTCTTAAGCAAGCTGGGTCAGAATAAGCACTGTTAAACTCGGTCCTAGTGACCCATCAGCGATGCAGGATCTCCTTTGGTGGGTGGCTGGCCGTATGGCAGCCTGACATAGCCGACTGTCGTGGTCTTTATGGCACTGGGACTTTGACTGAGCATTCTTGCAGTTTGTAGTGCCTTGTAGATCTGAAATGAACGGTATGGGGTCAACGCCATGAAGGAGCGCACGAGCTGGGACAAAAACTAAACAAATTAAGTCCACGGAGGAATGGATAGGAAGGACGAAGAGGAGGAGGAGGAGAGAGAGAGACAGAAAGGTAGGTGAGATAAGGTGATTAGGTAAATTTGTTTCAAAAATGACATATTAGCATTATACGTGCTTCCTCTCCCCTCCAATCTATCCCTTGCTCTATAGGAGTCTACATATATCTCATCCAATAGCTGAATATTGAAACATATATACCCTGAACATGGCAGACGGAGAGAGAGAGAGAGAGAGAGAGAGAGAGAGAGAGAGAGAGAGAGAGAGAGACATATATATAGAGAGGGAGACAGAGAGAGAGAGAGAACAGAGAGAGAGAGACAGAGGGAGAGAGAAAGACAGACATTACCAGAGAGAGAGAGAGAGAGAGAGAGAAGAAAAGAGAGAGGAGAGAGGAGATATACATAGCAGAGAGAGAGAGGGAGAATAGAAGAGAGAGAGAGAGAGAGGAGAGAGAGAGACAGAGGAGAGAGAGAAAGACGACATGCAGAGAGAGAGAGAGAGAGAGAGGAAGGAG
Source organism: Monoplex corrugatus (assembly GCA_030674185.1). NCBI lineage: Eukaryota > Metazoa > Mollusca > Gastropoda > Littorinimorpha > Ranellidae > Monoplex > Monoplex corrugatus. The sequence continues at coordinate 54,731,395 of CM060313.1, forward strand.
AGAGAGAGAGAGAGAGAGAGAGAGGAGAGAGAGAGAGAGAGAGAGAGAGAGAGAGAGAGAGAGAATCATTCAACTCCAAAGTTATGAATGAACATACATACTCTAGGTAGGAGACCGCCTTCACGACCTCCATCGACAATCCACAAAACGACCGACATCATTTACTCGCTTTGTGTGGGCAGAAGAAATTCACGTTGACTGAAGGGCACTAAACCATCTTGCCAATTTGTTAAACGTTTTATCCCCTTTCTGTCTTATTTGTTTTGTGCGACGTGGAGAGAGGTGTTACATTTTTAGTTATCATTCAAAGGGAAGGAATACCTGAAAATTGAAAAACAGTATGGGAGGGAATTTTTGTTGTTTCAGAAATAGAGATGCATTTATATCTTTGGTCTGTCTGTCTCCCTTTTTTTGTTCGCTCTCTCTCTCCTCTCCTCTCTCTCTCTCTCTCTCTCATCTGCCTCCCCCTTTCGTCTTTTGTTTTCTCTTTTTTTTCATACTGCTCTTCTCTTTTTTTTCTGGTCTTCTTGTTCTTGTTCCTTGTTTCTTCTATTTTTAGCTGTTTTCAAATTTGTCTTTTTTTTCATAGATTTGGTTGTGGTTCTTTTCCTTTAGCGTGTGATTGTGGCCTATTTGCTTTTATGGATGGTTCTTGGTTTTTGTGTTTTGCGCAATGCCATTTGGGTCCTTTCCTTGTTCTACATTTCCTTAGTCCACTTGCTGTAGATGCAAATTTTTGTCTACTTCAGTCATGCAGATTGTCGAGATTTTTATATACATTAACGTTTTTGCAGTGATTGACTTGTTTGTTTTGTTTTGTACGTCTGTGTGTGTGTGTCTGGCTCTGTGCGTGCGTTCGTGTGTGTATATGTGCATGCGCGCGTCAGCAGATGTTTTTATAAAATCAAGATGGTCAGGCCATTCTGACAACTCCTATTTTACACAAAAACGTACGGAAAATCCAGATTTTCTATTTCTCTGGTACTTCTGTAACAAACAAAAAAAACAAAGAAAGACAGAAACAAGTAAGTAAGCAAGCAAGCAAACAAAAAAAACAAAGAAAGACAGAAACAAGTAAGTAAGCAAGCAAACAAAAAAAACAAAGAAAGACAGAAACAAGTAAGTAAGCAAGCAAGCAAAAAAAAACAAAGAAAGACAGAAACAAGTAAGTAAGCAAGCAAGCAAAAAAAAACAAAGAAAGACAGAAACAAGTAAGTAAGCAAGCAAGCAAACAAACAAAACAAAGAAAGACAGAAACAAGTAAGTAAGCAAGCAAGCAAACAAAAAACAAAGAAAGACAGAAACAAGTAAGTAAGCAAGCAAACAAACAAAACAAAGAAAGACAGAAACAAGTAAGTAAGCAAGCAAGCAAACAAACAAAACAAAGAAAGACAGAAACAAGTAAGTAAGCAAGCAAACAAA
>CM060313.1:54742816-54745316 GCA_030674185.1 Monoplex corrugatus
GTGATTACTATTTTATTACATACTACTGTGATTACTATTTTATTACATACTACTGTGATTACTATTTTATTACATACTACTGTGATTACTATTTTATTACATACTACTGTGATTACTATTTTATTACATACTACTGTGATTACTATTTTATTACATACTGCTGTGATTACTATTTTATTACATACTACTGTGATTACTATTCTATTACATACTACTGTGATTACTATTTTATTACATACTGCTGTGATTACTATTTTATTACATACTACTGTGATTACTATTCTATTACATACTGCTGTGATTACTATTTTATTACATACTACTGTGATTACTATTTTATTACATACTGCTGTGATTACTATTTTATTACATACTGCTGTCAGTACTATTTTATTACATACTGCTGTGATTACTATTTTATTACATACTGCTGTGATTACTATTTTATTACATACTGCTGTGATTACTATTTTATTACATACTGCTGTGATTACTATTTTATTACATACTACTGTGATTACTATTTTATTACATACTACTGTGATTACTATTTTATTACATACTACTGTGATTACTATTTTATTACATACTGCTGTGATTACTATTTTATTACATACTACTGTGATTACTATTTTATTACATACTGCTGTGATTACTATTTTATTACATACTGCTGTCAGTACTATTTTATTACATACTGCTGTGATTACTATTTTATTACATACTACTGTGATTACTATTTTATTACATACTGCTGTGATTACTATTTTATTACATACTACTGTGATTACTATTTTATTACATACTGCTGTGATTACTATTTTATTACATACTGCTGTGATTACTATTTTATTACATACTGCTGTGATTACTATTTTATTACATACTACTGTGATTACTATTTTATTACATACTACTGTGATTACTATTTTATTACATACTACTGTGATTACTATTTTATTACATACTGCTGTGATTACTATTTTATTACATACTGCTGTGATTACTATTTTATTACATACTGCTGTGATTACTATTTCATTACATACTACTGTGATTACTATTTTATTACATACTGCTGTCAGTACTATTTTATTACATACTGCTGTGATTACTATTTTATTACATACTACTGTGATTACTATTTTATTACATACTGCTGTGATTACTATTTTATTACATACTGCTGTGATTACTATTTTATTACATACTGCTGTGATTACTATTTCATTACATACTACTGTGATTACTATTTTATTACATACTGCTGTGATTACTATTTTATTACATACTGCTGTCAGTACTATTTTATTACATACTGCTGTGATTACTATTTTATTACATACTACTGTGATTACTATTTTATTACATACTGCTGTGATTACTATTTCATTACATACTACTGTGATTACTATTTTATTACATACTGCTGTGATTACTATTTTATTACATACTGCTGTGATTACTATTTTATTACATACTGCTGTGATTACTATTTCATTACATACTACTGTGATTACTATTTTATTACATACTACTGTGATTACTATTTTATTACATACTGCTGTGATTACTATTTCATTACATACTGCTGTGATTACTATTTTATTACATACTACTGTGATTACTATTTTATTACATACTGCTGTGATTACTATTTTATTACATACTGCTGTGATTACTATTTCATTACATACTACTGTGATTACTATTTTATTACATACTACTGTGATTACTATTTTATTACATACTACTGTGATTACTATTTTATTACATACTACTGTGATTACTATTTTATTACATACTGCTGTGATTACTATTTTATTACATACTGCTGTGATTACTATTTCATTACATACTACTGTGATTACTATTTTATTACATACTACTGTGATTACTATTTTATTACATACTGCTGTGATTACTATTTTATTACATACTACTGTGATTACTATTTTATTACATACTGCTGTGATTACTATTTCATTACATACTACTGTGATTACTATTTTATTACATACTGCTGTGATTACTATTTCATTACATACTACTGTGATTACTATTTTATTACATACTGCTGTGATTACTATTTCATTACATACTACTGTGATTACTATTTTATTACATACTGCTGTGATTACTATTTCATTACATACATATGACTATTTTATCGCTTACTACTGTGATTACTACTTTATAGCATGCTACTATTTTACTATTTTATCTGATGCTATGGTGATTACTATTTTATCACATTATACAGTGAGTACTATTTCATCACACACTACTGTGACTACTATTTTATCACATAGTGCTGTGATCTTTTTTTTTTTTTACAATATTTATTTATATAGTGCAAAATCTTGATAAAATCAAATCTAAGCGCTGAAGCAGACACACACGCACACGCCACCACGCACGCACCGACACGCACGCAACACACGCACGCACACACACACACACACACACACACCACACACACACACCACACACACACACA
>CM060313.1:54755316-54767816 GCA_030674185.1 Monoplex corrugatus
CCACTGTCTTTCTGTCATTTCCTCCCCTTAGCATTACATTAACCATTGTCTTTCTGTCATTTCCTCCCCTTAACATTACATAACCATTGTCTTTCTGTCATTTCCTCCCTTAACATTACATTAACCACTGTCTTTCTGTCTTTTCCTCCCCTTAGCATTACGTTAACCATTGTCTTTCTGTCATTTCCTCCCCTTAACATTACATTAACCATTGTCTTTCTGTCATTTCCTCCCCTTAACATTACATTAACCATCGTCTTTCTGTCATTTCCTCCCCTTAGCATTACATTAACCATTGTCTTTCTGTCATTTCCTCCCCTTAGCATTACATTAACCATTGTCTTTCTGTCTTTTCCTCCCCTTAGCATTACATTAACCACTGTCTTTCTGTCATTTCCTCCCCTTAGCATTACATTAACCATTGTCTTTCTGTCATTTCCTCCCCTTAGCATTACATTAACCATTGTCTTTCTGTCATTTCCTCCCTTTAGCATTACATTAACCATCGTCTTTCTGTCATTTCCTCCCTTTAGCATTACATTAACCATCGTCTTTCTGTCATTTCCTCCCTTTAGCATTACATTAACCATTGTCTTTCTGTCATTTCCTCCCCTTAGCATTACATTAACCACTGTCTTTCTGTCATTTCCTCCATTTAGCATTACATTAACCATTGTCTTTCTGTCTTTTCCTCCCCTTAGCATTACATGAACCACTGTCTTTCTGTCATTTCCTCCCCTTAGCATTACATTAACCTTTGTCTTTCTGTCATTTCCTCCCCTTAGCATTACATTAACCACTGTCTTTCTGTCATTTCCTCTGCTTAGCATTACATTAACCATTGTCTTTCTGTCATTTCCTCCCCTTAGCATTACATTAACCACTGTCTTTCTGTCATTTCCTCTGCTTAGCATTACATTAACCATTGTCTTTCTGTCATTTCCTCCCCTTAGCATTACATTAACCACTGTCTTTCTGTCATTTCCTCCCCTTAACATTACATTAACCATTGTCTTTCTGTCATTTCCTCCCCTTAGCATTACATTAACCATTGTCTTTCTGTCATTTCCTCTGCTTAGCATTACATTAACCATTGTCTTTCTGTCATTTCCTCCCCTTAGCATTACGTTAACCACTGTCTTTCTGTCATTTCCTCCCTTTAGCATTACGTTAACCACTGTCTTTCTGTCATTTCCTCCCCTTAGCATTACGTTAACCATCGTCTTTCTGTCATTTCCTCCCCTTAACATTACATTAACCATTGTCTTTCTGTCATTTCCTCCCTTAACATTACATTAACCATCGTCTTTCTGTCATTTCCTCCCCTTAACATTACATTAACCATTGTCTTTCTGTCATTTCCTCCCCTTAACATTACATTAACCATTGTCTTTCTGTCATTTCCTCCCCTTAACATTACATTAACCATCGTCTTTCTGTCATTTCCTCCCCTTAGCATTACATTAACCATCGTCTTTCTGTCATTTCCTCCCCTTAACATTACATTAACCATTGTCTTTCTGTCATTTCCTCCCCTTAACATTACATTAACCATTGTCTTTCTGTCATTTCCATCCCCTTAGCATTACATTAACCATCGTCTTTCTGTCATTTCCTCCCCTTAGCATTACATTAACCATTGTCTTTCTGTCATTTCCTCCCCTTAGCATTACATTAACCATTGTCTTTCTGTCATTTCCTCCCCTTAGCATTACATTAACCATTGTCTTTCTGTCATTTCCTCCCCTTAGCATTACATTAACAATCGTCTTTCTGTCATTTCCTCCCCTTAGCATTACATGAACCACTGTCTTTCTGTCATTTCCTCCCCTTAGCATTACATTAACCATTGTCTTTCTGTCTTTTCCTCCCCTTAGCATTACATTAACCACTGTCTTTCTGTCTTTTCCTCCCCTTAGCATTACATTAACAATCGTCTTTCTGTCATTTCCTCCCCTTAGCATTACATGAACCACTGTCTTTCTGTCATTTCCTCCCCTTAGCATTACATGAACCACTGTCTTTCTGTCATTTCCTCCCCTTAGCATTACATTAACCACTGTCTTTCTGTCATTTCCTCCCCTTAGCATTACATTAACCACTGTCTTTCTGTCATTTCCTCCCTTTAGCATTACATTAACCATTGTCTTTCTGTCATTTCCTCCCCTTAGCATTACATTAACCACTGTCTTTCTGTCTTTTCCTCCCCTTAGCATTACATTAACCACTGTCTTTCTGTCATTTCCTCCCTTTAGCATTACATTAACCACTGTCTTTCTGTCATTTCCTCCCTTAGCATTACATTAACCATCATCTTTCTGTCATTTCCTCCCTTTAGCATTACATTAACCATTGTTTTTCTGTCATTTCCTCCCTTTAGCATTACATTAACCATTGTCTTTCTGTCATTTCCTCCCTTTAGCATTACATTAACCATTGTCTTTCTGTCACGTTTGTTTGCGGTAGAAATGCAAAACATACGTGTGTTCACCTGCTTTCCCGTTTTACCGTTCACAAACCGATCAGTTATGCCACGATAGAAAACACTGAAAACTGATCTGTTGAAGGCGACCTTGTGCTACTTTGATTGGCGTGTGGGTGGGTTCCGCAAGGGGGCATTGTAAAAATCACGATCTCCTCGACCGTTTCCCTTTTCCTGTCATTGAATATGTTGTTTTCTCTTACGAGATCGGTGGTCCCTCGCCTATTTGTGTGTGTGTGTGTGTGTGTGTGTGTGTGTGTGTGTGTGTGTGTGTGTGTGTGTGTGTGTGTGTGTGTGTGAATGTGTGTGTGAGTGTGTGTGTGTGAGACATGCATTCTATACACTTTTCCAGCTCTAGGTTAAAAATGAAAATTATCCTGCCAGCTGTCAGTAAACTGTCTCTCTGTCTCTCCCTCTCTCTCTCTTTCTCTCTTTCCATACATGCACGCATCTATCTGTCTCTCTGTCTGCGTGTCTCTGTCAGTCTGTCTGTCTCTATCTATCTATCACTCTATGTATATCTTTGTATGTGTCTGTGTATGGGATATGTTATTATGTGAAATATTCATCAGCATATTTCACTCACTCCTCCCTTCGTGCATACGCAATCAGCCCCATTTTTTTTTAGATTCAAATGGTAAAACAGCTGTTGTTTGTGCAAACTCTCTCTCTGTCTGTCTGTGTGTCTCTCTCTTCTTCTCCGTCTCCCTGTCTCTTTCTCTCCCCCCTCCCTATCTCCCCGTCTTTCTCTCTGAACAAATACTGGAGAGCAAGGATCAATCTCTTCTCATTTGTTATTTGTTAGAAGGATTGGAAATGGAAAGCTGATCCATATTTATTTGTTTGTCGATGGCTTGTGGAAGAGAGACAGCTGAGCTGACATGAACTGATTGCCTCCCTGGTCGTTTTTCCGGCTGACGTGTTTCTGGAGATGATTACGACCCATCAGTCATTGGATACAGCACATTTCAATGGCCGCTTTAATAAGAAATGCGCAGTTCGTGTCCATTCCTTTTCTGAGACGGGATTGTTTTTCAATCCTTTCTCAAATAATGAGTGTATGTTGTTTCATTGTGTGCCAACCGTCCTTGAAAGCCTGCTTGGCAGAGAGTAGAACTCTCTGTTACTGTTATTGTTATTTTTGTTTAAAGCCCAGCCGACCGCGTAGAGCCATATCAGGGCTATAACCATTTCAAAACACACAATACTTCAACAGGAAAAAAAAAAAAAAAAAGAAAAAAAAAAAAGAAAAGAAAATCAAGTACACATATCAATGCATTCGAGCACATAATCTAAGAAGATGTCCCTGGCGTTGACCACTCCGTCCAATTTATCGCACAAGGGAATTTAAAAAACATACTTAAATACAAATTTAAACATAACTAAGGACACTAAAACATAAAAACGGGGCCTAAAATACCTAAAATTCCTTCCGCATATCTCACCTCCCTAGAGCCAAAAATGCACTTATATGTACCCAATTATCAATTTGAAGAGTAAGTACGTAAGACTTTATCGACCACATACAGGTGAATGGACCAACAAGGCAGAAAATGATAGGGAAGAAATGACGGAAAGGAAAGGAGGAAGAAAGAAACAAAAAAGCGACAGAACAGCGGAAATTTCTATCACAGAATTTCCAGAAGGTGGGGATACTATTTATACTGAAAGAGACCCCGGCATCCCCACAGGGGGAGATAGAACTCCCCTTTTCCAATCCAATCTGATTGCATGGGTTCAAGTCTTGCTTGAGGAAAACTGTGTATGTGCAGCTTCCAGTCACCCAGCTGTGAATCAGCACTTGATCCAGTTCAAGGTTGATGAAGGTAAAGCCCTCCTCATTCAGTTGATACCCAAGGACCCCAGGTTTATGGGAAATCATTACCCTCCACCCCCACGTCCCCTTTTCCCCGTTGTGATGAAGGTTCTTTTCTTTTCAAGATATTACAAAATAGTAGAACAACCAGGAAAACAAGATGTACGGTTAATTTGTATATAAACAGACACAATTTTACAGTGCCTTGCCATAATGGATGTCACGCTACGAGACGAAACAGCACAAGCGTTCACCTCCCTATCCCCGTTCCCACTCTCCCTCTTGCTACCCGTATATTGAGCTAGGAATAAGTACACAGGTAATACTAATGTTACCATAAATAACAACTCCATGTATGGCACAAAACACTACTAAACCATTTGAAGAAAGAAAGGATCTTAGACAGCCTTCATGCTTTAAGGATCTTAGAGACCTTTCATTCCTGATCGTGTATTGACTCCACTGCTACCTTTTTCTTTCTAATCTCCAACCCCTTTGAGATGCTGGGGGTGAAAAACAGCGCCATTCCCTATTTGCTACACGCAACGGACACTGTCTTTCCGTCTACCTGGCGCTTGCTGTCCTTTCTCGGTTTAGTTGAATTCATGATTTTTCTTCTTTGTCTTCCCTTCACCTCCTTTTCTTGATCCCATTTCAGGCGCCACCTTAATGGCCACAGAAAGTGGGACAGTTTTTCCAATGTTATGATGATGAAGGTGATGAGGATGATAAATACAATGTTATAATGATGATGTCGATGAGGATGATAAATACAATGTTATAATGATGATGTCGATGAGGATGATAAACACGATGGCTATGATGATGATATTGATGAGGATGATAAATACAATGTTATAATGATGATGTCGATGAGGATGATAACCACAATGCTATGATGATGAAATCGATGAGGATGATAAATACAATGCTATGATGATGATGTCGATGAGGATGATAAACACGATGCTATGATGATGATGTCGATGAGGATGATAAATACGATGGCTATGATGATGATATCGATGAGGATGATAAATACAATGCTATGATGATGATATCGATGAGGATGATAACCACAATGCTATGATGATGATATCGATGAGGATGATAAATACAATGTTATAATGATGATGTCGATGAGGATGATAACCACAATGCTATGATGATGATATCGATGAGGATGATAAATACAATGCTATGATGATGATGTCGATGAGGATGATAACCACAATGCTATGATGATGATGTCGATGAGGATGATAAATACAATGTTATAATGATGATATCGATGAGGATGATAAATACAATGCTATGATGATGATATCGACGAGGATGATAACCACAATGCTATGATGATGATGTCGATGAGGATGATAACCACAATGCTATGATGATGATATCGACGAGGATGATAAATACAATGCTATGATGATGATGTCGATGAGGATGATAAATACAATGCTATGATGATGATGTCGATGAGGATGATAAATACAATGCTATGATGATGATTGTCGATGAGGATGATAAATACAATGCTATGATGATGATGTCGATGAGGATGATAAATACAATGCTATGATGATGATGTCGACGAGGATGATAAATACAATGCTATGATGATGATGTTGACGAGGATGATAAATACAATGCTATGATGATGATGTCGATGAGGATGATAAATACAATGCTATGATGATGATGTCGATGAGGATGATAAATACAATGCTATGATGATGATGTCGATGAGGATGATAAATACAATGCTATGATGATAATAATAATAATAATAATAAATGGTTATTTATGAGCGCTTTCCACTTGCACAAAGCGCTTTACAACAACAATAAAAAGTAAAACAAGCACACGAACTCACAGACACACACCAACACACACACAAACACGCACAGACACACACACACAAACCACACACACACGCACGCACGCACGCACACAAACACACACGCGCACGCATTCACACCCAAAAACACGCACATCAAGAATACAGAGCGGCAGAAAGAGGGTCTACAAGAAATGTTGCTGGAAGAGAAAAGTCTTCAGACTAGTTTTAAAGGAGGGAAATGAAGGGCTGTGACGGAGATTGTGAGGCAAGGAGTTCCACATCTGCACAGCAGATGATGAAAAAGCTCGACCACCATGCCTCTCTCGTTTATATTTTGGAACGCGGAATGTTCTATCGTCGGTAGCAGAGCGAAGAGATCTGGGTGGTACATAGATCGTAAAGATGTCAGAAAGGTATTTAGGCGCAGTGCCAATTATGACTTGGTAGCAGAGACAAGAAGCTTTGTATTTGATTCTTTGTTCAATAGGTAACCAGTGTAACTCTCGTAGAAGGGGTGTACAATGTGCCGATCTTTTTGCTTTGCACACTATTTTGGCTGCTGAGTTCTGTACTTGTTGTAGTGGTCTGATCAGGGTATGTGGAGAACCGACAAGAAGAGAATTGCAGTAGTCTAGTCTAGATAGTACACAAGAACTGACAAGTGTTTTTGTTGCATCAACTGTGAGGTAGCGACGTATAGAGCTGATGCGTCTGAGTTCATGGTAGGCTACTTGACAGGTTTTACTGATATGATGTTTCATGGACATCTCTTTATCAAGGAAAAAGCCAAGGTCACGTACATTGTCTGAAAATGAGACGGGCGTATTTCCTAGGTCAAAAGTAGGAGGTAGGGAAGTGGCATCAACTGATGGAGGAAGGAGTCTAAGAGCTTCAGTCTTGTCATCATTTAGTTTCAGTTTGTTTTCGGTCATCCAATTTTTAACTTCTGTGACACTATCTTGGAGAGATTGAATGAGATTATCGTAGTTTGAAAGCGTATCAGAATGTTCCAGTTGAGTATCATCAGCATACATTTCATGACGAATGGAATGAGTATCAATGAGATGAGTGAGTGGAGTGGTGTAGAGTATGAAAAGAACAGGGCCCAGAACAGAGCCCTGAGGAACGCCGAAAGTGAGAGTAGATTCAGAGGATCTATTTCCGTCTACTAGAACAATTTGCTTTCTGTCAGAGAGATATGATCGAAACCAGTTGAGCACGATATTTGTAATTCCAAATGATGTCGATGAGGATGATAAATACAATGCTATGATGATGATGTCGACGAGGATGATAACCACAATGCTATGATGATGATATCGACGAGGATGATAAATACAATGCTATGATGATGATGTCGACGAGGATGATAACCACAATGCTATGATGATGATGTCGATGAGGATGATAAATACAATGCTATGATGATGATATCGACGAGGATAATAAATACAATGCTATAATGATGTCGACGAGGATGATAAATACAATGCTATGATGATGATATCGACGAGGATGATAAATACAATGTTATAATGATGATATCGATGAGGATGATAACCACAATGCTATGATGATGATGTCGACGAGGATGATAACCACAATGCTATGATGATGATATCGACGAGGATGATAAATACAATGTTATAATGATGATGTCGATGAGGATGATAACCACAATGCTATGATGATGATATCGACGAGGATGATAACCACAATGCTATGATGATGATATCGACGAGGATGATAACCACAATGTTATAATGATGATATCGATGAAGATGATAACCACAATGCTATGATGATGATGTCGATGAGGATGATAACCACAATGCTAAGATGATGATGTCGATGAGGATGATAAATACAATGTTATAATGATGATATCGATGAGGATGATAACCACAATGCTATGATGATGATATCGATGAGGATGATAAATACAATGCTATGATGATGATATCGATGAGGATGATAAACACGATGCTATGATGATGATATCGATGAGGATGATAACCACAATGCTATGATGATGATATCGACGAGGATGATAACCACAATGTTATGATGATGATATCGACGAGGATGATAAATACAATGCTATGATGATGATATCGACGAGGATGATAAATACAATGCTATGATGATGATATCGACGAGGATGATAAATACAATGTTATAATGATGATATCGATGAGGATGATAAATACAATGCTATGATGATGATATCGACGAGGATGATAAATACAATGTTATAATGATGATATCGACGAGGATGATAAATACAATGTTATGATGATGATATCGACGAGGATGATAACCACAATGCTATGATGATGATATCGACGAGGATGATAAATACAATGCTATGATGATGATATCGATGAGGATGATAACCACAATGTTATGATGATGATATCGATGAGGATGATAACCACAATGCTATGATGATGATGTCGATGAGGATGATAAATACAATGTTATAATGATGATATCGATGAGGATGATAACCACAATGCTATGATGATGATATCGACGAGGATGATAAATACAATGCTATGATGATGATATCGACGAGGATGATAACCACAATGCTATGATGATGATGTCGATGAGGATGATAAATATAATGCTATGATGATGATATCGATGAGGATGATAACCACAATGCTATGATGATGATATCGATGAGGATGATAACCACAATGCTATGATGATGATATCGACGAGGATGATAAATACAATGCTATGATGATGATATCGATGAGGATGATAACCACAATGTTATAATGATGATATCGATGAGGATGATAACCACAATGCTATGATGATGATATCGATGAGGATGATAACCACAATGCTATGATGATGATATCGACGAGGATGATAACCACAATGCTATGATGATGATATCGATGAGGATGATAACCACAATGCTATGATGATGATGTCGATGAGGATGATAACCACAATGCTATGATGATGATGTCGATGAGGATGATAAATACAATGCTATGATGATGATGTCGATGAGGATGATAACCACAATGCTATGATGATGATGTCGATGAGGATGATAAATACAATGCTATGATGATGATATCGATGAGGATGATAAATACAATGCTATGATGATGATGTCTATGTGGATGATAAATACAATGCTAATGATGATGATGTCGATGTGGATGATAAATATAATGCTATGATGATGATGTCGATGAGGATGATAAATACAATGCTATGATGATGATGTCGATGAGGATGATAACACAATGCTATAATGATGATGTCGATGAGGATGATAAATACAATGTTATAATGATGATGTCGATGAGGATGATAAATACAATGCTATGAATGATGATATCGATGAGGATGATAAACCACAATGCTATGATGATGATATCGATGATGATGATAACCACAATGTGATATATATATGATGATGTAGATGATATCGACGAGGATGATAGCCACAATATTATGATGATGAAGGCGATGAGGATGATAACCACAATGCTATGATGATGATGTCGACGAGGATGATAACCACAATGCTATGATGATGATATCGACGAGGATGATAACCACAATGCTATGATGATGATATCGACGAGGATGATAACCACAATGTTATGATGATGAAGGCGATGAGGATGATAAATACAATGCTATGATGATGAAGGCGATGAGGATGATAACCACAATGCTATGATGATGATATCGACGAGGATGATAAATACAATGCTATGATGATGATGTCGATGAGGATGAAAACCACAATGCTATGATGATGATATCGATGAGGATGATAATCACGATGGCTATGATGATGATATCGATGATGATGATAATCACGATGGCTATGATGATGATGTCGATGAGGATGATAACCACGATGCTATGACGTTCCATCTAGGATTAAGACTGCGTGACAGAGCTGTACTCTACGCTTACTTTCATAATTTTTACTGGCGTCAACCAGGTCCGAGAGATACAGATATCTGCTGTGCTGGTCTAGAAATGTGAACAGCACCCTGAATGTCGCATTCGTGAAGTGGGTGAGACTCGACTGTGCGTTTCCAGTCTTCCCAATGAACCCATATCACGCCCAACTCTGGGTAGGAACCGGCGGGCGCCGAAAAAAAAAAACTAAATCATTTTGAAAGGACTAATGGGGATGCGAACCTACAATCCTCCAATCGGTAATCCGTTACGCTAATCGTTACACCGTGGCGACTGGTCACTTCAATTCCTGTTGTTTGCAGCCCCACCGACTGCTAAGCCCATATCAGCAATGTTTTCATGCGACCAACAAAGGCCACAGATTAAAAAAAAAAAGTCACTACGGCAAAAATCACATCAGTCAGTAGTTCACAAATCACTTACTGTCCTAAAGCTACACTTACTGTGCCAAAGCTACACTTACTGTGTCAAAGCTACACTTACTGTGCCAAAGCTACACTTACTGTGTCAAAGCTACATTTACTGTGTCAAAGCTACACTTACTGTGCCAAAGCTACACTTACTGTGTCAAAGCTACACTTACTGTGTCAAAGGTACACTTATGTGTCAAAGATACTCTTACTGTGCCAAAAATACACTTACTGTCTCAAGCTACATTAATGTGCCAAAGCAACACTTACTGTGTCAAAGGTACACTTACTGTGTCAAAGTACACTTATTGTGTCAAAGGTACACTCACTGTGTCAAAGCTATACTTACTGGTCAGCTACATACAGTGTCAAAGCTACACTTACTGTGTCAAAGTCACATTACTGTATCAAGCTACACTTACTGTGTCAAAGCTACACTTACTGTGTCAAAGCTACACTTACTGTGTCAAACCTACACTTACTGTGTCAAAGGTACACTTACTGTGTCAAAGGTACATCACGTCAAAGCTACACTTATGTGTCAAAGGTACACTTACTGTGTCAAAGGTACACTTACTGTGTCAAAGGTACACTTACTGTGTCAAAGTACACTACTGTCAAAGATGCCTACTGTGTCAAAGCTACAATTACTGTGTCAAAGGTACACTACTATGTCAAAGGTACACTTTCTGTGCAAAGGTACACTCACTGTGTCAAAGGTACACTCACTGTGTCAAAGGTACATTACTGTGTCAAAGATACACTCACTGTGTCAAAGGTACACTCACTGTGTCAAAGTACACGTACTGTTCAAGGTACATACTGTGTCAAAGGTACACTTACTGTGTCAAAGGTACACTCACTGTGTCAAAGGTACACTTTACTGTGTCAAAGGTACACTCACTGTGTCAAAGGTACACTTACTGTGTCAAAGGTACACTCACTGTGTCAAAGGTACACTTACTGTGTCAAAGGTATCTCACTGTGTCAAAGTACACTTACTGTGTCAAAGGTACACTCACTGTGTCAAAGGTACACTTACTGTATCAAAGGTACACTCACTGTGTCAAAGGTACACTCACTGTGTCAAAGTACACTCACTGTGTCAAAGGTACACTTACTGTGTCAAAAGGTACACTACTGTGTCAAAGCTACACTTACTGGTCAAAGCAACACTCACTGTGTCAAAGGTACACTTTCTGTGTCAAAGCTACACTCACTGTGTCAAAGGTACACTTACTGTGTCAAAGGTACACTCACTGTGTCAAAGGTACACTCACTGTGTCAAAGGTACACTTACTGTGTCAAAGGTACACTCACTGGGTCAAAGGTACACTTACTGTGTCAAAGGTACACTTACTGTGTCAAAGGTACACTTACTGTATCAAAGGTACATTTACTGTGTCAAAGGTACACTCACTGGGTCAAAGCAACACTTACTGTGTCAAAGGTACACTTACTGTGTCAAAGGTACACTTACTGTGTCAAAGCTACACTTACTGTGTCAAAGGTACACTTACTGGGTCAAAGGTACACTTACTGGGTCAAAGCTACACTTACTATATCAAAGGTACACTTACTGTGTCAAAGCTACACTCACTGGGTCAAAGGTACACTCACTGTGTCAAAGGTACACTCACTGGGTCAAAGGTACACTCACTGTGTCAAAGGTACACTTACTGTGTCAAAGGTACACTTACTGTGTCAAAGGTACACTTATTGTGTCAAAGCTACACTTACTGTGTCAAAGCTACACTTACTGTGCCAAAGCTACACTTACTGTGTCAAAGCTACACTTACTGTGTCAAAGGTACACTTACTGTATCAAAGGTACACTTACTGTGTCAAATGTACACTTACTGTGCCAAAGCTACACTTACTGTGTCAAAGGTACACTTACTATGTCAAAGGTGCACTTACTGTGTCAAAGCTACACTTACTGGATCAAAGGTACACTTACTGTGTCAAAGCTACACT
>CM060313.1:54775316-54785316 GCA_030674185.1 Monoplex corrugatus
TTACTTCTGTCTGTGTACACATCTGTTCTGTCAGTGTCAAGGCAAAAACCGATTTCATACCTACTGATGTTACATATGGTCTGAGATATATTTCTTAAATGACCTCGAAATCCAAGAAAAAGCATCTGTGAAAAGTAAAGCTTAAACTTCGTGGCAGAAAATCGTATACATACAGATGCATCCACTTTTGCCTTGCTTTTAATTTCAAATTAATGATCAGTTTTGCTTTATACTTCAAACTACCGTTCGGTTTTGCTTTTAGCTTCAAAGTCATTTTTACTTTGCCTGTGTTAATATTAAACTCACGTTTAGTTTTGATTTTAACTTTAAATTATGGTTCTGTTTTCTTTTTTTTTTTTTTTTTTTTAGTTCAAATTAGTATTCAGATTTACTTGAAAATTGAACAACGCTAAATTTTAGGTTTTTAATTTCAAAATGATATTTAGTTTTATTCTTAACTTCAAAATGGTTTAGATTTTGCCTGTAAGCTTGAAATCGATGCTTAGTGTTTGTTTTGCTTCTAAATTTAAATCAGTGTTTAATATGAATTTTGGTTTAAACTTTAAATAAATGACTATTCAATTTTGCATTTATTTCAAACCAATGTTGAATTTTTCTTTGAGTTCAAATATTCTTTATCTTTACATCAAATAAATATTCAATTTTCTGTTCATTTTTTTGTTTGTATTGTCAGTCTCGAAACAGTAGAACATTGCAAAATACAGTCAAAACTGACATGGGCGTTGTTTTCATTGTAAATTGGTTTAGTTTGTTTTAGTATCCGCAAATGTTTTAAAATCATAATCGTGAATTGGCTTATAAAAACAAATACGGACAGAGAGACATATTCTGATTTACCCGCACGTGCGCATGCACGCGCGTGCGTTTGTGCACACACACACACTACACGCACACACACACACACACACACACACACACACACACACATACACACACACACACACACCCAACACACACACACACACATACACACCAACACACACACCAACACACACACCTACACCACACACACACACACACACACACACACACACACACACACACACACACAAACACAACACACACACACACACACACACACACACACACACACACACACACACACACACGTACATGTATATATAATTTCATATAATTTTCATTTCAAATCAATAGCTGATATTGTTCTAATTATGGTATCGATAGGCAGGAGTTTCTAAAAAAAAAAAAATCTTTCGGGAGGGCGCGGGAGAGGTAGGCGCGGAAGGCACGGGTGCCGGCTCACTTCGGAAAAAATTTTTTGTCCAAAGTATTAAAATACAAGTCATTTAGTACATTCTATTGATGAAATCATATTATATGCTTACACCTAGAAACAATGAATACATTTTCTTACTTTGTCTTCTCCTCAATAGCAGTTCCACTCTTGGACAGATCGGGCACGGGTTGGGGTGAGGTGTCCAATGATTCCCGTCACCACCCCTTCCCATAACCCGCCCATGTACTTATGGTCTAAAACGCTGATTATGAAGACAAATAATGTGTAAGAAAAAAATAGTACGAATGCAGGTGATGCATGCATTTCGATCACTGACCTAAAACTGTAAACGGACATACATACATAGACGACATCTGTCGCTTGTACGATGGTTTGATGACCTAGTTAGTTTCGTCACTGACGTAGCTGAACTAAATGTAGTTCACACCACTACAGACCTACATTACACCTCAAAAATCATTATGTTAGTTTATAAAACTGAGACTTTGGAAATTCCACCCAGTGAAAATATAAATGAGAAATATTTTATCCCTGCAACGAGATGAACTTTTCCAACATTTTATTTCCAGCTTAATAATCTCACCTGAGAAAGACGTTTCCCACCAGTCGCCGTGGTGTAGTGGTTAGCACAACGGATTGTCGTCTGGAAAGTAATGGGTTTGATTCCATATCAGGCCTTTCAAAAATCATTGTGGGATTTTTCGGCTCCAACCGGCTCCAACTTAGAAATGAGCATGCAGTGGGCTCATTCGGAAGACTTGGAACACACAATCGAGTATCATCCACTTCACGGATGTGTGATTGAGGGTGTTGCTCAAATCGTCTGACCAACAGCGCTGGTGTCTGTATCTCTCAGGCCTGGTTGACGTAAGGATATCGTATAATAACAAGCGTAGAGTACTGTCTGACCAACAGCGCTGGTGTCTGTATCTCTCAGGCCTGGTTGACGTAAGGATATCGTATAATAACAAGCGTAGAGTACTGTCTGACCAACAGCGCTGGTGTCTGTATCTCTCAGGCCTGGTTGACGTAAGGATATCGTATAATAACAAGCGTAGAGTACTGTCTGACCAACAGCGCTGGTGTCTGTATCTCTCAGGCCTGGTTGACGTAAGGATATCGTATAATAACAAGCGTAGAGTACTGTCTGACCAACAGCGCTGGTGTCTGTATCTCTCAGGCCTGGTTGACGTAAGGATATCGTATAATAACAAGCGTAGAGTACTGTCTGACCAACAGCGCTGGTGTCTGTATCTCTCAGGCCTGGTTGACGTAAGGATATCGTATAATAACAAGCGTAGAGTACTGTCTGACCAACAGCGCTGGTGTCTGTATCTCTCAGGCCTGGTTGACGTAAGGATATCGTATAATAACAAGCGTAGAGTACTGTCTGACCAACAGCGCTGGTGTCTGTATCTCTCAGGCCTGGTTGACGTAAGGATATCGTATAATAACAAGCGTAGAGTACTGTCTGACCAACAGCGCTGGTGTCTGTATCTCTCAGGCCTGGTTGACGTAAGGATATTGTATAATAACAAGCGTAGAGTACAGTCCTGTCAGGCAAGCTAAGTCTATATTATCATGATTATCATCCTCATCGTCATCATCATCACTGCTTTATGAAAACTGTGCCAGCTTCTGAGGCCATTAAGGTGGCTTACAAAAAGGGGGGGGGGGGAGGGGGAGAGACAAAAGGTGCAGACAAAGGAAATCTTCCTTAGTGCGATGACCCTTAAAAACAAAACAAAAAGTCTTCCAACATTAAGCTCTCGTCTGAAGACTATCACGATAAAGAAAGGATGTCAGAGTGACAAATGTAGCTTAGTTTAGGGGGGGGGGGGGGGGGAAGAAAAGCATTGAAATCAAGTTCCCCAAGACACATCATGAATAACAAAATCATGGCATATAAATCACGATCAAACAAAACAAAAGAAAGAAAGAAAGAAAGAAAGAAACAAACAAAGAAAGAAAGAAACAAACAAATCACATATGCACATGCATGGATATATTATACACAAACATTGAAAATGAAACACACATTTAGACACACGCACTTCCCGCCAGTCAAGGTTGACAAAATATCCGATTTCTCAGGTGAACGTGTATGCAGACCTGCCATTACCCGAGCCCCTTTCATGTGCATACATACACGGAACATCAGATATTCACGTTAAAGATCCCGTAAGTCATGTCAGTATCCCATAGCATATCACATCACCATCATGTGCCCTGCTGCATTGCGTTTGCAATCATGGTCCTCCATACGAATCTCATTTGTCGCTGCAAGTACATCTCCCACTCTCTCTGTCTTCATCCACTGCGCAAGTCCGTTCAATGTTTTCTCCCAAAATCTACCTGGTGCTCTATTTCCCTTCAGTTTTCCTGTTGTGACTAGGTGCTCTAATTGCTTCATAAAATAATTTCTCTTGCTTCATAAAATGTCCTATGAATACTGCCTGTCTTTTCCTAATCTTCATCAATGTTCTTTTTGTTTGCCCCTTTCTAGACTGTCTCGTTTGTTTTCTTTGCTGTCCATGGAACTCTTAACAATCTTCATAGAAACCACTTTTTAGCTGCTTCAATCTTGTTCTGACTTTGCATGTTGACTGTCCACTCTTCACATACGTACAACAGTAACGGTTCTGTATGATATTCAAGAACTCCCTTCCTGATGTTACTTGATCGGATTTGTTGGTAAGAATGATTTTCATTTTCTGGAATGCTGTTTTAGCATGGCCGATTTTGCTGGCTATTTCTAATGTGCATCTGCCGTCTGTGAGATGACTGTTCCCAGTTATTTAAAGTTATCAACTTGTCTCATTGTTGTGCCATTTGCTGTTATTTTGAATGAGGGATTTATTGCTTTTTTATACTGATTACTATGACTTAAATCTTCTTGCTGTTTAGCTCCAGCCCTTTAGTACTGCTTTCCATTTTTATTATATTCACAAGATTGTGTAGGTCATGTTCATCTTCTGCAATTAGAATGATATCATCTGCGTAACGAAGATTGTTTATCATTTTTCCTCCAGTCTTTATCCAAAGGCATTCTTATGGATTTCTCATGATGGTTTCGCAGTAAAGTGAAAGCAAATCTGGGGACAGAACACGTCCCTGCCTAACCCCTCTTGTGATATTTTGGAAAGAGCTTATATCATTTTCTACTTTTGTTGCAGCTGTTTGTTCAAAATACATTTTCCTTATTATTCTTAGAGCCTTTCAATCAACATTGAGCCATTCTAGTTGGTTGATGAATTCTTTGTGTCTTACCCGATCAAACGTCTTGGTATAATCAATAAATCATAAAAATAAATCATTAGTCATCTGAACTGATCTTTCTATGAGATTTCTAGGATGCATATGGCATTAATAGTTCCTGTCTCTTCAACAAATCCACGTTGTTCGTCTGCTGTTTCTCTTTGGCTTCGGTTACTTGTCCTCATCATGATTATTTTTAATACATGTAGAATAGTTGTTACATGACTCATCAAGCTCATTATACGATGGAGTTCATATTCTGTAGCCCCTGCTTTCTTTGGAAATGCAATAAAACTTGATTTTGACATATCTTAAGGGATTTTTCCGGCTTCATAAATTTTATTTAGGAGTACTGTTATCTTTTTCAATATCAAACTCATCTAGAGCCTCAATCGTTTCTGTAGTAATATTGTCTGGTCCTGGGGCTTTTTCCCGGTCTCATCTTTTTCAACGCTGCTCTAATTTTATCTTTCATTGGTGGTGGTCCTTTAACTTTTTCTCTTATGATGTGTTTTTCGATTCTGTCATCGTCAAAAAGATCTTTAATGTACTCTCCCCAATTATCTAATATTTTTTGTCTTTTTCCATAATAATCGTATCTTTCGATTTTAAGCAACTAGTTGATGTGCACGTCTATTCACGCGGGCAACCCATAGCACAATTATGGAAATATGAAAATATCACCTTGCATACCTGCCAAAAATGCATTATGCAGATTGTGCATCAAGATGCCGTCTTCACAGTGTGGCCAAAAGAACGTGCACACATGCATTTTCAAAAGAAAAAGAGGAAACCGAGAAAGTAAGGAAGAGAGAAGGGAGAGAGAGACAGAAAGAGAGAGAGAGAAAAGAGAGAGAGAGAGTCAGAGAGAGACAGAGACAGAGAGACAGAGACAGAGACAGAGAGACAGAGACAGCCAGCGAGAGAGACAGAGAGACAGACAGAGAGAGGGAGGGAGGGAAGGAACTTGTGTACGATTATGCGTACGTGGATTAAGGCACGGTCGTGATTCCGCATACGCGGGCATACGAGACTGAAAGAAAGAGGGAAAGAGAAGGTGAGACTGAGAACTACATAAACACACAACACATGCGTGCACACACACGAGCACACACGTATGCATAGTCAACCACACACACACACACACTCACAACAGACAGGCAGACAGAAGACAGACAGACAGACAGACAGACAGACAGACAGAGACACAAATACACACACAACCGTGACAACAGTGATTCCACTGTCATTGCTGTTATGAAGCCAATACTCCAGGACTTTTGGGAGGTTCATTATAGTAGCTGACTATTTTTCAGTCTTTAAAGACTCATTAGACAGAACTCTGCAATATGGGAATCCTGGGGGATCAGACGAAAATCAGGGGATAGAAGGAAGGGAGAAGAAAGGGGAGAGGAAGAGCCAGGGAGGTAGAGAGATGATGACAATGATAATGACACTTTATTTCTCACAGCAGACATTTATTGGCTTTGACCTGTCGATTAACGTTTTTCATTCATTAACAAACTAGTCATCAAATCAACTAATGAAATAGCAATCATTCTATATCATGGTCTAGACTGTTGACAGATCAAACAGTCAATTCGTTAATCTATCATCAAACTGTAGATCAGCCAGCCAGTTTATATATCATTTCAGTAATCGAACGATCATCTACCAAACAAGCACTCAGTAAATGAACCGATCTGGTCTGACACTGTTGTAGAACCACTGTTCGTATCATCCTAAGAGGCCTTCTTTCTTGATTACTATAACTTTATTATTTTTTTTAATCAATATTGACATTTAATTTCATGCCATTGCAGCGTGCTTGTAAAACATTTAAATGATTTTGTTAGCCACGAAGCGTCGTTGGTTACAAGGCCATATAGTCTGTAAAAAGTAGAATGAACAGTTCCATTACATCTGGCATCAACTGTACACCATGTTGATCTCTCACATACATGTGATTAGCTATCTGGTTAATGAATATAGAAAATAAAGTAGGACTTAGTACATGGGGCATTCAAACAACTCAGCTAATTCACAGTTTGCCCTAAGGCATCTTTCTGACTAAACTTGCCTGAGAGTGTAATCTGCTCTTTTTTGTGCCCTTTTACTGTTATTTACAGCTGTACACTTTTTGTTTTACTTTTATGATGACTGATAAATGATCTGATTCAGTAGCACTTTCGACTCTAATGAAGTGATATTAAACACGGATATAAACAGTTAACAGGATGTAATAAAATAGCCTACAGTACTGGGTCCGGAAGATATCTGTAAACTATCATCAAAGCCTTGTTCGCGCAGTCCATTCAAAATAACACAACCAGACACGTTACATAGTTCAAGCGAGTGGTTATCAAATACATTTGTTTGGTCATCTTGTGATATTTTTTGACACTTCATTATTCATTGAAATCACCGGTGAACATTATGTGAAAGTCATTGTGTGTATCCTGAAGGTCCAAACGCATTGCTCCAACCAGATCCTTCCTGCTGGTTCCTCCAGTGTGGACTATCATCTGGGGGGACATAGGTACAGACGAGCGTTGAGTATGTTAGAAACGTATCATTGTGGTTCTCTACAACAATGCCATATTCATTTTCTACTTTAATTGTTCCAACCAAATGTGTACACTCTTTTTGTATCATGACAATGATCCCTCCAGAGTACCTTCCTTGATGACAGTTTTTTCGCTGTTAAGGTAAATATTACAAAATCTTTGAATAACAATGAGTCACAATCATGTGCTATAAATGTCTCTATGAGACAAATAAAATCACGAACTAGAAGAAAGTTAATAAAGTCATTCCTTTCTAGTTTTTGGTAATAATATATTCACAATGTAGTTGAGAAATCTAACACATGATCCATTTATTTCAATCACAGAATGTTCCTTTATGATCGGGGGCAGCTTGCGTGAGATCCATTAACAAATCTCTTTCTTCAGTTGAGCTGAAGCAATTCTTGTTACTGTGGCTCAGCCAATGTCCTATGTGTGGGTGTCAGAGACACCACCACCACCACCACCATCACCATCACCACCACCACCACCACACCACCACCACCACAATGATGTGCCTATCAATCCCTTTGCTCCAACCTCTATGGCTTGAAAGCCAGATATCCTCAAGTTGCTGGCCAAACTGTCACATTTTTCAGTCTTGTACATATGGGCTTCCTCCATTCCACTTTTGTATGGTACAGTGAGCTCGATTAGAATCACTTGTTTGGATGAGTGGGAGTGAGAACTGTGTCAGGTCTCATGCCACTCTTGCTGATGATTTCTGGGTGTTTTTCCCCATTGAAGGAGATCCATCCATCCACTCAACCATCAATCCATCCATCCATCCATCTGTCCGTCCGTCCGTCCGTACATACATATACACATATACATACATGCATACACACACATGCATACACACATGCATACATACATACATATATGTATATATATACATAAATATATACATTCATACATATATATATATACATACATGCATACATACATACACACACACATACATACATACATACATTCATTCATTCATTCATACAGACGTACACATATACACATATATATCTACACAAGCTTTCATCCACCCATCCATCCAGACTTACATTCAGACACACAGACACACAGACAGATATACATTTGACACACAGACAGATATACATTTGACACACACACATATACATTTGACACACAGACATATATACATTTGACACACAGACAGATATACATTTGACACACAGACAGATATACATTTGACACACAGACAGATATACATTTGACACACACACAGATATACATTTGACACACACACAGACAGATATACATTTGACACACACACAGACAGATATACATTTGACACACACACAGACAGATATACATTTGACACACACACAGACAGATATACATTTGACACACACACAGACAGATATACATTTGACACACACACAGACAGATATACATTTGACACACACACAGACAGATATACATTTGACACACACAGACAGATATACATTTGACACACACACAGACAGATATACATTTGACACACACACAGATATACATTTGACACACAGACAGATATACATTTGACACACACACAGACATATATACATTTGACACACAGACAGATATACATTTGACACACACACAGACAGATATACATTTGACACACACACATATACATTTGACACAAGACAGACATATATTTGCCACACAGACAGATATACATTTGCCACACAGACAGATATACATTTGACACACAGACAGATATACATTTGACACAGACAGATATACATTTGACACACAGATATACATTTGACACAGACAGATATACATTTGACACAGACAGACACACAGACACACAGACAGATAGACATTTGACACACAGACAGATATACATTTGACACAGACAGACACACAGACAGACACACAGACACACAGACAGATAGACATTTGACACACAGACAGATATACATTTGACACAGACAGACACACAAACAGACACACAGACACACAGACAGATAGACAATTGACACACAGACAGATATACATTTGACACACAGACAGACATACATTTGACACACACACAGACAGACATACATTTGACACACAGACAGATATACATTTGACACACAGACAGATATACATTTGACACACAGACAGACACACAGACAGACACACAGACAGATATACATATGACACACAGACAGATATACATTTGACACACAGACAGATACACATTTGACACACAGACACACAGACACACAGACACACAGACACACAGACACACAGACACACAGACACACAGACACACAGACAGATATACATTTGCCACACAGACAGATATACATTTGACACGCAGACAGACATACATTTGAAACACACACAGACAGACATATATTTGACACAGAGACAGATATACATTTGACACACAGACAGATATACATTTGACACACAGACAGACATACATTTGACACACAGACATACACACAGACAGATATACATTTGACACACAGACAGACACACAGACAGATATACATTTGACACACAGACACACAAACAGATATACATTTGACACACAGACAGATATACATTTGACACACAGACACACAGACAGATAGACATTTGACACACAGACAGATAGACATTTGAAACACAGACAGATATACATTTGACACACAGACACACAGACAGATATACATTTGACACACAGACACACAGACAGATAGACATTTGACACACAGACAGATAGACATTTGAAACACAGACAGATATACATTTGACACACAGACACACAGACAGATATATATTTGACACACAGACACACAGACAGATAGACATTTGACACACAGACAGATAGACATTTGAAACACAGACAGATATACATTTGACACACAGACACACAGACAGATATACATTTGACACACAGACACACAGACAGATA
>CM060313.1:54790316-54795316 GCA_030674185.1 Monoplex corrugatus
TATATCTGATAGTAACAAAGTAAGCAATAAATGCTGTTTATTACATTCAGCCTTTATATCTGATAGTTACAAAGTAAGCAATAAATGCTGTTTATTACATTCAGCCTTTATATCTGATAGTTACAAAGTAAGCAATAAATGCTGTTTATAACATTCAGCCTTTATATCTGATAGTTACAAAGTAAGCAATAAATGCTGTTTATTACATTCAGCCTTTATATCTGATAGTAACAAAGTAAGCAATAAATGCTGTTTATTACATTCAGCCTTTATATCTGATAGTAACAAAGTAAGCAATAAATGCTGTTTATTACATTCAGCCTTTATATCTGATAGTTACAAAGTAAGCAATAAATGCTGTTTATTACATCCAGCCTTTATATCTGATAGTAACAAAGTAAGCAATAAATGCTGTTTATAACATCCAGCCTTTATATCTGATAGTAACAAAGTAAGCAATAAATGCTGTTTATAACATCCAGCCTTTATATCTGATAGTAACAAAGTAAGCAATAAATGCTGTTTATAACATCCAGCCTTTATATCTGATAGTAACAAAGTAAGCAATAAATGCTGTTTATTACATGCAGCCTTTATATCTGATAGTAACAAAGTAAGCAATAAATGCTGTTTATTACATCCAGCCTTTATATCTGATAGTAACAAAGTAAGCAATAAATTGATCTTATTGTTTTCCGTCAAAAATCAGAACTTTCTGTTGCTCATCTATATTTGTATGTATATCTGTGCTACACATAAAGACTGTATTGAAAACATTGTCAGATTGGCTGGATGAAAGCTGATCAGACAAAACTGAACTGCGTGCTAAACGTTTCCTAATCCTAGCAGGCGGAACGATTTTAATTAATCCTTTGGCTCCATCACCTTACCCAGCAGCTTCCTGCAGGAGAGATGGAGACTGAAATGGTTAAACATACAGGTTAACTATTCTCCCTTTTCGTCTCCTCTTCGAATATGTCTGATATTTCAGACCTTTCTTAATAGGATACCACGATACAGCTAATGTTCTTGTACTTCTCTGTCTGTCTGTTTGTCTCTCTCTCTCTCCCTCCTCTCTCTCCCCCATCTCTCTCTGTCTCTGTCTCTCTCCCCCTATCTCTCAGACTTGGGCAACGACTAACTATAAGACAGGTCTAGTGGGACCTTGTTGTACAATGCTTGAGTAGTCGAAGTGTTTTGAAGTTTGAAAAATTTTTTTTTTGTAAAAGAAAGAAGCAAAGAAAGAAAGAAAGGAAAAAAGAAAGGAAGAAAGAGAGAAAGAAAGAACAAGAAAGAAGGAAAGAAAGAAAGAAAGAAAGAAGGAAAGAAAGAAAGAAAGAAAGAAAGAAAAAAAATCCAAACAATTCTGTTGAGATGAAAACTGATGCGGTAAATTGCCAACACACTGATTTGTCGGTCCAAAGCACTTTTATGTTTGCCTGTCACTGTCATCACAAACTCAGTTGTGTTTTCTTCATGTTTGTGTGTAGTATTAACATGTCTATAGAGGACTGAGTCATTATCTTTGTTCTTATAAGCTGCCATGTGTTCTAACCCCCTACTGTAGCCATTACGGGCGGTCTCTCCATAGTAAACAGATTTACATTTATCACACACTATTTGATATGTGATATTGTTTGCCCTGCATCCCCCCTTCTCACTCCCTGCACATACCATACAATTTTGTTGGTCATTACATTTTCTGTTGGGAAACGGGTGTGATCGCTGGAGGATGTTTTTGATTGACTTCCCTGATGTCTCTACTACTCTTATCTTAAAACATAAAAGTGCTTTGGACCGACAAATCAGTGAAGCAGTCCAAATACACAACGCCCCAAGCAACCTACTGATGAACAGAAAATCAGAATGGGGTCACACACAGATAGTGAGAAGTGTTCTCACAACTGAATAGTTCTACAACAAGCCTCTGCCCACCAGTCTGACGAGGGTTCGCTGAACCAATCAGGCCTAACAAAAAGTAAGTGAAATTCCTTGATGGATAATATTCGTTTAGGCGTGATATGTGTAAATTATAATAAGATTGTGCCTATTATAATTTCTCAAAAACAATGGTCATAAAATTAAGTAACGCCTATATGGCTGAAACAAGAAAACTCTCAGCATGAAATCGGCAATACGAAATAAATAAAAACCACCACCACCACCACCATCACCACCACCACCACCATCACCACCACCACCACCGTCACCAGCAGCAGCAGCAGCAGCAACAACAACAACAACAGCAACCAACATTGCGCACAGAAACATTACTTACTCACACACCACCATACACTATCACGTACACACGGATACGCAGATACTCATACAACACACACACACACCACACACACACACACACACACACCACCACACACACACACACACACACACACACACACACACACACACCCACACACACACACACACACACACACACACACACACACACACACACTCACAAAAAACCCACACACACACAACACACACAAACACACACACACACCACTCACACAACACACAAACACACACACACACACCACACACACACACACACACACACACACACACACACACACACACACACACACACACTCTCTCCTCTCTCTCTCTCGGTCAACGGTTACTTAAAACACTCGTACATTTCACTCATGATGTGTTGAACATCTTCATTGTATGATGATACTGCATGCGTGACAACGTACGTGTTTTGTTGTTCTTGCGTACTTTTGAATGTATGTATGTGATTCCACACTTGTGTGATGGTGTGAGTGTGTGTGAGTGAGTGAGTGGAGTGCTTGTGTGCGTGCGTGCGTGCGTGTGTGTGTGTGTGTGTGTGTGTGTGTGTGTGTGTGGTGTGTGATGTGTGTGTCATGTGTGTTGTGGTGTGTGTGTGGTGTGTGTGTGGTGAGTGAGAGGAGAGAGAGAGAGAGAGAGAGGAGAGAGAGAGAGAGAGAGAGAGAGCGAGGCGTGTGTGTGTGCTGAAGTCCAGTAATTTATGCACTATGGCAAATATATAGCGGATGATGACACTCAAACCGCTACTTATCTACCCATAAATTGCAGCTAGTTGGTATTACTATTAGCTCTCTTGTGTGGCTCATTTTGTCTGTGTGTCTGTCTGTCTGTCTATCTGTGTGTTTACCTCTCTTTGTCTACACGCCCACTGTCTCTGTCAGAGCTCTCACACTTGGCTTGCTGCTAATACAATTAAGGCTGCTAACGCTGCTTCTACTGCTAATATATCGTTAATGCTGCTGCGCTACCACTACTTTTACTGCGATTACTGCTACTGCTGCTACCTACAACTACTTTTGTTGTTGCGACTACTGCCACTAACAACTACTGCTATTACAGCTGCTACTATTACTACTAGTACTTTTGTTGCTGCTACCTCTGCTGTTACAACTACTACTGTTACTGATGCTACTACTATACTAGTACAGCTCCAACTGTTGCTGCTCTTACACCTAATGCTGCTGCTACTGCTACTGCTTTTGATATTGCTGCTGATAGTGCTACTGCTACTACTATAACTGCTGTTGTTACAACTGTTATTACTGTTTCTAATATCAATACTACTGTCTCTGCTACTGTTTCCATGCTTCAACTACTATTCCTCATTATCACTGTTTCTGCTACAGTTTTGACTGTTACTGCTTTTACTGCTGCTGTCAAGTTACTACCACTACTGTTAGTACGAGTGCTATAAATACTATTATTATTTTTTATTGTTCTACTACTGCCACTTTTGCTGTTGATCCTACTTCTATTACGCCTAGACTATTACTTCAGTTACCACTGCTGCGGCTTCTCTTACTGCTGGTGCTCCTGTTATTATTGTAACGAGTAATCTTTTAACCCCTACTGCTGTATTTTCTGTCTTCACTAATATTTTATTCTGTT
The DNA here is from genome assembly GCA_030674185.1 of Monoplex corrugatus. NCBI lineage: Eukaryota > Metazoa > Mollusca > Gastropoda > Littorinimorpha > Ranellidae > Monoplex > Monoplex corrugatus. The sequence goes on from CM060313.1 coordinate 54,794,223, forward strand.
ATTTATTTATGGCATTTATTTCTAAAGAAATGAGATCTAGAAAACGAAGCAATCACTCGTTAATTAATGGACAAAGCAGGCGTGAAGAAACAACCATTTGCACCACCATACAGTCTTTTGATGTTCCTGTCACTGAAACACAAGGCCAGGAGCGGGCACTGCCAGCAGCATGTGTGGTAAATAGCTGTGCAATGATGGTGTCCTACATACATACTGCCCACCCCCAACCCACTTCCTTTCATAAAACCTCGCGCAGGGCGTAGTAAACTGCGATCTCGTATGACGGCAAGCAGGCTTTACAAAGAAATAGCTTTAAGTGTTGAGAATCAGAAATACACAAAAATGAATGAGAAAGCCTATTTGATATAACAAGACACGAAAAGATATTTGTCTTCTCATCAAATCTTGTGTTGTCTGTTCTTGTTATACAACAACAACAAAACAACAACAACGACAACAACAAAACAGAAGCTTAAGTGATGTCGACATATGTGCCAAGACTGTTCTCTTTACCTTGTTTCTTTATTCTGTCAATTCGTTGTTGTTTCTTTGGACTGAAGTGCGTTTTGGACGTTGAATCAGAATGGCATTGTAACTGACAAGAACGGGCAGACATAAACATTACCGTCACCACCAGCCCCATCTTTCTGTGCATCGGAAGTCAGGCTTTCTGCTGACCTTCCTCTACACTGTACACAGTGACTGGTCACAGCACTAGCCTACAGTACCCCTACCCTCACCCCTGTAAAGGCTTGGTGTATCAAATCTAACCTCACACACTAGCCTACAGTACCCCTACCCTCACCCTGTAAAGCTGGTGTATCAAATCTAACCCTCACAGCACTAGCCTACTGTACCCCTACCCCTCACCCCTGTAAAGGCTTGGTGTATCAAATCTAACCCTCACAGCACTAGCCTACAGTACCCCTACCTCACCCTGTAAAGGCTGGTGTATCAATCTAACCCTCACAGCACTACCTACAGTACCCCTACCCTCACCCCTGTAAAGGCTTGGTGTATCAAATCTAACCCTCACAGCACTAGCCTACTGTACCCCTACCCCTCACCCCTGTAAAGGCTTGGTGTATCAAATC
>CM060313.1:54800316-54810316 GCA_030674185.1 Monoplex corrugatus
GTAAATAGAGGGAAGTCTCGACCAGTTGTCAACTGTTGCGGGTTTTTGGGATAAACAGACGTAAGTGTGACCCATCGGCAATACTGTCCACCTTGACTGAATGGCAGATGGTTTATATGACAAAACATATTTTTTCTTTGCTTCTTTCTTTCTTTCTTTCTTTCTACCGTTTATGTTGCTATTACTACTACTGCAGCTTGTCTCTTCCTCCTCACCAACATCCAGCGGTGCACGTAGGCCACAATCAACATTTGAACACTTGGCCTGACGACAGTCATTTGATCAGACCGAATCGTTGCCTCCTCGCTATTCAAGACAATTCAATACTACTTCATTCATCTACATTTGATCCCCTGTCGGGATGCTGGGGTCTCTTTCAGTATAAATGGTAACCCTACCTTCTGGAAATTCTGTGCTACAAATTTCTTCTTTTCTGTCACTCTTTTTGTTTCTTTCTTCCTCCATAGCTTTCTGTCATTTCTTCTTATCATTTTCTGCCTTGCTGGTCTATTCACCTGTAATAAAACTGTGTGTTCGATAAAGTCTTACATACTTTCTCTTAAATATTTTCTCTTAGAGCATCTGTACACGTTTAGGTCGATTCTGTTTAAAAATCTATAAAAGAACGCACCCATGGCAAAAGAAAAGAAGAAGAAGAAGAAGAAGAAGAAGAAGAAGAAGAAGAAGAAAAGAAGAAGAAGAAGAGAAAAGAAGAAGAAGAAGAAAGTGAAGATGAAGATGAAGAACAAGAAGCCCAGCAACAAGAACAACAACAATAGCGATAAGAACAACAACAAGAACACTTACAGCAACAGCAGCAACAGGAATATGAACAGCAACAGCAGCAACAAGAAACAAAACCAGCGACAACAACAACAGCAGCAGCATCAATAACAGCAGCAATAACAACAATAGCAGCAGCAGCAACAACAACAACAACAACAGCAGCAGCAGTAACAACAACAACAAGTGCGGCAACAACAACAGCAAGAACAACAGTAACAGTAACAACAACAACAATAACACAACAACAGCAACTCCAACAACAATGATGACAACAACAATAACAGCAACAACAATATCATCAGTAGTAACAGCAGCAAACAATGCACACAACAACAACAGTAACATGAACTGCAACGCATCGTCATCAATAGCAGGAGCAGCAACAACAACGGCAACAACAGCAATAGAAGCAATGACAGCAGCAACAAAAACAAGAGCAGAGTCAAAGAATCTCGACAAAGGGGAAATAAATCTTGTGACCCATCAATGAGGCAATTCACTCCAGCCTACTGTGATGCTCCGCCTCCGCAGAAGCGATAAACTGGGCTTACGTGCCCTTTTCGTTTATTGTGGTGAAGTTCAATAAACCAGGCTTACGTGCTTTTGCAATCTCCTTATTAATTTTTTGGAAGGGAGATTGTTTTATATCGATCAGAGGAGTGATGTGTGTGTGTGTGTGTGTGTGTGTGTGTGTGTGTGTGTGTGTGTGTGTGTGTGTGTGTGTGTGTGTGTGTGTGTGTGTGTGTGTGTGTGTGTGTGTGTGTGTATGTGTGTGGTGTGCTAGCTCTCTCACAAAAATGCTTTGGAAAGGTTTTCTCTGACTTTTTCAGAATCTGAATGGATATTTGCCACATTTGGGTCAAAGGCGTGGAACGTTGAGGAATCACATATGCCTAAGTTTGTAAGCCTTGGCTCTATGTTCTAAGTCACGCGGGCCGACAAAGTGCCTGAAACTGGTACTTTTTGAGGACGATGTATGGACAGATTTTTCTATGGAACGTCTGTGAATAGCTACATTCCGTTTGCACTGTTGTGACAGTCTAAATGTAACCGCTTCACGAGAAGTTTTATTTTATCTTATCCGTTTTGAAGGACACAGTGACCATCAGAATCACAACACCTGGATTTTCGGTGATAATTTTAGTATAGAAAGGAAGAGTTTTAAAATGGATGGATCATCTTGGGTCGTGTTCCTTCTTCTCGTTGTTTTGATAAGATAGCGAAGAGCGAGGGAGAGTTTCATCCGTAATTTTAGAAAGTTCATTTGCAGCGAAATGTCTACCACACACTGCAACATGATAATAAAGTCATGGTCCTTTGGCGTTGGAATTGCAAAGTGGATCAATTCCTCAACAAGACTGACATGTATTTTATCCCCCTCCATCTCTAGCCACCATTCATCGTTTCACTTTACCATGAGTGATGGGCTGGGTGCTAGTATTTCGTGTGAAACTATAAACCGTGCTCTCAACACATATAAAGGAACACACAGTGACATACGAAACACGACAAAACAACTAAAGACTGCAGCAATAGTAGCAGTACCACCTGTAACCAACGGAACAACATAACAGAATAACAGAACAGAACAGAACAGAACAGAACAGAACAGAACAGAACAGAACGAACAGAACAGAACAGAACGGAACGGGACGGGACGGGACGGGACGGGACAGGACGGACAGAACAGAACAGAACAGAACAGAACAGAACAGAACAGAACAGAACAGAACAGAACAGAACAGAACAGAACGGAACGGAACGGAACGGAACGGAACGGGAAAAGAACAGAACGGAACAGAACAGAGCACAATAAAATTGAACAGGAAGAACAGAAAACAACATAACAGAAAAGACAGGAATATAGTGCAGGGCAACACAATGCAACACAACAGAATATTGTTTGTCTTTTTTTTTTTTTCTACTTTCTGCAAACATTCATTTTCTCTGTCTTGACAATTTTTCACGTTTTCAGTTTCAGCGATTTTGCCCATGATGGCTCTACCTACATAATTCTAGCTTCAGTTCAGGTTTTGTCAAGACAGCGTTTTCTCGCTCAGAATAGACTCCACATTCATCGTTGGTACAGACGTCTTGTAATGGAAAAAGGTAAAAAATCAAATGGCATATGCCACATGCTGTGCAGAAACCCAACGTGATAGTACTCTAATTTGAAAATTTGTGATGGGGTTAGTACAGAGAATAGGGGTATAGACTATGGAGGTAATATAGAGAATGGGATAGCACAGAGAATGGGATGGCACAGAGAATGGTATAGCACAGAGAATAGGATAGCACAGAGAATGGGATAGCACAGAGAATGGGATAGCACAGAGAATGGGATGGCACAGAGAATGGGATAGCACAGAGAATGGGATAGCACAGAGAATGGGATAGCACAGAGAATGGGATAGCACAGAGAATGGGATAGCACAGAGAATGGGATAGCACAGAGAATGGGATAGCACAGAGAATGGGATGGCACAGAGAATGGGATAGCACAGAGAATGGGATGGCACAGAGAATGGGATAGCACAGAGAATGGGATAGCACAGAGAATGGGATGGCACAGAGAATGGGATAGCACAGAGAATGGGATGGCACAGAGAATGGGATAGCACAGAGAATGGGATGGCACAGAGAATGGGATAGCACAGAGAATGGGATAGCACAGAGAATGGGATAGCACAGAGAATGGGATGGCACAGAGAATGGTATAGCACAGAGAATGGGATGGCACAGAGAATGGGATAGCACAGAGAATGGGATAGCACAGAGAATGGGATAGCACAGAGAATGGGATAGCACAGAGAATGGGATATCACAGAGAATGGGATGGCACAGAGAATGGGATGGCACAGAGAATGGGATAGCACAGGAATGGGATGGCACAGAGAATGGGATGGCACAGAGAATGGGATAGCATAGGAAATATGGTAGCATAGGAATGGAGTGATAGAGAGAAACACGTTAGTATAGAGAAAGGGGCGTTTAAGAGAATGGTGGTGGAGTAGAATAAGGGGGGATAATATAGAGAAAGGGGGTAGTATAGAGAATGGGGGTAGTATAGAGAATGGGGGTAGTATAGAGAATGGGGGTAGTACAGAGAATGGGGGTAGTATAGAGAATGGGGGTAGTATAGAGAATGGGGGTAGTATAGAGAATGGGGGTAGTACAGAGAATGGGGGTAGTATAGAGAATGGGGGTAGTATAGAGAATGGGGGTAGTATAGAGAATGAGAGTAGTATAGAGAATGGGGTAGTATAGAGAATGAGAGTAGTATAGAGAATGGGTGTAGTACAGAGAATGGGGGTAGTATAGAGAATGGGGGTAGTACAGAGAATGGGGGTAGTATAGAGAATGGGGGTAGTATAGAGAATGGGGGTAGTATGGAGAACGGGGGTAGTATAGAGAATGGGGGTAGTATAGAGAATGGGGGTAGTATAGAGAATGGGGGTAGTATGGAGAATGGGGGTAGGATAGAGAATGGGGGTAGTATAGAGAATGAAAGTAGTATAGAGAATGGGGGTAGTATATAGAAAATGAGAGTAGTATAGAGAATGGGGGTAATACAGAGAATGGGGGTAGTATAGAGAATGGGGGTAGTATGGAGAATGGGGGTAGTATAGAGAATGGGGGTAGTATGGAGAATGGGGGTAGTATAGAGAATGGGGTAGTATAGAGAATGGGGGTAGTATAGAGAATGGGGGTAGTATAGAGAATGGGGGTAGTATAGAGAATGGGGGTAGTACAGAGAATGGGGGTAGTATAGAGAATGAGGGTAGTATAGAGAATGGGGGTAGTATAGAGAATGGGGGTAGTATAGAGAATGGGGGTAATACAGAGAATGGGGGTAGTATAGAGAATGGGGGTAGTATAGAGAATGGGGGGTAGTATATAGAATGGGGGTAGTATAGAGAATGGGGGTAGAATAGAGAAAATGGGGGTAGTACAGAGAAAGGGGGTAGTATAGAGAATGGGGGTAGTATGGAGAAAGGGGGTAGTATAGAGAATGGGGGTAGTATAGAGAATGGGGGTAGAATAGAGAATGGGGGTAGTATGGAGAAAGGGGGTAGTATAGAGAATGGGGGTAGTACAGAGAATGGGGGTAGTATAGAGAATGGGGTAGTATGGAGAAAGGGGGTAGTATAAAGAATGGGGGTAGTATGGAGAAAGGGGGTAGTATGGAGAAAGGGGGTAGTATAGAGAATGGGGGTAGTACAGAGAATGGGGGTAGTATAGAGAATGGGGGTAGTATAGAGAAAGGGGGTAGTATGGAGAATGGGGTAGTATAGAGAATGGGGGTAGTATGGAGAATGGGGGTAGTATAGAGAATGTGGGTAGTATAGAGAATGGGGGTGTATAGAGAATGGGGTAGTATAGAGAATGGGGGTAGTATAGAGAATGGGGGTAGTACGAGAATGGGGGTAGTATAGAGAATGAGGGTAGTATAGAGAATGGGGGTAGTATAGAGAATGGGGGTAGTATAGAGAATGGGGTAATACAGAGAATGGGGTAGTATAGAGAATGGGTAGTATAGAGAATGGGGTAGTTTAGAATGGGGTAGTATAGAGAATGGGGGTAGAATAGAGAAAATGGGGGTAGTACAGAGAAAGGGGGTAGTATAGAGAATGGGGGTAGTATGGAGAAAGGGGTAGTATAGAGAATGGGGTAGTATAGAGAATGGGGGTAGAATAGAGATGGGGGTAGTATGGAGAAGGGGGTAGTATAGAGAATGGGGGTAGTACAGAGAATGGGGGTAGTATAGAGAATGGGTAGTATGGAGAAGGGGTAGTATAAAGAATGGGGGTAGTATGGAGAAAGGGGGTAGTATGGAGAAAGGGGGTAGTATAGAGAATGGGGGTAGTACAGAGAATGGGGGTAGTATAGAGAATGGGTGTATAGTATAGAGAAAGGGGGTAGTACAGAGAACGGGGGTAGTATGGAGAAGGGGGTAGTATAGAGAATGGGGGTAGTATGGAGAAAGGGGTAGTATAGAGAATGGGGGTAGTATGGAGAAAGGGGGTAGTACAGAGAATGGGGGTAGTATGGAGAAAGGGGGTAGTATAAAGAATGGGGGTAGTTATGGAGAATGGGGGTAGTATGGAGAATGGGGGTAGTATAGAGAATGGGGTAGTTAGAGAATGGGGGTAGTATAGAGAAGGGGTAGTATAGAGAATGGGGGTAGTATGAGAAGGGGGTGTATGAGAATGGGGGTAGTATGAGAATGGGGGTAGTATGAGAATGGGGTAGATGGAGTGGGTAGTATAGAGAATGGGGGTAGTATAGGGAATGGGGGTAGTATAGAGAATGGGGGTAGTATAGGAATGGGTAGTATAGAGAATGGGGTAGTATAGAGAATGGGGGTAGTATAGAGAATGGGGGTAGTATGAGAAGGGGGTAGTATAGAGAATGGGGGTAGTATAGATGGGAGTATGGGGAAAGGGGGTAGTATAGAGAATGGGGTAGTATAGAGAATGGGGGTAGTATGGAGAATGGGGGTAGTATAGAGAATGGGGGTAGTATAGAGAATGGGGAGTTGGAATAGGAGGGGTAGTATGGAGAAGGGGGTAGTATAGAGAATGGGGTAGTATGGAGAAGGGGTAGTATAGAGAAGGGAGTATGAGAATGGGGAGTATGGAGAGGGGTAGTATAGAGAAGGGGTATGGAGATGGGTATATGGAGAATGGGGGTAGTATGAGAATAGGGGGTAGTAAGAATGGGGTGGGGCAGAACTTCATAAGCTAGGGCGTACAACTGAAAGGAACTAACGGCCCATTTATGAAAATGTCGTGTGCCCTGTCACGGAGTCAACACGAATGGAACCCCCCCCCCCAGCATCATAATTATCATCCCGTCGTCATACATTGTGTTAGTATTGTGGACAATGGTACCAGACGCTACAGGCACTAAAGTGCCATGAAAATTTGGAACAGCAGGGGGCAGAAGAAAAGAAAGAAAAAAATCGTTTACGTTGTTTTATGGGTATGTTCTCATGTTGGCAGTCCCCAGCAGCCGTTAAGAAAAAAGCAGTTCATTTTACAAGCAAGCTTAACGATGCATAGAAACATATCCTGGCTTTTCTTTTATTTTAGCCGTTGTCTAGCTAGAACCTGGTCCTTCAACTGGTCGTGATGAAAGATAACAGACACTAGTAAAGTTAGTACTCCTCTAAAGATCGCTGTCGTCGCCTAGCAACGCTACGTCATCGTTCGTTCCGTATGCTGTTTATGAAACAAAGATGAAGGATTTCCCCATAACCTGGACTGTCATAAAACAGCTACAAGCGCGACGTTAGTCGGATGGTTAAGATGCTCACTTCCGATTGGAAGGTCTGCGTTCAAACCTGCTTGGGTACCGCCCGGTAGTTATAAGGGTGAACGTTTACCCATTCCCAGGTCAACCAAGTGCCGACCTGCTAGTGTCTGAAACTGCTTCGTGTGAATACGTAGGCAGAACATCAAATACACACGACAGAGGTCCTGTAAGCCATGTCAGTCAGTATTCGGTGTTTGTGGGAGCACGAAAATACCCAGCATCACGTGCCCCAGAAAGGAAATATAATTGCCTTAACGGGAGGGTACAAAAATGATCATTGACGTTAAAGCCCATCTGGATATATATTCGAGGGAAGAAGCCCACGACGCTAACACACACACACACACAACACACACACACACACACACACACACACACACACACACACACACACCACACACACACACACACACACACACACACACACACACACACACAACACACACGACTCACACAGACACACACACAGACACAAAAGACACAGACACACACACACACAGACACACACACAGACAACACACACAGACACCACACAGACACACATACACAAGAACCCAAAGACCAAAATACAAGAACACAAAGACAAAAAACAAAGAACAAACAAACAAACAAACAAACAAACAAACAAACAAAAAGACCCCTATCCAAAGAGCCAAACCTCGACTTCTCTCGGAGTCAGCATAATGAGAGTAATACCCAGTTGCTCTTTCTCACTTCTTTGCCTTCTCATCCATCAAGAGGGACAGGTATCCACTGATAGCTGGGTGGACTACGGTGGATTGTATAAACCCGGGCACGAATCTCGTCACCCATTTAATAGGACACCACGCTCGATTGGACTAATGTCGGCTTTTTGGAGTAAATGCTCTAAATATCAAGCCATCCCAATCTCCTGAATATTGTTTATGCATTCTTTTAATCACATTTGTATGCACACGCATATTGTCCATGTCACCTAACAGCCTCTCCCCTCCCCAGGCCAGTTCACTTAAAGAGGAGGGGAGAAGAGAAAATTAGGGAAAAACGAAAGGGCACACAGATTGACCTAGCACAATTTTTGAAGAATACCGAGCTTGCCAATGGGCAGTGTTTATTCGTCAGATTATGACATTTTCCATGAATATTTTTGCCATGCATGTCACCGTGCTAATAGCAGAAAATGAAAAATGAAAATGATAAACAACATTAGTTACACAGATGACACCGTGCTAATTGCAGAAAATGAAAGGGACCTACGAAACCTTGTGATTATAATAGAAATAGAAGCAAACATAAAGTGTTGGAGCTAAATAGCAAAAAGACAAGTCATGGTAATCAGTAAAAAACATGAAATCCCCTCATGCAAAATAACAGGAAGCGGTGCAACTTTGAAACAGGTTGATAAGTTTAAGTATCATGGAGCGGTCATCTCACCAGACGGCAGATGCACATCAGAAATAGCCAGCAGAATCGGCCAAGCCTAAAGGCATTTAAGAGATGAAAAGCATTCTTACCGACAAATGCCTATCAGTTAATAACAGGAAGAGAGTTCTTGAATGTTATATAGAACCAATACTGTTGTACGGTTGTGAGGCGTGGACAGTCAACAAGCAAAGTCAGAACAAGATCGAGACCAGCCGAGATGTGGTTTCTAAGAAGAATGTTGAGAGTTCCATGGACAGCAAAGAAAAAAACGAGACAGTCTTGATGGAGACAGACACATGAAGATCTATTGATGAGGAAGATTAGGAAAAGACAGGCAACATTTATAAGCCATTTTATGAAGAAAGGGGTATTAGAGCATCTGGTCACAACAGGAAAGCTGGAGGGAAAGAGAGCATCAGGTAGACCCAGGGAGAAAATATTGGACCGAATTGCAGGGTGGCTGAGGACAGAGAGGTTGGAAGATGTCTTGGGGTAACAAGGGATAGATACATATGAGGGCCATGATCGCCAACGCCATGCGGCAGGGCACATGATGATGATGATGTACACATGATGCATTGCATCCGAAATCACTGAGGTGTGTGAAGATCTGTCTGTGTATTGTAAAAAACTTGTCAGGTGCTGTGAAGATGCTGTCTGTGTAGTGTAAAAAACTTGTCAGGTGCTTGAAGATGTGCTGTGTAGTGTAAAACTAGGAACCTTGTCAGGTGCTGTGAAAGATCTGTCTGTGTAGTGTAAAAACTTGTCAGGTGCTGTGAAGATGTGTCTGTGTAGTGTAAAACTAGGAACCTTGTCAGGTGCTGTAAAGATCTGTCTGTTAGTGTAAAACTAGGAACCTTGTCAGGTGCTGTAAAGATCTGTCTGTGTAGTGTAAAACTAGGAACCTTGTCAGGTGCTGTGAAGATCTGTCTGTGTAGTGTAAAACTTGTCAGGTGCTGTAAAGATCTGTCTGTTTAATGTAAAACTAGGAACATTGTCAGGTGCTGTAAAGATCTGTCTGTGTAGTGTAAAACTAGTAACATTGTCAGGTGCTGTGAAGATGTGTCTGTGTAGTGTAAAACTAGTAACCTTGTCAGGTGCTGTGAAGATCTGTCTGTGTAGTGTAAAACTAGGAACCTTGTCAGTGCTGTGAAGATGTGTCTGTTTAGTGTAAAACTAGGAACCTTGTCAGGTGCTGTGAAGATCTGTCTGTGTAGTGTAAAACTAGGAACATTGTCAGGTGCTGTGAAGATGTGTCTGTGTAGTGTAAAACTAGGAACATTGTCAGGTGCTGTGAAGATGTGTCTGTTTAGTGTAAAACTAGGAACATTGTCAGGTGCTGTGAAGATCTGTCTGTGTAGTGTAAAACTAGCAACATTGTCAGGTGCTGTGAAGATGTGTCTGTGTAGTGTAAAACTAGCAACATTGTCAGGTGCTGTGAAGATGTGTCTGTTTAGTGTAAAACTAGTAACATTGTCAGGTGCTGTGAAGA
>CM060313.1:54812816-54832816 GCA_030674185.1 Monoplex corrugatus
CAAACTTGTAAGCTGTTCTTGAAGACATATCTGTTCTCTTCCTTGATGCTCTACCTCCCAAACATCTGAAATAGTTATTCATTCTTCATTATTATTATTACATTCATTCATTTCTCATTCATTTATTATAATTTGCTTATTATTTATTTGATCATTCGTTATTTATCCTCGTGGAATGCGGGGTTCTTTCAGTGCAATAGTATCTCCATCTTCTGGAAAGTCATTGTGCTAGAAATTCCACTTTTCTGTCATCTATTTCTGCCTTGCCCTTTGCTTCTATGTCTCTTCATATTTCCTGCCATTGTGCATTCACCTTCTGACCATACCATATAGCGTTCTGACCATATTATAACAGCGTTTCTGACCTTACCATAACAGTGTTCTGACCTACCATAACAGTGTTCTGACATATTATAACAGCGTTCTGACTTACCATAACAGTGTTCTGACCTTACCATAACAGTGTTCTGACCATATTATAACAGTGTTCTGACCTTACCATAACAGTGTTCTGACCATACCATAACAGTATTCTGACCATATTATAACAGTTTCTGACCATATTATAACAGTGTTCTGACCATATTATAACAGTGTTCTGACCATATTATAACAGTGTTCTGACTTACCATAACAGTGTTCTGACCATACCATAACAGTTCTGACTATACCATAAGTGTTCTGATCATATCATAACAATGTTCTGACCGTACCATAACAGTTTCTGACCATATCATCAGTGTTCTGACCATACCATAACAGTTCTGACTATACCATAAGTGTTCTGATCATATCATAACAATGTTCTGACCGTACCATAACAGTGTTCTGACATACCATAGTGTTCTGACCATACTATCACAGTGTTCTGACCATACTTGCTATATTGATCACGAATCTCTGTCCTGATTCCACTCACTGTCATATTATCTCTTGTTCATTAGGGACAATTTGAAATATAATCTCTTGTCTACCTCTTTATCTCTTTCATATAATCTCTATTCATCTCTGCCTCTCTCTCATATACACACAGGCATGCAGAGAGAGAGAGAGAGAGAGAGAGAGATGAGAGGAGAGAGATGCACACAAGAACACACAACACACATTCTCTGTCTGTCTGTCTGTCTGCCTCTTTCTGTCTCTCTCTCTTTCTCTTTGTCTTTCTCTCTCTCTCAATACACAACGCACACATATTTATGCACACATAACAGACACACAAGTACATACACACATACAGACAAACGCACGCACACACACACACGCACGCACACGCACACGCACACAAAATATACACATTCACATGCATACACACTCTCTCAGTTTCTCTCTCTCTCTCTCACACACACACACATACACCCCACACACAAACAAACACACGTCTCTCCCTCACTCTGTCTCTGTCTCCGTCTGTCTATCTCAGTATCTGTCTGTTGTCTGTCTGTCTGTCTGCTGTCTGTCTGTCTGTCTCTTCTCTCTCTCTCTCTCTCTCTGTCTCTCTCTCTCACACACACCCTTTGTCTTTTTGTGTGTCTCTCCATTCACGTGTTATGTGCCATACCCATCACAATCAATAAGATTTTGCTTTATGATTATCCTTATCCTGCAGGAAGCTCCACTGTGTGTGTGTGTGTGTGTGTGTGTGTGTGTGTGTGTGTGTGTGTGTGTGTGTGTGTGTGTGTGTGTGTGTCTGTGTGTCTGTGTATGTGTATGTGTCTGTGTGTGTCTGTGATGTATGTGTGTGTATGTGTAAAAGAGTGTGCGTGTGGATGAGTTTGTGTGTGCCCGTGTGCTGGCGCGCGGAGCGCACGCGCGCGCGCGTCTGTGTGTGTGTGTGCGTGCGTGCATGTGCGTGTGTGTGTGCGTGTGTGTGCGTGTTTATGTGTCATCATCATCATGTGCTCTGCCGCATGGCGTTGGTGATCATTGCCCTCCATACGAATCTATCCATTGTCACTGCTAGTACATCTCCCATCCTCTGTGTGTGTGTGTGTGTGTGTGTGTGTGTGTGTGTGTGTGTGTGTGTGTGTGTGTGTGTGTGTGTGTGTGTGTGTGTGTGTGTGTGAGTGGGTTAGTAGAATTTCGTGCGTGCATGAGTGTGTGTATGTATGTATGTGTGTATATATATATGCATATATGCATGCATATATATACATGTATATGTATGTATATATATATATGTATATGTATGTATATATTATGTGTGTGTGTTTGCGAGCACGCACGCACGTGTGTGTGTGTGTGTGGTGTGGTGTTGTGTGTGTGTGTGTGTGTGTGTGTGTGTGTGTTGTGCTGACGAGTGAATGTACGGCAGTGAATGAATGAGAATGTTGTGTGGGTGCGTGTTTGCGTGCGCATGCGTGTATATATGTGTGCTTGTACGTGTTCATGTGTGCGTATGTATGAATGTAAAGTTATGTGTGTTTGTGTTTGTGTTTGTGTTTGTGTGTATGTGTGTGCGTGTGTGTGTATGTGTGCGTGCTTGAGTGTTTGAGTACATGTAACAAAAACAATACAACAACACAAATGCAGGAATGTCTTCAAGAAGGATTCATCGTATTGGGACAGTTTGATATGTGCTTCACCCAGGCCTGCCAGTAATCACCCAGCAGACTTCCTCAGCCTGCGCAAAGCCCTGTGTTCAGACAGACAATGTCTTGAAACAGGCTGTGGGGGGGGGGGGGGGAGAGAAGGGACGCATGACACACAAAGCTGGCACCAGCAGAATGAGTGAAACATTTAGATGAGCAGCAAACAGGCCAGTTCGTGTTGCCGGCTGGGATTAAACTCAATACAGCGGATTTTGAGTCGTACGACTCAATGAAAAGAACCAATCAACACACGAACAAATGCACAGAAGATTGACTTTAGACCAGCAGACGTGGAAACAAAAAGATGACAATTATAATTTACACACAGAACATAACAGAAAAATGAGCACAGCAGCTTTTTTTACCGTGGCCACTCTCGTGAGAGAGTATTCTCTATTAATCAATCAATCTGTCTATGTATCTATGCTCGTATTTCTGTATCTATCTACATATCTATGTACATATGCATTATGTCTGCACTCTCTTGAGAGAGTGTTATCTATTAATCAACCAATCTGTCTATGTATCTATGTACCTATTTCTGTATCTCTCTATGTATACATGTATTTATGTCTGTGTGGATGAATGTTTGTATGTCTGTCTGTCTGTCTGTATGTATGTATGTATGTATGTATGTATGTATGTATGTATGTATATAGCTATGACCTATCTACACCTATCCTATACCATTGGTCCTATCACACAAGAGGCCGGGGTAACAGGGAAGACAAGAAGGATGAGAGCAACCAGACAGACAACAAGCTTTTCCACAACCGTGAATAGATTCTCCCATCTCTTGCTGGGAATGGTATGAAACAGACAGTGTTATGTCAGGCAGTCTACGCTCTCTTATACATTTCAAGAAATGAAGAAGCACCGTGGTGCATACCGTGTGACGTACCCTCAGCATCACACATCTTATTGAATGCTTGGACATGCACGATGTGAGACACTAGGGCTATACAGCAGACTCCTTAAAGAACCTCTTCAGAGCTGTGCCTCCAGACATAATTTTCAAGTTTGTACAAGTGATCAAATAGATTTCATCTTATATGATTATGCGTACTGTACTGTAAAGATTTTCAATGTGAGCTTGGTTTTTAACTGTTCTCTTTTTAATTAAACCTGCACCTGTCTCTAACGTGGTGGAAGGCCTGACATGGCTCTAGTGGTCGCCTGAGCTACAAGCAATATAACCTTAAGCTGATGACACGAGGACAGCGGGCCTCAATAGTTCAGTTGGTTGAGCATCGGATTCACATACTAATGATTGTGGGTTCGAATCCCGGGTGCTCTACATTAAAACTGGCCATATCACTGTCCCATCTTAACATTTGTTGTTCTGGTGATGTCAGTATAGGATTAGATAAGTCCCCCTTCCCCCACTTCCCTGGGATAGTTATCCCCGTCGGCCATATCACCTGAGGTGGGTGTTGACGTAAAACCTGAACCATACCACGATGACAGTGCTGCAGGTAACCCAAGTCACCTACCATGACGTCACGCTCCACAGATGTAAAAACTGACACAGCTGACAAGCAAAGAAAGCGCTGCAGCCATCCACGACTTCATCCAGAAGGCCCAGCCAACTCTACAACTTCAACTCCTGGATCATCAGCAGCACCCGCCCTCTGGCTGATTTTATTGTTGGAAGACCAAGCTCGTCGTGAGATCATCTGGCTGCCGGCAACCCCAGGCAAGGTCCTGGTCATCACCAAGACAAGTGGAGCAGCCAGCGGGACTTCACAACTGTTGCTGGTGTTTTTCACAGAAGACGGCGGGGAATGGAAGACAGTATGCCACTCATCCACGTGTGCATTGGACAAAAGCGTATCAAAGTGAAGAGACAATGTCACAGGCACAGCTTCGTGACGCCTTCGTCAACGATCTTTTCCCGGGTGATCTTAGAAAGGATGCAGGACGCTACACACAAGACCGCGAAGACACCACTTTCCAAGGCTCCAAAAAGAAGGCCAAGCGGTGTGTACGTGACGACAGCTGTGTTGATATCAACACGGCAAATCTGACGGCAGCCAACAACGACGGTGACCTTGTCATCACCTGCCCGGAGACACAGGTGGCAGCACTCAGTACCAGCGTGGACCAACAACCTCCAGTGGCACAACACTGCTGTTCACCTCCAACCACCACAGCTGCAACAGTCATCGACCTCAACAAAGACAGACCCCCCCCCCATACACACTCACTGTGTTTGGTGTGACCGGACTGGTCATATTGATGACCAATACCGGAGTAAATGGTGATGCAAGAACAGGGTCAAGTAGCGATGACGGTTTGAACCCTGTCTGTCTGTCTGTCTGTCTGTCTATGGCTGTAATCTGAGTACTTTTTCTTTATCAGGCATCACGTAAAGCGCTTGTTAACAAGTCAGGGGATTCCAAACAATCAGTCAAAACAAAACAGATAAAAACTTGAACAAGAAGATCTAGCCATTGTAATCATCTCCATTGTTATACAACAATTAGTACAGAAAATGCACTTTGAAGAAGCTTTACTTCAAATAAAACTTGACGTACATGGAAGTCAATAACCGGCTTTCAGGGCAGCGGGAAAAGGCTTTAACTATTGCGAGGAGTTCCGAAGAAGCGCTGTTCATACGTCGTCCTCAGAGAGCCATGATTTGATTTGGGCCATTTCTTTCTGATTCGTGTGACCTTGGCCTTGGAGCTTTATTTTCCAAACCTCTGCTTTCGTGACTCCTCAACAGTAACGGCTTTGACCAAATTTGATAAAAGATTCAACCACAGAAAGTTGAGAAAGTCTTGCTCACACATTTTTGTCACAGACAGACAGACAGACAGACAGACAGGCTGACCTTTATTAAGCGTGCACAAAAGCAAAGAATAAATCTACACAATATAAGTAGGATAAACACAGCAAGACTAGTGAGTGAGTAGATGTCGCGCCAGCAGGCAGCAAAAGTGTGTGTGGTATTTTACAGTGATTTTATCGTGGTTCTATTTGTTTTTGTACATTGAATTTTATATCAGTTTATTCCTCTTGGGTCCCGACAAATGGTGATGTAAATATTTTTTTTAAATTTTGAATATTTTACCGGATAATCTGATTTTAGAGTTTCGTATGCCTACTTTTCGTCATTTTAATTCTGCCGTTTAGGTCGGACATTTAACCTGTGAACTGTGTTAACATTTTAGCCTACTGTGTTCGCCCAACGCTACAGCTCCCAAACCTTCGTTGTTCTCTGCAAACATCATCCTCTCTTGACTGGCTCTCAATTATGGATCCGTCCGTCCTTAAACAAATTGGACTGACACTTTTTAAACACAGCAAATGCTACCTCGGTGGAGGCGTCTACCAGCGCATACGTACATTGGGGCTGTGTAGCAAGCCCCGCACTGCGCGATCCTGTCGTGGTGGACGTCTCCACCGACTTTGGCACAACCTGCCTCCTGCTGTGCCAGCCCGACGCCACTTTTCTTTTTCTGCTTCCTCGTCTCCTCCACTGCCCCTGCCTTCGACCTCGCTGCTGCGGGCTTTGTCTCCTCCTCTGCCATCTTCGCCTTCGCCTTCTGTCCTGGTGGTGCCGCCTTCGCCTTCTGTCCCGCCGGTGCTGCCTTTGTCTTCTGTCCCGCCGGCGCTGCCCTCGTCTTCTGTCTCGCCGGTGCTACCTTTGTCTTCTTCTTCTGTTCCGTCGTTGCTGCCTTCGTCTTCTGCCCCGCTGGTGTCGCCTTCGTCTTTTGTCCCGTCGGTGCCGCCTTCTTCGCCACCTCGGCCGCCGCCATATGATAAACTTAAACTATGCCTTTTTAACGCTCAATCAATATGCAAAGATGGCAAAGCCGAGGTCATTGCCGATTTTATCGCTGATGAGCACGTTGACATTGCTTTTATTACAGAGACATGGCTTAACCCCCTTGGTCATGAACCTATACATGCTAGCCTCACTCCGAGTGGTTACAGGCTTGCTTCTTTCCATCGCTCATCTCGAGGTGGCGGTATCGCCATCCTCTACAACGACTCACTCCATTCCCGCCTATCTTTCTCGCAGTCTCTGCCTTTCTCCCATCCTTCTTTCGAGCACGTTGAAGTATCCTTCCAATCCACCCCTCACCCCATCACCTTCTCCTGTGTCTATCGACCTCCACCTAGCTCTGCCAACAAACTCACCACATCCACGTTTCTCTCTGACTTTGACCAACTGCTTGACCACTACTGCCTCTTACCTGGAAATCTCATCATTCTAGGTGACATCAATGTCCACTATGACAACACTCACCGTTATGACACAAGACATATCATCAACTCTCTGTCCAATCACAATATGACTCAACACATTTCTGAACCAACCCATCACAAAGGTCACATTCTTGACTGGATCATTTCTCGTGATCACCACAATTCAGCTACTAACAACTGCTTAGTTCTTTCTACCCGTCTAACTTCAGCCCTTCCATCTGACCACTCTGCAATTCTCTGTTCTCTTGACATTTCTCCTCCTTCCCGTACCACGCGCACAGTGACTCGACGCAATCTCAAATCTATCGACCTCTCCACATTTTCATCTGATGCCTCCCGTCTCCTTTCTGAAAAGTCACATAACCTTGCCGATGAATTCTATACTACTCTCCACCATCTTCTGGACACTCATGCTCCAGCCACAACCCGTCTTTTACCTGACCGCCCCCCTACCCCCTGGCTCACTCATGAGATTGCCTGTGCAAAACGTGCCCGCCGCAGAGCAGAGCGCCGCTGGCGCAAATCCAAACTCACTGTACACAGGCAACTTTTCCAAGCCTCTAAAACAAAAGTATCCACCCTCATTGCATCTGCAAAAACAAGCTATTTCCAAACCAAAATCCTGAATGCCTCTTCTTCAAAAGAACTCTTTACAACCATGAATCATCTCCTTGGCACACGAAAAGACTTACCTCTCCCAACAAAACATACAAATGAAGAACTCCCATCTGTATTCTCTAAGTATTTCACCACCAAAATACAAACTCTTCGTGACAGGCTTGACAGGACACCCTGTCAACCATGCCCACCTGACCCTTCCTTCTCTGGCACACCTCTCACTACTTTTACCCCAGTCTCACAAGAAGAAATTTTCAACACAATCAGATCCATGTCGTTCAAAACCTGCGAACTAGATCCTCTTCCAGGTTCTCTCTACTCCGATTGTCTCCCTACTCTCCTCCCATTCATCACTGACATCATCAACACTTCTTTTCAAACTGGAACTGTCCCAGATTCTTTCAAGTCTGCTATTGTTCACCCTCTCCTCAAGAAACACAATTTAGACCCAAATGAACTGAAAAATTACAGGCCTATCTCTAATCTCTCTTTCTTGTCAAAACTCCTTGAAAAAGTCGTCCTCAATCAGCTGAACTCTCACCTGTCTGCCAACAATCTCCTCAATCCTTTCCAGTCAGCCTACCGCCAGTGCCATAGCACTGAAACTGCCCTACTACACATTCTCAACAATCTGCTCCTTGCAACTGATACTGGCAAAGTCTCTCTCCTCACACTCCTTGATCTGTCTGCAGCTTTCGATACCATTGACCATGGTATTCTCCTTTCTAGACTTCATCATACTTTTGGCATCTCTGACATTGCTCTCTCCTTTTTCACTTCGTATTTATCAAACAGAAAACAAACTGTTCTCATCAATGGCACTTACTCTCAACCTGCATACCTGACCTGTGGTGTTCCACAAGGATCTGTCCTTGGCCCTGTTCTTTTCACTCTTTATACCTCCCCCCTGTCCACCATCATCAACTCCCACTCTATAAAACACCACTTCTATGCTGATGACACCCAACTTCAAGATAGTGACTCACCTGATAATATACAGCGCCTGTTGACTCGCACCACTGAGTGTTACTCGGACATTAAGAACTGGATGACACACAATAGACTTCAGCTTAATGACGACAAGACAGAAGCTATCCTCATTGGCACCCGTCAGAAACTTTCCCAGCTGCCTCCTCTTTCTCTCCCATTATGTAACACATCAGTCCCAATTTCTGATTCAGCTAAAAACCTTGGTGTCTGCATTGACTCTACCCTGTCCATGAACAACTTTGTTTCTCAAACTGCCAGATCTTGCTACTATCATCTCCATCGTATAAGCCTGATCAGGAAGTATCTCTCTGTGGAAACAACTGCAAAACTCGTTCTCTCCTTCATAATGTCTCGCATTGACTATTGCAATTCACTCCTGTCTGGTCTTCCTGCCTCCACCATTCACATCCTACAGCGCATTCAAAACAATGCTGTACGCCTTGTACTCAAAAAGAAAAAAGCTGACCACATATCTCCTCTCCTGGCACAACTTCACTGGCTCCCTGTATCAAAGCGCATACAATACAAACTAGACACCATGTGCTACAAAAGCCTCAATAACGCAGCCCCCGATTACCTGTCAAGCCTACTTGAGATCTATGTTCCCTCACGTACCCTCCGCTCTGCCTCCGATCCTCTGACTTTTCGCTTTCCACGCACTAAGCTCAATACCTATGGTCCACGAGCCTTCTCTGTTTCTGGTCCACTCTCCTGGAACAAACTTCCTCTCTCAGTCCGTCAGCAACCTACTTTTGCCTCCTTCAAGTCCGCTCTCAAAACTCACCTTTTCTCCTCTGCATAAAATCCTAACCTCACTCAACCCCCCTCTGCAGCCTGTCTCCGCTCGGAGGGGAATCACTTTGTTTTAATATATACTACACGTCATTATTGAAGGGCCAGGAACGTTTTTGAGTCAATTTTTGAAAGGAGAAATAACCTATTTTCTCTTACTCTTTTCTCCAATTCGTTGCCGTAACTGAATGGATAAGAGCTCAGACAACATTGCAGTTTCCTTTTGGCACGTGTTTGGGGATTTGCCGATTTGCAATGGGCGGCCCAAGGAAGACAATTTCCACACGAAATTGTCGAATCTTCAGCAGGGTCTCTCTGACGACGCAGGCAAGGTAGCGACAAAATTCGCTTTGCACGTGCAAGGCAAGCCCTTTTTGAACACTACTCCAGCCAAAGTTGCCCGCAGACGAGGATAAAAAGGACCCGTTCTTGGTTCGTTTTAACCATGCTTGCAAGACGACGGATGACGGATGAGCAGCGGGGGAGAGCCCTCGCTCTGCTTGATGAAGGCCTAGCGCAGCGGGAAGTTGCTAGACGACTTGAAGTGTCGCATTCCACAATCCAGAGACTGCTGGAGCGCTTCAATGAGACTGGAGCAGTCCAGGAAAGGCGTCACACGGGTCGACCCAGAGTAACGACAAGACAGCAAGACCGCTACCTTGCCCTCTCCGTCCTGAGGGAAAGGGCATCCACTGCGGTGACCTTGAGGGGTCAGCTGAGGGACGCAACAGGTGCTAACATCAGCTGCAGCACGGTGAGAAGACGGCTACATGAGGCAAACTTGAGGTCACGGAGACCGGCCGTCCGACCCGTGCTGTCACCGGTCAACAGAGTGCGCCGCATGACCTGGGCCAGGGAGCACGTGACCTGGACAAGGCAACAGTGGGCCCGGGTCTTGTTTTCGGATGAGTCCAGGTTCACCCTGACCTTTAACGATGGCCGGGCTCGGGTGTGGCGACGTCAAGGGGAGAGGTTCGCTGACGCCACTGTCCAAGAGCATAACCGGTACGGCGGCGGGTCGGTGATGGTGTGGGGTGGCATGAGCCGTGGTACCCGGACCCCCCTGCTCCCCATTGACGGCATCCTGAACGGGGTCCGGTACCGGGACGAAGTTCTGGCGGCCGTGGCACTGCCTGCGCTTGTGGACCTTGGTCAAGGCGCCATCTTCCAGGACGACAATGCACCTGCGCATCGAGCACGCCTTGTGACCGACTTCCTGGAGCAGTATGAAGTCGTCCGTATGGCCTGGCCAGCGTGCTCACCTGACCTGAACCCAATTGAACACCTCTGGGATGTGCTCGGGAGGCGCATCAGGGACAACCACCCCCCACCGGGCACCCTGGCCAGGCTGGTCGACATCCTGCAGATCGAGTGGGCGGCCATCCCTCAGGACACACTCCGTACCCTTGTGGGGTCGATGCATCGGCGCTGTGAAGCATGCATCCAGGCTCGGGGCGGACACACGCGATATTGAAAACAGATTGGCCAAATCTGACACTTTCTGTTTTTTGAAAAGGGGGGGATGTTCCTTTAAATGCATGTGCTGTTCACTAATGGGTCATTGTGCTAATTTCTTTTTCCAAAACAGGTGTGGAAATGATGAAATAAAACATAGAATCAATTCTAAACATTGTCAATTATTTCAACTTAAAATTAGAGAGGAAGGAAGAAGTGGCCCTTAAATTATGATTAGGAGTATATAATTGTATATGATGTGCTCTCTGTGGTTTTCCATTGGTTTTATTCTTGCTTTTATTGCTTTTATTCTTTTCTCCCCATTTGTGGCCATGCATGTGTGTGTGTGTGTGTGTGTGTGTGTGTGTGTGTGTGTGTGTGTGTGTGTGTGTGTGTGTGTGTGGTGTGTGTGTGTGCGTGCGTGCGTGCGTGCGTGTGTGCGTGTGTGTCTTTTCGGCGCTTGGATTTGATTTTGTCGAGATTTGCGCTATATAAATATTGTAATTATTATGTATGCATGTGCGTACGTATGTATGTATGTATGTATGTATGTATACGCTTAGATTTATGTATGTATGTATGTGTGCATGTATACGCTCAGCTTAGATTTATGTATGTAAGTATGT
Source organism: Monoplex corrugatus (assembly GCA_030674185.1). Taxonomy (NCBI): domain Eukaryota; kingdom Metazoa; phylum Mollusca; class Gastropoda; order Littorinimorpha; family Ranellidae; genus Monoplex; species Monoplex corrugatus. The sequence goes on from CM060313.1 coordinate 54,824,104, forward strand.
AAGCATGTATGTATGCATGTATGCGCTCATATGTATGTAGGTATGTATGCATGTATACGCTCAGCGCTTAGATTTGATTTTGTCAAGATTTTGCGCTATATAAATAAAATATATTATTATTATTATTAAGACTACCCTGACGTTTCGTCGAGCAGAAGAAGTTGACTGATACGAAATCACTGTGTGCGTGAACTGCGGTAACTGGGCAGCAGGGGATACAGATGGGATGTCTTGGGGGAAGTGGGATGAATTCGACAATATACAGTGTTCATGCTATATTATTGCTGCTATATATTCTGAGAGGGGCTAGGAGCCAAAAGATTGGAAACGAGAAACTATAATGCACTTGCTGAGTGTCTTTTCTTCAAACTTAATAACTTTGTACGGCTGAAAACGAAAGAAGAACACCAAAGATCACGACCTAACTGGCAAAAAAAAAAAAAAAGAGAGAGAAGAAAGACGTTACTACGTGTGAATATTTACATACTTTCTATTTTCACCGTTGTGGCAGTCTGCCATTGTACTCATTTCACGGCAAATTGTATTTCATTCGATGTTTTTTTTTTTCAAGGTCACGATTAAATAGAGAATTTCAGTGACAATTCTTGTATAAAAATGGGGATTGTTGGCTTGACTGTTTTGTGTTTAAGATCAAAGTGGGAGGGGAAAAAGACACAGCTGTCACGTTAGCACCTTGTATGACCTTTCTGTCACGATTTCTTCCCGTAAGTGTAAAACAAGCTCAGTGCACCTGATTGAATCGTGTGAATTAATTTACACAAACTCTGCCCCATTTGATCAGTTGTATGACTCTCTCTGTCTCTCTCTCTCTGTCTCCTTCTGTCTGTCTCGTCTGTCTCTGTCTCTCTCTTTCTCTCTCTCGCTTCTCTGTGTCTCTGTCTGTCTGTCTGTCTCTTTCTCTATCTCTCTTCCTCACCCATCTTCTCTGTCTCTGTTGGTCTCTGTCTGTCTGTCTCTGTCTCTGTGTGCTTGTCTGTCTCTCCCTTTGATTTAATTGTCTGAATAAAGGAAATGGTCTTGTTTTTCTTCTTCTTTCTTCTTCTTCTGCTTCTTCTTCTTTTTCTTCTTGTCATTGTTCTTCTTGTCTTCCTCTTCTTGTTCTTGTTCTTCTTCTACTGCTACTACTTCTTTTCTTCTTCTGCTTCTTCGTTTCATGTATCTGTCTGGGTGTCGCGGGAAGAAGAGCTGACGATCAGCAGTAAGCTGGAAGGCCTGAAGCAGAGAAATACCATGTGACGTCAAAGTCTCCATCACACCGTCGATCCAGGTCTTCCTTGGTCTGCCTCTCCCTTAAAATCTACCACGTCTTTGCTTTCTTGTAAATAGTCATAACAAAGCAGGCGGTCCTGTTTGTTTGACCTAATTTCCGAACCAAAACTCCATCGGTCTGCATGTATGTACGCTCATACGGATACGTTTACGCGAGCGAATGTGTTTAGTGAAATCATCTGATTTATTCCTTGTCCGTTCCGCACTCTCGCCATCTCTTTCTGTGTAATCTGTAGGTTCCTCTTATTTTTGATGAAAACGGAAAACACGCGAGCGCCCGCGCACACACACACTCACACACACACACACACACACACACACACACACACACACACACACACACACACACACACACACACACACACACAACACACACACACACACACAACAAACACACAGACATACACACATACACACACGCACACACACACAACACACACACACACACACACACACACACACACACACACACACACACACACACCACACACACACCACACACACCTATACATAGGAAGAGATAAACACACATACACACACAGACACAAACACACGCCCACAAACACACACACACACACACACCACACACACAACCACACACACACACACACACATACACAAACACCCACATACACACACACACGCACACAAACACACACACACACACACACATACACACACAAACACACACACACACACACCCCACACAAACACACACACACACACACACACACACATACACAAACACCCACATACACAGACACACACACACACACACACACACAAACACCCACAAACACACACACACACACACACACACACACACACACACACACACACATACACAAACACCCACATACACAGACAATATTTGTCAAAGGATCACAGAAAAAATCAGAAGCCGTGTCACTGACAACGCCAAGAAAAACACAGCCCATCTCTCCCTGTGCCTCATGTTATCTTATGGAAGCAGGTGTCGTGGTAGAAAGAAACTCTAGGGAGAGCTAGACAACAAAGGTCTTCAGAGTGTAAACCCCTTTAGACAAGTGTTTCGGCTTTGAATTCTTACAAATCAAGGGGGCGGTGCACTCCAGGTCATGATTGCGAGCCCTTCTCGCTGTTAGCAAGCTTGTATATCCCACGTCGGGGAGCGAAACTCAGGCGATTCTCGCTTTCAATCTCGGTCCTGTTTTGTACCATTTTAATGCTCCATCATTGTAGGGGGTCAGTTTAAGTCCATATGGTGCCTTTGCTCCACTTCCCAGACCAGCTTGGAGCTCCCTTTCTTGCTGCTCTGCATCGCTATAAGGGCATTCAGGTCCTCTTCTTCCCAGAAATGGCGAGTTGTTTCATGAGATCATAAGCGGAGGTGCCCACAAACCCTCTTGCCCCGACCTCTATGGCGAAGATTTTGACCCGCAGACCTGCTTTCTTCAGGGTGCTGGCAAGACCGGCGTATTTTTCGGTCTTGTAGATATGTGCTTCTTCCATTCTGCTTTCGTATGGCACAGTGAGTTCTATCAGAATCACTTGTTTCGAGGAGTCAGAGTGGAGAGCGATGTCTGGTCTCATGCCTGTCTTGCTGATGACATCTGGGTAATTTCTCCACTCTGGGAGGTCTGCTGTACACTCCCAGTCGACTGCTCCATCCAGAAGACCCTTTTGCAATGTGCTGGTTGTCGTAGCACTTTCGGGCCAGACCTGTTTCCCTCCTGCTTTGTAGAACGTTGTCATAGCAATTGGTGCGTTTGGGGTCATGGTTTTTTCGCTAACCACATCTGTGATCACTTTCAGAACTTGGTTGTGCCTCCATGTATACCTTCCTTGGGCTAGCGCTACTTTGCAAGAGCTTAGGACATGTTCCACTGTTTGTTTCTTCTGACAGAGCGGACATGCTGGGTCGTCTGATTTCCCCCATTTCACTAAGTTTGCATTCGAGGGGAGCAGGTCATATACAGATCTGAGGAGGAAGCTTATCCTTAGAGGAGCCATGTGCCACATATCGTTCCAGCTGAGACTTCTTTGGAGTGCACTGTCCCATGTTGTCCATTGCCCCTGTTGACCTTGCTGGACTGCCTTCTGCACTCTTTTGACATCTTCTTCTTCCTTCAACTCCTGTATGATCATGTCTCTTTTTTCCTTCCCTTTGGCTTTGGACCACCACTGCATTTTTGTTGCTCCCAGTCCCTGTCTGTTGGTTTGCGTGTGTCCCAATTATTTCTTTGATGCTGAGGTTTCTCTTGGCATTGTTTACAGCCTCTTGGACTTTCCACTTTCTGCCAGTTCTCAGCTTTGGATGAAGTGATCTCACGATGTTGTCTTCCGATTCCTCCAGCATGCTCAACAGTCTTGCTTTTCCAACTTTGTATTCCTCCACTATGGATTTAAGAGGTAGCTTCAGCATTGCTTGACGACAGTAGAATGCAACATCAGTGAGACCAGGGGACACCGAGCCATTTTCTTGTGTATTTGTTGATTTTGGCTTCCATTGCTTCCACTGTGCTGGTGCAAATGTCATAGATTAGCAGTGGCCACAGCAGCTTTGGTATCAGCATGAACTGTAGACACCAGACTTTGTATTTGCCTGGCAGTCCGCAGTTATCTATTTTCTTCAGGCCTTTTTCTGCTGTTTGCTTGGTTTCACATCCCCTTTGTGTGTCTTTCAGGGGGTCATCATACCATCTTCCGAGACTTTTTACTGGCTCTTCTGTGACAGTGGGGATGGCTTGGTTGGCTACCATGAATTTGACTGAATCTGCCACTTTTCCTTTTCGCAGTGAGAGACTTCGGGATTTCTTAGGTTTGAACCTCATTCTTGAAGAGGCCACCAGCTCATCCAGCTGCTTTAAGATTCGGTGTGTCTCTTCCTCATCCGTGGACAAGACTGTTGTGTCATCCATGAAAGCTTTCAGAGGAGGCATCTGGTATCCATCTCCCAGATTCACTGGACCTGAACTCTTCATTGCAGCTTTCAAGATGACTTCCATTGCCAACACGAACAGTATGGGAGAGATTGCACAGCCCATTGCAATGCCCACCTCTAGGTCTATCCAGTCCGTGGTGTATTCTTTGGTAGAGAACCGCATTGAGAACCCTTGGAAATACTTCCTCAGCATTGTTCGGATGTTTTCTGGGATGTGATACATTTCAAGAGCCAGCTGGATCATATCGTGTGGAACTGATCCATATGCATTCGCCAGATCAAGCCAAACTACGTCAATGTCTCTCTTCTCTGTTCTTGCTTTTTGGATGGCATCCCAAATCAACGTGGCATGTTCCAAGCATCCAGGCATTCCTGGTATGCCTCCCTTTTGGACTGACATATCCAATACTTGTTTTCAGTGAGGTATTTTGTCAATCTTGCTGCCATAACAGAGAAGAAGATTTTCCCCTCGACGTTCAGAAGTGATATTGGCCTGAACTGATTGATGCTGCTGGAGTTCTGCTCCTTCGGAATGTACACTCCTTCAGCTCTCATCCATTGGTCGCTGATCTTCTGGTTCCTCCATGCTGATCGAATCATCTTGTGGAGCCACTCGAGCACTTTTGGGCATTTCTTGTAGAGCAGGTATGGTATTCCGTTTGGTCCAGGTGCTGACTTGGCTCTGGCTTTCTTTACTACGTTCTTCACTTCATCCAGTGTTGGTGGTTTGTTATTGAATTGTCCTTCTGGCGCTGCAGGCCAAACCAGATTCTGGATTTCAAGTGGTGCCTCGCGCTGAGAATCGGAATATGTTTCCCTGAGATGCTGCTCTAGGTTTCCTTGCCCACTGTGAGAGTCCCTGATTTGGGTTGTTCAAACAGCTTTCTTGCAAAGTCAAAGGGATCTTTGAAGAAACGATCTTGAGTCTTCTTCTTTTTGCTCTTTCTTCGCCTTGCTGATTCCACTTTGCTGAGAGCATTGTGTTTGGCCTTCAGATCTTTCCAGAGTTCCAGGAGCCCTTGCTTCTCGAATTCTGAGGCAGTTTTCATTCGCTTTTTAAGCTTCCTTTTCTCCCTCCGGATGCTCTCCATCTGTTGCTGTCTTCTGGATTTCTGGGAGGCGCTTTTGTCTTTGGCTGCTTCACTCCATAAGTGTCCCTGCAGATAGAGTATATGATGTCTCCGTATGTGTCAAGTTTGTGTTCCAGCGTACTGTTCCCTATTAGCGCATTCAGCTTAAGGACAAGTTCCTCATCTAATTTCTCCCCATTGTTCTTTTGCACCGGCAGGCGGCAAATTGAGTTTTCCACGTTTGGCGTTAAGAGCTTGTGCAAAATCCGCATCAGAACCGTCAGCGTGGATGTCCTTGGCACTGTGGTTTAAATCCTGGCCTTGGTCATCCAACGTCTCACCTGCTATCGCAGTGCGCTGCTGCTGGTTCGTATGTGTCTTCAAACAGCCCATTTTTTGTCCTGTGGATCTTCATGCCGCGTTTGGTGGTGAATCTCCTTCCACACGCACACGGAAATTCCAACTGGTCATTAATCATGGTCCGTTGTGCGTTTCCAGTCGTGATGGAGTCAGTGCCGATGGATTCATCGTGGTTTATACTTCAGCAGCGCCTGTATTATAACGGATTGGCTGGATTGTGTTCGGTAACAGAGCTGTAAACTCAAGGTCTGATTAGCAGAGTTGTAAACTCAAGGTCTGATTAGCAGAGTTGTAAACTCAAGGTCTGATTGGCAGAGTTGTAAACTCAAGGTCTGGTTAGCAGAGTTGTAAACTCAAGGTCTGATTGGCAGAGTTGTAAACTCAAGGTCTGATTAGCAGAGTTGTAAACTCAAGGTCTGGTTAGCAGAGTTGTAAACTCCAGGTCTGGTTCTCGATTTCAATCTCAGTCTGTCTTCTGTCCATTTTAATGCTCCAGTCATTGTGGTGCTGTCAGTTTAATGTTCAGTAGGTGCCGTTCTCCACCACCAGCCCATGCCGTCCATGTGAAGATCTTGCCAAGGCACAGAGTTTTGTGCAGGCTCTGGAATCTGCTGAATAACAGATGGCAGATTGGACGGGTAACCCTTGACCCAAATTGTCATCCTCTCTCCAACCAGGTGGCTCGTCCTGCTCATGAACATGAGCCGTTCAACTACCTGGAGCCCCTCCGTTGACTTCTGACATCAGGCTTTATAGCCCGCTAGATGAGGCGATGTATCAGGATGCGGCACTTGGAACCAACCGTGAGTGATGTAGGAGGTAGATGGGGACTCGTGTTTCCGTCCGTTCTTCAAGTAGGAAGCAACTGCCAGAGAACGAAGTTGCTCCCACTGTCTAGAGCCCCCTATATCTTGCGACAACATCTTTGAGTGAACAGGTCCGTCTTCTGAACGTGTCCTAGGTAGTAAGTAGTCAGGTGTCGGCAGCAGTGCAGCAGAGCGCTCAAGACGACAGGAACCAGAAAAAAGAAACTAGAAAAGAATAAGAACGTGTATTTAATTTTCGTGGTTTTTTTTTCCTGCTTCCTGTTTGCTTAAACGCGGGCAGTCACACTTGTTTTGAAGTTCAAGACGACAGCTCTGTATACAGGAATCTTTGTGGGAACCTGAAGCCACGGTTTTTGCCACAACCACTTGGTCAGCCTTTAAAGGCTCTCCACTTGCCACAACCACTTGGTCAGCGTTCCAAAGGCTCTCCACTTGCCACAACACATGGTCAGCCTTTCAAAGGCTCTCCACTTGCCACAACCACTTGGTCAGCTTTTTAAAGGCTCTCCACTTGCCACAACCACTTGGTCAGCCTCCTAAAGGCTGTCCACTTGCCACAACCACTTGGTCAGCCTCCCAAAGACAGAGTCGGCCTGGGAGATGCACAGCAACATGTCTGCTTCAAATAATCTACAGCAGTTCATTGTACTGGACATGTAGCGACACTGGTATGCATACACACATACACATGTCACAGTTTTACTCTGCTCTCCGTTATATTTATTTAGGTAATCATATTGTATGTACTATTGCACAAACAGACAGACAATCGGCCAGCCAGCTAGCCACACACACACCACACACACACACACACACACACACACACACACACACACACACACACACACACACACACACACACACACACACAAACATCACACACACACTCACAAACATCACACACACAGAAACACAAACATCACACTCACACACAAACATCACACACACACACAAACATCACACACACATCACACACACATCACACACACATACACACACACACACAAACATACACACACACACACAAATATCACACACACACACACATCACACACACACACACACACACATAAACATCACACACACACACTAACATCACACACACACACACAAACATCACACACACACATCACACACACACACATCACACACATATCACACACACATCACACATACACACACACACACACAAACATCACACACACACAAACATCACACACACACAAACATCACACACACACACAAACATCACACACACAAACATCACACTCACACACAAACATCACACACACACACAAACATCACACACACAAACATCACCCACACAAACATCACACACATTCACACACACAAACATCACACACACAATCATCACACACACAAACATCACACACACACAAACATCACACACATTCACACACACAAACATCACACACACAAACATCACACACACACAAACATCACACACATTCACATACACAAACATCACACACATTCACACACACAAACATCACACACACACACAAACATCACAAACACACACAAACATCACACACACACAAGCATCACACACACACACAAACATCACACACACACAAACATCACACACACACACACACACAAACATCACACACACACAAATATCACACACACACACACACAAACATCACACACACAAATATCACACACACATACACACACACGCACACAACACACACACACAAATATCACACACACACACAAACATCACACACACAAATATCACACACACACACACACACACACACACACACACACACACACACACACATACACACACACTCACAAACATACACACCATACACATAACTAAACACAGAAACAACACACATACGTATGCATAGATAAGCGCCCCGGCTCTGCCTCCAACACCCCCCCCCCCCCCCTTTCACATCATCAGTGTTTACTTTGTGTTTGTGTTTATCGTCATTCATCGGTGTGTCTGTAGTGTCAATATTGTTTTTTGCCCCCGACACACACTGTCTACCAGAGCCCACAGACAACAGACAGCTGGTGACAGAAGGAGTGTTAAAATACGAGCAGAATAATATGCACAGTTGCGTGTGTGTGTGTGTTGTGTGTGTGTGTGTGTGTGTGTGTGTTGTGTGTGTGTGTGTGTGTGTGTGTGTGTGTGTGTGTGTATGTGTGTGTGTGTATGTGTGTATGTGTGTATGTGTGTGTGTATTATTATTATTATTATTATG
>CM060313.1:54837816-54857816 GCA_030674185.1 Monoplex corrugatus
GGAAACGACACAGGCACAAATGTTTGGCCAACTGGCCTTGTCCAGCACACAGAAAAGACAACAAGGAAACGCATTCACCAGATTGAGAACAACAACGTATGATATGTGTGTATGTTACTGATAATTTGAAATTTTTTTTTCTTGCTTTTCGATGAATTATGATATGCCGCATTGATATAATATTGGTGTATATACATGTATCTATTGCCCACATGTTTATATTTCATGAATGTATTGACATGCCAATAGTCATGCTGTTTGTAAAGTTCAACGAGCATTCTTTGACGTGGATTGCCTGTGCTGTATAAATGGAATTACCGTTCCTATTTTATTGTATTCTGTTAGTGCTGTATTGAAACAATCGCAACCTGTTGCGCTGTCTTTTGATATTTTGTTCTGTGCTAGCTTTCAAAAGTTGCAGTATTGTTTAGTGTTGTCATAAAACAGGCGCAATGTATTGTTCAGTGGTACCTTAATTAAGCGCAGTAGTCTTTATGACGCTGTCGTTAAGTAGTGGTAGTACTGTTGACTATCGTCAGTACAGTGTGGTATTATTCTGCACATTGCTGCCGTGAAATAAAAACAGTAGGACTTCACAAGTACACTAGGAAGGATCATACGAATCTTCTGACCCAGTACCATCTCAGCCAGCAACAACTTGTCCGTCTTAATCAACACAGAATGGGCACTATCATTATGAAAAGACAGATGAGGTCAACAGGGCACATCATCCGAAGAGAAAAGGATCACACATCATTTGAACTGCCCTTCTCTGAACACCAGAGGAAAGACATAAGAGGGGAAGACCCATTATCTGGCGACGTATACAACACAAGGACACCTCATCATCGTGTGCCCTGCCGATTGGAGTTGGCCACCATGGCCCTTTACACGAATCAGTCCTTTGTCGCGGCAAGTACGTCCCCCACCCTCTCTGTCTTCAGCCACCCTGCAAGTACGTCCCCCACCCTCTCTGTCTTCAGCCACCCTGCAAGTACGTCCCCCACCCTCTCTGTCTTAAGCCACCCTGCAAGTACGTCTTCCACCCTCTCTGTCCTCAGCCACCTTGCAAGTACGTCTCCCACCCTCTCTGTCTTCAGCCACCCTGCAAGTACGTCTCCCACCCTCTCTGTCTTCAGCCACCTTGCAAGTACGTCTTCCACCCTCTCTGTCTTCAGCCACCCTGCAAGTACGTCTCCCACCCTCTCTGTCTTCAGCCACCCTGCAAGTACGTCTCCCACCCTCTCTGTCTTCAGCCACCTTGCAAGTACGTCTCCCACCCTCTCTGTCTTCAGCCACCCTGCAAGTACGTCTTCCACCCTCTCTGTCTTCAGCCACCTTGCAAGTACGTCTCCCACCCTCTCTGTCTTCAGCCACCCTGCAAGTACGTCTTCCACCCTCTCTGTCCTCAGCCACCCTGCAAGTACGTCTTCCACCCTCTCTGTCCTCAGCCACCTTGCAAGTACGTCTCCCACCCTCTCTGTCCTCAGCCACCCTGCAAGTACGTCTTCCACCCTCTCTGTCTTCAGCCACCTTGCAAGTACGTCTCCCACCCTCTCTGTCTTCAGCCACCCTGCAAGTACGTCTCCCACCCTCTCTGTCTTCAGCCACCCTGCAAGTACGTCTCCCACCCTCTCTGTCCTCAGCCACCCTGCAAGTACGTCTCCCACCCTCTCTGTCTTCAGCCATCCTGCAAGTACGTCTCCCACCCTCTCTGTCTTCAGCCATCCTGCAAGTACGTCTCCCACCCTCTCTGTCTTCAGCCATCCTGCAAGTACGTCTCCCACCCTCTCTGTCTTCAGCCACCTTGCAAGTACGTCTCCCACCCTCTCTGTCTTCAGCCACCTTGCAAGTACGTCTTCCACCCTCTCTGTCTTCAGCCACCCTGCAAGTACGTCTCCCACCCTCTCTGTCTTCAGCCACCTTGCAAGTACGTCTCCCACTCTCTCTGTCTTAAGCCACCCTGCAAGTACGTCTCCCACCCTCTCTGTCTTCAGCCACCTTGAAAGTACGTCTCCCACCCTCTCTGTCTTCAGCCACCCTGCAAGTACGTCTCCCACCCTCTCTGTCTTCAGCCACCTTGAAAGTACGTCTCCCACCCTCTCTGTCTTAAGCCACCCTGCAAGTACGTCTCCCACCCTCTCTGTCTTCAGCCACCTTGAAAGTACGTCTCCCACCCTCTCTGTCTTAAGCCACCCTGCAAGTACGTCTCCCACCCTCTCTGTCTTCAGCCACCCTGCAAGTACGTCTCCCACCCTCTCTGTCCTCAGCCACCTGGCAAGTACGTCTCCCACCCTCTCTGTCCTCAGCCACCTGGCAAGTACGTCTCCCACCCTCTCTGTCTTCAGCCACCTGGCAAGTACGTCTCCCACCCTCTCTGTCTTCAGCCACCCTGCAAGTACGTCTCCCACCCTCTCTGTCTTCAGCCACCTGGCAAGTACGTCCAATATTTTCTCCCTGGGTCAACCTAGTGATCTCTTTCCCTCCAGCTTCACTGTTGTGATCAAGTGTTCTAATTCCCTCTTCCTTATAATATGTTCTATAAATGTTGCTTGTCTTTTCCTTATCTTCTTTATCAATGATCTTCTTGTGTCTGCCTCCTTCAAGACTGTCTCGTTTGTTTTCTTTGCTATCCATGGAACTCAAGGCCTTGAAACACACCTCAGGTATGGGCAGTAGCAAAGAAGAACTGAGACACCTCGTTGCTGTGTTACATTTCAGTGGCACAATGGACAGTAAGTTGGACCAGAAAAGAGAAAGAAAGACAACATCAAGGAATGGACGAGCTTGACTTTTGCCAACTCAATGCTGATTACACGAGATCGCAACAGATGGCAGAGACTTACCAAAAAGTCGTCGTGATGATTCAAGGACTCTTACGTGAGTGGATCAAAATCTTTTTGTTTTGCTTTTGTTTTACGTCTACAGGGTGCATCCCCTACGTGCGCTCAAGTGTACATGTAAGCTACATGTATTACGTGCATGGCCTAGTTTTTCTTTTCTGTCATTAGGGCAGTCATAGTCAGTTTTCTAGAAGTATACATATTGAATGTATTCGTGATTCCATAAGCCACCAAGGACTAATACGACTTACGGGATTTTTGAAGTGCATGTCTGATATTCTGCGTGTTTACACACACAATGGTAACAGGTCTGCACACGTGTGGATGTAGAAGTGTGGAGAAATCTGTACCCTCACCCACCACGCGGTTCCGGGATGGGTTTGAACTCAGACCTTCCAATTGGAAGGCCGGTGTCCTAGCCCTTTGAGTATCACGCACATTTAGAGAATGGGGTGGGGGAAGGGGAAGGAGGAGAACAAATGATAAAATGAAAAAGATCTCGTTTGACAGATTGAAGACCACCATCGTACAAACCTCTCAGCACCTACATCATGTGTTGATGTAACTGTCCATCACAATGCTTTTACGTTTACATGTATTGAACGGCAGCAGAAACACAGACTGCAATTCCACTCCTTTTTGTTTTTGTGATGAAAAGGAGTCAAAGGTTAAGACTGGGGATAGGGTGAGAACAGAACAGCAGGTTATTGTTATTGTTACTGTTATTTAAAGCCCAGCCGACTGCGTAGAGCCATATCAGGGCTATAACCGCCTCAAAACATACAAAACTTCAACAGGAACAAAAACATGGGGGGAAAAAGAAAAGAAAATGAAGTACACATATCAATGCATTCGCGCACAGAATATGTGGACATGCCCCTGGCGTAGACCACTCCGTCCGATTTATCGCACTGGGGATTTAAAGAACAGCAGGTAGGAATCCTCACCCCTAAGAGAAGGAAAGCAGAATTGTCTACATGTAATGGTTATGACAAATAAACTAACAATTATATGGACAGACAAGCGAACAAAAAGGCCATGGACAGAAATGATCATCTTTGCAATGGCGCAAACATTCAAGGCAGATGCTGCTGACAAGAAAAACAAAATTGATAATGGAAAGAAAACGGTCATTGGCGATCCTTCCATATTACCACAGGAAGGTCCTGGATGCTTCCATAACTAGTGACGATCGTTTCCTTCTGTGTAAAACCCCTCACACTTGCTGTCTGGGGCAGCAGTTGGAGAGGAACATCAACACAAGTACATAATGTGTCATCCAGAACTTAGGTAGCGGCTGGTTGGTTGTTTTGATAGAGCGGTGGACTCAGGATTTCATATCTCGAGTTCAGTCCCAGCCCGCAACATTCAAAACGTTTGCTGCCCGCCTTAATTAATGTTTCTATCATTCTGGTGGCGTCAACTCAGTGTTTCAAAGATCCTCCACCCCGCCCCTCCCCTACCTCTTCTGCTCTTCAGTTCAAGACCTTGCCAGTGCATAAGGTTTTTGTGCCAGCTCAGGCATTCAGACAGATAATTGCTGGTAGATTTAGGTGGAACACATACGGAATTGTCCGAGCGCTATGAATCGCTCTTGGAACAAACTGCAAATTCCAAACTCAGGTAGCTGCGCTCCACAAATTGTAGAGAACTTACCTAAATGATTAGGTAAGTACTCTTTATAGGTAAAAGATAAAACCCCGAAAAGAAGTTTAAAACAAAACAGCAGCGACAACAAGAACAACAACAACAACCACAACCACAACCACAACCACCACCACCACCAACAGGCAAACTTGTAAAATCCAGGAACGCAGTCTTGTGTGGTTTGGTAGTTATAAATGAATAACTGCCGGGGGACTGCATTTTTAAGCGAAAACTACAGGCGCTAATCCTCAGCCCAAAGGAATGAACGAAGGGTTGTCAGTGAAGAACAAGTTACGAATAGGGTTGGCTTCAGCAACAGTGTTTCCATGCTTGGAATGAATTCCATATGCACCAATGCCACAGATGCTATGTAATGGGGGAGGGCGTGGATGCGAAACAAAACAAAAGCAAACCAAACTCAACAATGTTCGAAGACGTCAGGCAATCTCAATCGCTCCCCATTAGCGTATATGATTTTGTTGTTGTTTGTTTTTGCTGCAAATCTTGGCAGATTTAAGACGGAGCAGATGGCTGCCCACCCAGTAAGGGACACAGAATGCTTGGTCGGCTCATGCGGAGTTCGCCAGGGTCTGTGCCCAGTGGTGTCACAGGCGTTGAGTTTGACAGAGAGAGAGGGAGAGAGAGAGACAGAGAGATTCGCGACTGCGGCCGTCACAAACTTGACTGCGGCGACGACACAGTAGAGCGTCGCATGAACGTGGTCGGGTTTAGTTATTCCTAACACTTGTTGGCTATGCGCCGGCAATACCGTGGGTGTGTTTTTGATGTGAATTATACAGATTTAGTTCCACAGTGGCTACAGATGCTCTTCTTCTTCTGATAGTTTATATATTCTTGCGTTTACTGTCGCCACGGAAGCCCTGCTAATGTGAAAATCACATTATTTTGACACGTTTGTGGGTAGCTACTGATTGATATAGCTGTGTTATTTCAAGGGTGTTTCTGCTTTTGTTTGTGGTGGCTGCTGATGCGTTGTTATCTTATTAATTTTGAATATATCTTCTTAATGATACTTCAATACTCGCTGGCGGTATCTCTAGTGTGTCTGTTTTTCTGGTGAAATGTTGGTTTATTTTAAGTTTTGGGATTGTGTATCTTCGTCTTGAAGGTGTTTGGTGATACATAGACCTGTGCTAATTCTAGAGGATTAGTCAATGGATTCGCAGAAATGCAGCAGCAACAGGTAAGTTGCGTTTTGAGTCAGTGTTACGTATGGTGTTTGTGTCGTGTCGCTCTCTCTGTATCTGTCCTGACGGGCTCTGCAGTGAAATAGGTGAGCGTCGCACTTTCTGTCACAACTCCTGGGTTCAATACGCCCATACATCTCCGTCTGGTGGGTGAGTGTGCACATTTTCCCATCTCCCCGGTCAGCATGTGTGCACACCAGCCAGCGCCTAACCCTTCCTGTGTCTACGCATGTAGAATATCAAATGTACACATTTGGAAGGAGCGGAAAAGACTGAGAGAGAGAGAGAGAGAGAGAGAGAGAGAGAGAGAGAGAGAGAGAGAGAGAGAGAGATCCTGTAAGCCATGTCAGTGGCTAGCTTATGGAAACAGGAAAACTTCCAGCATGAAAACAACGCCAAGTTTTTTGCTAGTTACTTGTACCGTTGAAAAATAAATAATCATTATCATTATTTCTCTCTGCAGTTTGTTTTGTCTGTTTCTCTGTGTGTCCATAGATCTGTCTGTCTGTCTGTCTGTCTGCAATGTGTTACGTTACAAACAAGATTGCCAGTGTAAAAGTATACATTTGCAAAATGTTTCATTCATTCATTCATTCATTCACTCATTCATCATCCATCCATTCATTTAATCCTTCTGCCCATTGATTCATTCATTCATTGATTTATTCTTCTCTATCTTTCCCTCCGCTCTGTCTGGTCTGTCACCTTATGCACATGTGTGCATGTGTATGTCAAGATGCAGCTTCCACGTCGTGCGTCGCTGTGTGTAAGCATACATGCCGTGTGCTTTCTTGTTCCCTGTCCGTTCATCAGTGGAAAACTTGTCTGGGCTTTTCTCTGTCCTTTTGTGCCCATGAACACGTGGCCTTTGTGTCTGGGACTGTCTGTTTGTCATGCCCTTCATACTACGTCAGTGCATGTCACCCCACTTCCCCACCCTCACCCTCTTCCTCTCTTTTGTGTCTGTCTCTCTTCCTGTCTCGTCTACCTCTTCCATCCCCACCCCTACCCCGTTCCGTTATCTCCTCTGCCGCTTTTTTGTTACTTCACTGCCCTCAACATGCTCTCTCTCTCTGTCTGTCTGTCTCTGTCTCTCTCTCTGTCTCTCTCTCTCTCCCTCTTTCTCTCTCTCTTCCGCTCCTCCTCTCTCTTTCTTCGTGCATTTTGTTTTGTTTTGTTTTGTTTGTGGGCCTGCAGCGTGCCTCCCACGTGTACACGAATGCAGGAATAAGCGTTTTCATCATGGCCATTCTTATTTCACCCCACCATGGAGGCAGTTATATATCGCTTTCGGAAGTATACATGCCACGTGTTTTCGTGTTTCCATAAGCTGCCGAAGAGTAACATAGTTACAGGGTCTTTAACGCGCATATGTAATGTTCTGTGTGCGTATATACGCAAAAGGAGTTAAGGAATTAGCACGTGTACATATATGTTGGCTTGGCCATTTGGGCGATCGGAGAAAACTTCATCCTTGACCCACCTGGTTTCCAAGCAGATTCAAACCCAGACCTTCCAACTGGAAGACCAACGTTTTAGCCATTTGACCATGGTGCCTGTCGTGCAGAATAATGTATGGACACGCTCCAGATCACCTTACAATAATAAATGGACATGCTCCATATAATATAACAAGTATATCTCTATTAATTACACACGCAACACCAGAAAAATAAACATCCCCATTTCAACAAGTGGCCTATTCAAATCCAATCTCCTATATTCAGGAGTTACCCTCGGGAACACACTACCGTCAGACGAGCGAAAATGTCTGTTTCACAGTATTTAAACAGTATTTATGAAAACATACATAACACATCACATGATGTAATTAGCTCTACTGCTGTGTGTAATGGTCGGATTAATCACTCATGTATTTTACAGTGATGAAACTACTGAGTAAACAAACAAACAAACAAACAAACACATGAAATTCATTTCTTTGAACGTTGATATCACTGCTACCAAATGTTTGTATTCTTGAAATATTGATTTGATTCATGTATAATTCATAGGTAGTGTAGAGCTTCTTTGGGTGAGTGCTGGATGTAAAACAGGCATTACTCATTTCACGCTATTATAAATAAAATGAATTCTTGTTCATTGTTACTTGGGCGCTGGCAGTCACTTTGATTGGGATTTCATATTTAAATGACTGTATTTTGTTTATAGGATGGTGTCTTGGTAAGACGTCACGCTTCTTGTCAAGTCTTCATTCTCGTTTCCTTGTTGTCTTTGGGCATGCGTGGCAAAGACCAGGTGGCTGAAATGTTGCGACTTGGAGTTTTGTTAATTAGATACACGTTCTTTTTCAATTTTCTTGTCTGTTTGAATTTTAAATATTTACTGCTGGCTCATATCTCAAGTTGTGTGAACGATTTGCATAAAAATTGCCAGTTAATGTATGTTCAGTCTCATTGCGTATGAAATACGTATGCATCGTGAGTGTGAAGTTGTTCTAACAAGGAAAAATTGTAACGAAAAGCCTCACATTCAGTGTCATTTTTGAGTTTGTAAAATCAGTTTCATGATCTGTCTCTCAGACATACGGAAATACAGATCACACACACACACACACACACACACACACACACACACACACACACACACACACACACACACACACACACACACACACACACACACACACACACACACACACACACTCTCTCTCTCTCTCTCTCACACAGATAACAGAAGAAAGAAGCAGATGTCTGTTTATCTGCCTGTATGCCAATTTGTCTGACCCATGTTCTCAGTTGTCTGTGTCACTTTCCCTGTCTGTCTGCTTCACCCCCTGCATCCCCTTCTCTCTCTGTGTTTTGTTATTAATGTTTGCATTGCATGCTTTTTCCTTGATTGTTAGTTTGCCATTCTTTTATCGTAATGTTTTTAGATAGTATTTCTTTCTTATTCTAATCAGTACAAGCAAAGCCAGAAGAAGATTGAAGCAGCCGAGGAGTAGAAGAATGTTGAGAGTTCCATGGACAGTAAAGACAACAAACAAGACAATCTTGAAGGAGGCAGACACAAGTCGATCATTTATAAGGAAGATTAGGAAAAGACAGGCAACATTTATAGGCCATTTTATGAGGAAAGGGGAATTAGAGCACCTCGTCACAACAGAAAAGCTGGAAGGAAAGAGAGCACCAGGTAGATCCAGGGAGAAAATATTGGACGGACTTGCAGGGTGGCTAAGGACAGAGAGGGCGGAAGATGTGCTTGCGGCAACAAGGGATAGATACGTATGGAGGACCATGATCACCAACGCCATGCGGCAGGGCACATGATGATGATGATTCTAATCAGTGTATATTGCTTTTGTTGATATACTTATAACACTATAGAATAGCAAGGGCTAGCTGCAGTGGATAGAATAGCAAGGGCTAGCTGCAGTGTATAGAATAGCAAGGGCTAGCTGCAGTGTATAGAATAGCAAGGGCTAGCTGCAGTGTATAGAATAGCAAGGGCTAGCTGCAGTGTATAGAATAGCAAGGGCTAGCTGCAGTGTATAGAATAGCAAGGGCTAGCTGCAGTGTATAGAATAGCAAGGGCTAGCTGCAGTGGATATCTTGATGATGCAGCACAGCAAATCTCTACGGCCAGCTGTGTCTTTGGAACGGTGACAAAGATGATGTGGCAAGACGAACTCAGCAGTACGGCAGGCCGCTCAAGACTACCGCTCTGCACACAGCAATCTTTGTGGCAAGCTTGATTACAATAGTACTGAGCGCTGTGCAGTACTGTGAGACCTAGACTTCCTATCAACGACACATTCAGCAGCTTGACAGATTCCGTCAAGGATTGTGTCCACATTTGCAACATCACGAATGGCAAGATCAAGTGTCCAACCGTTGAGTTATGAAGAACTGTGACTTGCCGTGTATAAAATGTCTACTTGGATTTGATTTTATCAAGATTTTGCGCTATATAAATATTGTAATTATTATTATTATTATGATCAGTTGTCAACTTCGTCTGACAGGACATGTTATTGTATGGAAGACAAACGCATCTCAGAGATGCTCCTGAGTGGAGAGCTCAGTCAAGAACACTGCCATCAGGGAAGATAATTAAAACAATACCAAGATACGCTGAAAGCCAAACACGTCAGCGGTGGCGTGAACACCACTAAGTGGACAGACGCTGCCCGGAACAGAATAAGTACAGAACAGTTGCTATTCAACAGAAAGGGGACCGGCGGGTGCAGAACCCAGGGCTACAGGACTCCTTTCTATGCAACGCGTACGACAAAACATGTGCTTCCAGGATCGGCCTTTGTATCACACGTGGAGACCCACACAAGACGATTAAGACCAATGTAGCTATTCATCCTTCAGATTGAGGGGAGAGTGTATCACGGCCGTTAACACAAGTCCAGAGGGACCTAATGCTACTATCCTTAAGTAATAAAGTGTTTTCGGGTTTCAAGGTTCTCTGTCGATATACTCGTTTTTTGATTTTGTTTTTGTTTTTGTATGGGATATTTTTTTTTATTCATAATCATTTGCCGGCGGGTTCAACAGGTTGGAAGACTTACCCAGTTTTGCCTTCTGCCGATATTAAAAACATTCTGACAAGTAGACATCTAATCGATGCAGCTGTATTAGCATCATTACTCCCTGTCCAAGAGCTTCCTGCCGGACTAACAGAACATGTGTAAGTAATTACTGACAAAGTCAGGCAGATGGACAGATGGGTGGAACACTACTCAGAACTATATAATATATAATATGTAGCATATATATTATACTCCAGGGGAAACTTCGTTGCCACGTCAGCCCTCGATGTCATCGAACCTCTGCCCATCATGGGGGAGTTAGATGATAAACTAACACTAGAAGAATTCCGCAAGGCAAATAACAGCGTGGCCTGCAGGAAAGCACCTGGAAAAAATGGCATCCCCCCAGACTTCATCAAAAACTGCAAGAACACCCTCCTGCGGCCCCTATATGATGTCCTCTGTCAGTGTTGGAGAGAAGAAGCAGAACCACAAGACATGAGTGATGGCAAGATCGTCACCCTCTGTAAGAACAAGGGAGACAGAAGCGACTACAACAACCATAGGGGCATTTCCTTACTGAACATCGTAGGCAAACAGTACGCCCAAGTCGTGTTGGCGCGTCTCCAAAAGCTAGCTGAGCGTATCTTCCCTGAGTCCCAGTGTGGCTCCACAGTGGACATTTGTTCTATGCTACTACTACGACTACTTACTACTACTACTACTACTACGACTACTTACTACTACTACTATGTGTGTGCGTACGTGTATGCGTGCGCGCTCACACATGTGTGTGTATATATGATGAAATATGTCCTTCTGTGTATGTTGTAAAAGCGAAATGAGCTGTGAGTTCAAATAGGTTTGGAGAATAAAGCTTTCTGTACGAACATGACTGATTGCACTATGAATAGTCAGTGCTTTATTAATCCTTTCATTCCTGCACCCTGTTAGCCAGTTTCCTGCAAGAAGATGGTGGGTAGGATGAAGGAGTTGGGAGTTTGTTCAAGAGAGATGCATTGCACTCGGATAATTCCACATGGGCTCCATCCAATGGTGCAAGCAGTTCAAGAGTACTTCAACCTAAAAGAAAAAAAAATCTGTCAAAGTTTTGAAATATGCAGGGTGAATGGATGTGGGTTGAAAGGAACGGGGCCCATGCTGCATTAGAACCACCTGAATGAATGGAGCATTACGATGGCCAACAGACAGCCAGCTTGTATGTTGTGGGCTGGGAATCAGCTCAAAGACAACAAATCGTGACACCACCACGGCACTGTGTAAAAACAAACAACAAAAACCCAGAAACAGACAACATTAGAACGAAAACTTGAATATGATTCAAAAGACAACACAGGCGCAAATTTTGGGCCAACTGGTCTTTGTCAAGCTACGCAAAAGACGACAAAGAATAAATACACCAAACTCAAGAGGGAAAAGCACAGCAGCAAGACTTCCCTGAGATATTCGTTGAGCAAACGCTCGACAAAGGCCAGTTGGCCGAAAATTTGCACCTGTCTTCTTGTTTCTTTCTGTCTTTTTTATGTTGACATGCTCATTGCGTTCTTGGTGTTTCTGGTTCCTGTTGGTTTGAACGCTGGTTGTCACTTGGAATCAGATTTCTGCTGACAAAGCCAGTGAGAGAGTAAAAGGGGTTAAGGTTTTGATACCGCACGTTGAATTTAATTGCAGTGTCTCTGTGCCACAGTGTGGGTCTGACAAAATTGTGCAGGCGATAATCATCATGTCATTATGTCCGGCGTGATGTAATGCACACAAATGTCTGCACGTGTCCGTACGCATGTTTAAACTCCGAGAGAGAGAGAGAGAGAGAGAGAGAGAGAGAGAGAGAGAGAGAGAGAGAGAGAGAGAGAGAGAGAATATTATAAAGCGTGGGAGCCATCACCACTACCATTATTATCAGTTTTTGTTTTTAATACAGGAGTAATTTACAAAGTTACTGGCAACGATGTTATAATCTCTGAGAGGAAATAATCACACTTTGGTCATTTAAAAGACATCAATTACACTTTATTTTCCAAAGGTGTAAATATGAACACACAAGCCAACTTAACATATCTGCCGTTTATAATCTACCTTGTGTTTAAACAAGGCAGGTTGGCTGGCTCCATTGATAAGAGCGGTGGACTGGAGATGTCATGTCTAAATGTCAATTCTAGCCTCCAACATAAAGACTGGCCTGTTCACTGCCCATCTTAGTGTTTGATGCCCTCTGTTAGTGTCAGCTTTGTGCGTCATAGGTATATTCTCTGTCCTTTCCACTCCCCATGTCAAGACCTTACCAGGGCGTAGGGTTTTGTGCAGGCATGAAGGGTGAAACGCGTATGGAACTGTGCGAGTGCATTGAATCTCTCTTGAACAAACTCTACTAAACGTCCATTATATTTGAACAACGGACCATCCTTTGGGCCTAAACTTGTGATCTCGTGTATTCGTTTATCTACTTCCTTGTTTGTTTGTTTATTACCCTCGACAAAGGTCGTGTAACCGAACATTGGCGCCTGTCTGGTTGACATCACAAACGTACAGGTGAATTTTGAATCCCATCTGACGCACGCCTGCACAAAAAATAGTGAACGTTTTTGTGCGAGTCCACAACAGAGCTCATTTTACCTGTCACGCTCCGCCGTGTCCGCGTGTTCTCTGTCAGTAAATGTTACATAACTTACTCTTTCTGTTGCTCTTAATTATTTCTGTTATGAAAGTGATTAGAATCACAACAAAATCTCATCGTCATCATCATCAAGTGCCCTGCCACTTAGCGTTGGCGATCATGGCCCTCCATATGCATCTATCCCTTGTTACCACAAGCACATCTTCCACCCTCTCTGTCCTCAGCCACTCTAAAAGTCTGTCCAATATTTTTTCCCTGGGTCTACCTGGTGCTCTCGATCTCTCCAGCTTTCCTGTTGTGACCAGGTGCTCTAATTCCCCTTTCCTCATAAAATGGCCTATAAATGTTGCCTGCCTGTCTCCTATTCTTCCTTATGATTGATTTTCTTGTGTTTGCCTCCATCAAGACAGTCTCGTTTGTTTTCTTTGCTGTCCATGGAACTCTCAACATTCTTCTTAGAAACCACATCTCGGCTACTTCAATCTTGTTCTGGCTTTGCTTGTTGACTGTCCACGCCTCACAAGCGTGGGCCTATAACATTATCGGTTCTGTATAACATTCAAGAACTCTCTTCCTGATGTTAATTGATAGGCATTTGTTGGCTAAAAGGCTGTTCATCATATTGAATGCTGTTTTGGCTTGGCCGATTCTGCTGGCTATTTCTGATGTGCATCTGCCGTCTGGTGAGATGATCGTTCCCAGATATTAATCTGTCTCAAGGTTGTGCCGTTTGCTGTTATTTTGCATGAGGAGGTTTCATGTCTTTTACTGATTACCATGACTTCAGTCTTCTTGTTATTTAGCTCCAATCCTTTACTTTTACTTTCTATTTCTATTATTTTCACAAGGTTTTGTAGGTCCCTTTCATTTTCTGCGATTAGCACGGTGTCATCTGCATTTTATAACAAAATCTGTAACAGAAAATCGTGAAACTATTTTGACAATTGCACGTCTTTTACTCACCTCTCTCCTCCGGTCACCTACCCCAACACAACCGAGTACAATTCTGTTTGTTTCAGGGAGAGTGGGTGGCTCCACGATCGAGCGTTTTGCTGTCGTCTGTAGGGAGCGTAGAAGGCAGTGTCAGTGGTAAGTTGGATCACAACATTCGCTGTTTGAATTCCACCAAAATCAGTAAATGCTACGTAATTTACGCTGTCTGCTGCTATTATCTCCCTTATCAAAATGACCAGAAGCACAACTCAACCTGTCACAGAAAATCGTTATAAACTGTTTTGAAAACTGCTTGTCCTTTATTGTTCTCCCACCCCCCACCCCCTTCCCCATCATCTGCCTCGCCACAACCGCCTGCAATAGTGTTTTTTTTTGTTTTTTTTTTAGGGAGGAGGGGGTGACGTCACAACTGAACGATCACTGTCGTCAGTAGGCAGTGTCCTTAAGAAGTTGGATCAGAGCAGGCACTATTGAATTTCACCCCAGTGACCTGCTAGCAGTGTGTAGGTTTCCGTAAATGGTAACCCCATAGCGACTTGACATTGCTGGCTCCCACAGATTTACTGAATGACTGGTTGGGGGTGTGTTGAAATGAAGAACGTGTAGGTAGCATTTGATTTAAGCAAATGAAACGAATCAAAAGATGGGGCACACAACAACAACAACAACAACAACAACAACAACAAACAATAATAACAACAACAAAATTGCCCCCCCCCCCCCAAAAAAAAGTAGGATTGTTTTAAACAATTTGCTGGTAGTTTAATCTGTATCCTTTTCAGAGAGGTTTCCTCACAAGCGTATGCATTTTTATACGAAATAACTTGTAGCATGAAACTTGGAACAAAACTGTGTTCGTTTCATTTTGGATGAATTTCTGCATGTATTCATTAGTTTTCCTCTTTTCTTTTCAAAGAAATTTCTGGAAACGTCATTTTCCTGTGGGGATCTCTTCATTCAGATCAATAGCATTTTTATCTCCCCAACCCCACGCCCCCCTCCCCCCCTTTCCATTTTTGTGTGTATCAAACAACTTTTGTTTTTCTTTATGGATACTTTGATTTTAATTTGCTTTTTAAGTGAAAAAGTCTTTTCTTTTGCCTTTACGTTTTATTTAATTTGGTTTTCGTTTTCTTTGTTTAGAGCTCTGATAGGGCTGTAGAAGTCATCTGGGTTACAGCAGTATGAATCTGAGCCTGTTTTTTATTCCTGCTTTAATGTCTTCTTGGTTTTTTTTATTACCGCTGAAATACAATGGAGAGAGAAAGAAAGAAAGAAAGAAAGAGAGAGAGAGAGAGAGAGAGAGAGAGAGAGAGAGAGAGAGAGAGAGAGAAAAGAGAGAGAGAGAGATCTAATGAAGCCATTAGGAAAGCTGACAAGTAAAACGATCTGACCCAGCCTGACTGACTCACTCGACAAACACGCTGCACATTATTTCCTTATAGGACGGCAGAACGTCAGCTGAAAGTCTATACAGCACGAATTAATTTGTACATCGCTCGTACACGGCCATGAAACGTGTTTCTGGTTGTTAAACTGACAGGATGAATTGGCAACACGAACAAATGTTCTTATTTGTGAAAAATAGATAGACATGCCATACAAACATGCGTTCCTTTCTGGAGCTATGGAAAGAACATGTTTAAAAATGCAGAAATGCTAACATTATTTGAAGTTCCGTCGTCATGAAACTGGGAATGTTGGTGTGTCTGTTATGTCCACTGGAGTGGTTGTATTCGGAATTCCAGTCGGAAGGATGGAGTGGGGGTGGAGGTGGGTTGGGGTTGGGAGTGGAGGTGGGTTGGGGTTGGAGTTGGGTGTTTAGAGCTATTTCAAGAGGGATTCATCTCCCTCGGGCTAAGTGCACCACACGAAGTCTGCTGCCAGCAATTACGTACCTGGGAGACTCCTTGAGCCTGCACACAGCTTTATGGACTGGAGAGGTTTTGAAATACAGAGATGTGAAATGGACCAATAAAATTTGTTTCATATAGTGCACTTGTGTAGACGACGCGCAGAGAGAAAATGTATGCTGTGTGTGTCACTGTACAAGGTTAGTGAAAACAGCGGGCTGTTCGGCTTTCTTAATCTTTAGTCATAGTCTTCAGATCTGAGGTCTCAAGTGCTATCACAGCCTGCAACGTACGAGTGGTCCTTTTAGTTTTATCAGTATGGCTGGGACGGTTGATATGGTCGTGGAATCAAACTCTGTCGTCTCAAGTTTGATCCTTGCCTACAACATAAACACTGGCCCTGTTGGCTGCCTACAACATAAACACTGGCCCTGTTGGCTGCCAACAACATAAACACTGGCCCTGTTGGCTGCCAACAACATAAACACTAGCCCTGTTGGCTGCCAACAACATAAACACTGGCCCTGTTGGCTGCCTACAACATAAACACTGGCCCTGTTGGCTGCCTACAACATAAACACTGGCCCTGTTGGCTGCCAACATAAACACTGGCCCTGTTGGCTGCCTACAACATAAACACTGGCCCTGTTGGCTGCCTACAACATAAACACTGGCCCTGTTGGCTGCCAACAACATAAACACTGGCCCTGTTGGCTGCCAACAACATAAACACTGGCCCTGTTGGCTGCCAACAACATAAACACTGGCCCTGTTGGCTGCCAACAACATAAACACTGGCCCTGTTGGCTGCCAACAACATAAACACTGGCCCTGTTGGCTGCCAACAACATAAACACTGGCCCTGTTGGCTGCCAACAACATAAACACTGGCCCTGTTGGCTGCCAACAACATAAACACTGGCCCTGTTGGCTGCCAACAACATAAACACTGGCCCTGTTGGCTGCCAACAACATAAACACTGGCCCTGTTGGCTGCCAACAACATAAACACTGGCCCTGTTGGCTGCCTACAACATAAACACTGGCCCTGTTGGCTGCCAACAACATAAACACTGGCCCTGTTGGCTGCCAACAACATAAACACTGGCCCTGTTGGCTGCCAACAACATAAACACTGGCCCTGTTGGCTGCCAACAACATAAACACTGGCCCTGTTGGCTGCCTACAACATAAACACTGGCCCTGTTGGCTGCCAACAACATAAACACTGGCCCTGTTGGCTGCCAACAACATAAACACTGGCCCTGTTGGCTGCCAACAACATAAACACTGGCCCTGTTGGCTGCCAACAACATAAACACTGGCCCTGTTGGCTGCCCATTGTAATGCTCCCATCATTCCGTGCTGCCAGCTCAGTGTTTCCTCCATCCCATTCCATTTCTCCCTTCTCCCGATTTCAAAACCTTGTCAGCACATAGAGTTTTCTGCAGGCACTAGGAGGCTTTTGCCCTGAATCAAGGAGTCTGCCTCATGATTACTGGTAGATTTAAGTGCAGCGCATATGGAATTGTCTTAGTGCGATGGATCCTTCTTGAACAGACTTGCAAACTGCAGAATGTTCATCAGAAATGTGAAGGTCATTTTTTGATAGTGTCAGCTTTAGCTGGACGCCGGACAAGAGACTGCTTGATTCCTATCTCGTGTCTGTCTCAGCTTTGTTTTGTTTTCTTTTTTTTTTTCAATTTTTTTTTTTACTAAGCTTGAATTTTTGCGTTGGCTCGAGGCCATTACGTATGGCAAAATTGGTAACACATGGCCATCGCGGTTGGCGGTCTGTAAGCAACGCGAACTGAAAACCTACATCATACTTTCTTTTTGTGATTTGTTCGTTTTCTAAAAGTCCTGAATTCTGAAGAAGAAATCAAATATTTGAAAACCTCAGTGCTGTTGTTGTTTGGAGTTTTTTATTTTCAATCTCGAAAAAGAAGTGCCAGAAACCAACAATTTTTGATGAAGATATATGAACAGCAGTTCTTCAGCAACTTATCATAATGTTTACATTGTAATTTCTCTGTTGTAACAATGTACCATTGTTCTTGCTTCATGTCAACTTTTATTTCGTCTGGTACTTCTGCAGGATCTGGTGACTTTAGAAAGAAGAAATCTGGATGATCTGTGATAATGTTTGTAGAAAGAGGAGATTTTTAGAATGGTTTTATCGTGGTTTTTTTTTCCTGCCTTCATTGTCTTTGTCGTTGTTGTTAGACCCCACATTTTAATTCCATCTGTTTTTTTAACACATTAAATTACGCAAAAACACAGACAAGTGATGAATTAAGGTCCAAAATGTGAACATTCCATTTTTTCCAAACAGTAATTGGGTTTTCCAAACAGTAATTGGGTTTTCCAAACAGTAATTGGGTTTGGGGATGGGTGGGGATGCGTGAGGAGGGGATGACAGGCAACAGATGGCATGTGGTTGCTACAGACTCGTTAATGCTGAATGTATCCCATAATTTTCCTCACTTCATTATAGTAGCATACTGTCTTTCAGGATTGTTGGTTTTTATCTTCAACAAACGAAGTCAATCTCGTTATCGAATTTTAAAGATTAGCTACTATGTTATTGGTACTCTCTTTGTATCGCCTGGTAATGAAGTTAGACATTAGACTTTATAAGTTGTGTTTGTTTGGTGTGATGTGCTGTGTAATTCTATGTGGATATCGTGGTGTGAACGTGTGTGTATGTGTGCGTATGTGTGCGTATGTGTGTGTGTGTGTGTGTGTGTGTGTGTGTGTGTGTGTGTGTGCGTATGTGTGTGTGTGTGTGTTGTGAAAGCAGAAGAGAGAGAGAGAAGAGAGAGAGAGAGAGAGGAGAGAGAGAGAGAGAGAGAGAGAGAGAGAGAGAGAGAGAGGTTTTAATCTCTTCTTATCGTTGAAACATTACTATGTTCCAATATTACAGCCATTTCGGAATATCGCTATCATACGTTATCACACAATACAGAAAAAGAAAAACGGCAAACAGCTCCGCTGAACACACTCAGCGAACACGATCCTGGCAATTTGAAGTTATTTCCGAACATAACCCCAGAATTTCAACTCTGACTTTTATTGAAGGAGCCGTTTCCTCTGCAGTGAATCAATTGCAAGCCGTCTATTCAACCGGTATAAAAACGTGTTGCTATGCATGGGCTGAGTTGACGGCATAAAAGCGTTCCTTTAAAAATGTCTGCTCGGAGAATTGCATAATTATACCATATTTTCATGTGTCCCTGTTAAAAATGTCATTACTTGGGAAATTACACGGTTATACCATGTTGACATGTTTGCTTGTAAAAGTGTTTGTGCGGGTTGGGGATGGGGGGATTACATGAGTATACCATGTTGGCATTTTTTTCTTTGTTAAAATGTCTCTTGAGGAATTACATGGTCATACTATATTGAATGTTTCCCTATTAAAATGTGTCTGCTTGGGGAATTATATGATATACCATACTGACTGCCTGGTAATGTTTCTGCTTGGGAAATTTACATTTGTTTGTTAATTTCATGTTGATATGTTTTCTCTGTTAAAATGTCTGTGATTGGGGAATTACATGGTAATGCCATATCGATCTTTTCTCTGTTAAAATGTGTCTGCTTGGGAAGTACCTGGTTATATCATGTTGACATGTTAAACTGTCTTGTGTTTGGGGATTCCACGGTGATGTTATAACAATATGTTTCCCTGTTAAAATGTCTGTGCTTGGGGAATGACATGGTTACACCATGTTGACATGTTTCCTTGTTAAAATATATGTGCTTAGGGAATTGCATGTGTGAGGCAGTATCTATCGGATGATTACAAAGACAGCGCTGTTTCTGATCAGTTGCAGGATGGTGTGGTGAAAGAAGACTTTGGCATGGGAGAAGTCTAAGTTGTCTCCTAATAGATAATAGTAAGCATACTGCGTTTCGGTCTGATGTTAGAACAGAATGCGCTGGACAACTTTGCTGTCGATCTGAGTGGCTTCTGATGCAGTATGTTCCTGTGGTTCCTTTGTCTTCCTGTTCACACTAGAATTGTCCAGATGAATTTGATTCTAGAGGTCAAAGCCACTTGGGGGTTAGGGATCGTCAGGTGTCTTCACAAGGGAAAACCATGACGTTGTTATTGTCGACAGGGGGAGGGTTTACCAGTGTTAACACCGTCCTGTGCACACAACTGGCACACAGTATACCTGGTCTGATCTTGGCAAGTTCACATCGGGGCTGTTGATCAGGCGGTCGTCTCTCTTCTTGCAAAACCAGCGACATACGTTCATACATATATAACACAGACTTACTTTTTCTTTCTCTCACACGCACACGCTCGCGCTCTCACACACACAGTTTTCCTTCCAGTAGATTTAATCC
>CM060313.1:54862816-54865316 GCA_030674185.1 Monoplex corrugatus
TCGGAACAGGCCACTGCCAGTATTTGGTCTCCTGGACTGGGCCGGCCCGTCAGCCCGCTCTGTAGGTCGTCAGTGTCTGTTCTTCTGCCGGGATTCTGCACAGGTGTTCTTTGTCATGTCAGGTGTTCTTTGTCATGTCAGGTGTTCTTTGTCATGTCAGGTGTTCTTTGTCATGTCAGGTGTTCTTTGTCCAGTGTCAGGTGTTCTTTGTATGTCAGGTGTTCTTTGTCAGTCAGGTGTTCTTTGTCATGTCAGGTGTTCTTTGTCATGTCAGGTGTTCTTTGTCATGTCAGGTGTTCTTTGTCATGTCAGGTGTTCTTTGTCATGTCAGGTGTTCTTTGTCATGTCAGGTCCACTTTGGTATTTCCAAAAGAGAAATTACATCGCTGTCCATAGCGCTGCAACACAAATACGTAAAACATCTGCATAAAAAAAATATCACAACATGCAACATAAATATGGGTTTACGTGGCTACTTGTTACCGTGTTATTGTGTGTAGAGTAGCAAGAATTGACTGCACGACAGGAACCTAAAACTACCACCCTTTGGTAATGATAAAGGTCTGACTACCACCCTTTGGTAATGATAAAGGTCTGACTACCACCTTTGGTAATGATAAAGGTCTGACTACCACCCTTTGGTAATGATAAAGGTGATACCACCTTTGGTATAATAAAGGTCTGACTACCACCCTTTGGTAATATAAAGTTGACTACCACCTTTGGTAATGATAAAGGTCTGACTACACCTTTGGTAATGATAAAGGTCTGACTACCACTTTGGTAATATAAAGGTCTGACTACCACCTTTGGTATGATTAAAGGTCTGACTACCACCCTTTGGTAATAATAAAGGTCTGACTACCACCCTTTGGTAATAATAAAGGTCTGACTACACCCTTTGGTAATAATAAAGGTCTGACTACCACCTTTGGTAATGATAAGTCTGACTACCACCCTTTGGTAATGATAAAGTCTGAAGTCTGAAATCTGCCCTATTGTACTATGTACGCTTTCTACTCGCTCTGTTTTCATCAAAGATATGACGTGTTGTGTGTGTGTGTGTGTGTGTGTGTGTGTGTGTGTGTTGTGTGTGGTGTGTGTGTGTGTGTGTGTGTTGTGTGTGTGTGTGTGTGTATGTGTGTGTTGTGTGTGTATGTGTGTGTGTGGTGTGTGGTGTGCTATTTGTTGTTATGGTTTGTGTGTGTGTGTATGTTGTGTGGTGTTGTGTGTGTGTGTGTGTGTGTGTGTGTGTGTGTGTGTATGTGTGTGTGTGTGTGTGTGTGTGTGTGTGTGTGTGTGTGTAGTGTGTGTGTTGTTGTTGTGTGTGTGTGTGTGTGCTATGTCGTGTGTGTTGTGTTGTGTGTGTGCCTGCTGTACGGATTGTTTTGTTTGTTGCCGTATAACTACTTCCACCAACTGATTTGGCAGATCCATAACTCTACAGAAAGTTCCTAAGTCAGATCTGTCAGCTCCTATGCATCTGATGACAAACACAGCTCTTCAGTTTATTAAACTGACTGCAGAATTGCGAACGGGAAAGCTGAAGGGAAGATGAAAAAAACTGTCTGCCTATTGCACTGCCTGTTGACATACAGTAATGGAAAGCAAAAGTACATTCCAGACCCTTTGTTTCTACTTCATACTGTTGCACAAATACAAGTCACTGGATACAATAAAACGCCAGTCTTGAATAAAACAAATCATGTGCGTGTTTGAACAGCCGCCATACGCTGCTGGAAGGCAGGGAGTGTGCATCGTTTTCAGTTTGCTCGGGGAGCAGCCATTGTATCTCGGCAATGCATGGTATTAACTAAAATGTTGTTTCTAGTCATCTTGGCCGTAATTTTAAATATTTGGACAGGTATACCTACCCTCTTTGGAGAGAAATATCTTGATATTGTGCTGTTGTGAGTAAAGAAAATCACAACACATGAAAGATGAATGATTACTGAACAAAATCAGTGTATCTCACAAAATGTTTGCCAACATTTTGGATGACCCTGCCCGACTTAGATGATCTTTGTCAAGTACTACGTTAAAGACAAGGCCTGGTTGGTATAGATGTAGAGCACTGGCCTTCCAGTCTGCCTGCTTCACTTAGCACGAGTGCCAATCACTCCCGTGGTACCTTATATTATGTGCGTGCGGCTACAAGAGCCGTGAATGCTTACCTGACTTTCTTCCAAGTTATGGAAAGATAAAATCAGCTAGGGAGAGGAGTGGACACCACCCTCATGTTACTGGCCTTGAGAAAAGCTGAAGTCTGTATCACATCACTCCCCCAGTGGCCTCGAGGTTATGGAACAACTTTTACCTTTTCTCAGTAAAGACAACAAAATTGCCGGATGTAAGCTAATACGACAGAGCAACAACAAAATCAAAAGCAGTGACAACAATAAGCAAAAACAAACAAACAAACAAAGATGACGTATTTGTTTTAAAGCAGCTGAGTGTACTGCCACTTTTGGAGAGATTATTAGTCAGAACTATACACACA
>CM060313.1:54875316-54880316 GCA_030674185.1 Monoplex corrugatus
CTCAGATGTGTGTATGCTTTGCCCGCACTATGCAGGTGGAATATTTATGCACAGTCTGCATACTTCACCGTTGGCGGGCATTTTTTTCCCGCTATTATAATCAGTGTATTTCGCTTTTATGTCTGAATGCTTATGTAGAATAGCAAGGGTCAGACCTAATGCTGTGTATCCTGAAGTGGTTTTCAGTGTCAGAATTCCGTCTACTTGTGTCCCTGTGTTTAACTCTCCACGCTTCCCTCTCATGGCTGTCAATGACTGTCTCTTTAGTGGTCATCTTCTTCCTTTCATATGTCCACTTGTACCATCATGGACGTCACGGGGAGACAGAGTTGAGTTGAGGTCAGCAGTGAGGAGGAAGACCTGAAGTGGAGAAAATCTTGTTAGTGTCAAGATCTCTTTCACACTATCGAGCCATGTATTCCTGGGTCTTTCTGTCGTTTTAAATCTGTATGTTTTTGTCATACGCTCGTTGAAACAGTTGGTGGAACTGTATTATAGGTCAAACCCCTTAATTCTCTGTTGATGAATATGATGATGGACCGATGTTGCTCCAACCATTTTGCTGATCTTGGTCTTTCTGATCATGTCACATCTGGTCATGTTGGCAGCTCTTCTCTAACGATGTGTTTCACGGGCGGTACTTTTGTACTCCTGGGGCTTGGTCAGGGTCTAGGTATGTTCATCATCTTCATGAAAAATCTGCATCTCTCCTCACTTCAACCATTAACCCTCCACGGCTGTTTGACTCAATCCACATGACTGATACTGACCGTGCTCACACACCGGGCTGGGAAGACGCCGGGAGTGTAGCACAGACTGACCACTGACTGCCTTCACACAATAATCAATACACGTGTTAGTATGACTGGATTAGTTGTTAGTAGTATTTATAGAACAGTCTCGCTCTTGTTCCTGCCATTTTTTTCACATCACACGCTCTCTCTCTCTCTCTCTGTCTGTCTGTATGTTTGTCTCTCTGTCTCACTTTCTCTCTCTGTCTGTATTTGTCTTCTGTTTGTCTCTCTGTCCCACTTCTCTCTCTCTGTCACTCCCTCTCTCTCCCATTCTCTTATCAGTCATTTAATAGGTTTGTTAGTTAATTAATCTGCGAATTCGTTAACTTATTTTCATTATTGAAAATGCACTGATGGTATGTTATTCATATAACCCCTCAGGAGGGCCGTGACCTACATTGTGAATAATTACCCCTCCTCTGTCTCTCTCTGTCACTCTGTCTCTGTCGGTCTGTCTGTCTGTCTCTCTCGCGGCGTGTGTGTGTGTGTGTGTGTGTGTGTGTGTGTGTGTGTGTGTGTGTGTGTGTGTGTGTCCTCCCCCTTTCTCTAATCCATCCCTCTTGTGTGTGACTGTCTCTTTCCTTTCATTTCTCTTTCTACCTATTTCTTTCTCTTTGTCTCTCTGTCTCTGTCTGTCTGTCTCCCCCCCCCCCCCTCACGATCGCTTCCTACTCTCTATGTGTATCCCCTCTCCTCCCTCTCACCACTAGTACTAATCATCTCTGTAATGGCCTCTGCAAACATCTGACTCTCTCTCTCTCTGTTCAAATCAACCATGACCTCTCCACCGCTTCTGAATGTAACCCATGTTACAGAGCAAGGCCACAGGCGGGACTGGTAAGCTCTCTGGTGGGGGTGGGGGTGGGTGTAAACTACATTGACCAATGACTGAACTGTAGATAATGCTCTTTAAGTATGGGTGTGATTGTTGCCTGTAGTGTGCTTGTTGTTGTTATTGGTATTGTTGTTGATAAAGAAGATTCTGTTGTTGTTGCTATACTCTCTCATGAAAGCAATGAGTGTGTGTGTGCATGATGCATGTAAATGTGATAGATTTGTGTATAGTGTACCAAACGTTATATGTTTCAATTCACCCCTTTCAAATGGAACTATGCTGTCTGACATTGAATGACCTTTAATCTACATTTATTCATCAAAATTTTATAGACGACCAAACATGTTTAAACTGTGTATGTTGTTGAGCTCAGTTCGTGATAGGCGTGTTAGACATTTTTGTTTGTTTCTGCTTAAAGCATTTAAAATATATTGCTTTGCCAAGGAGATAATTTGATTTTTTTAGTTGATATTATAAATATTGTTTATGCAATTTATATTAATTTACACAACTTGCTTCAAGCGCATTGAATAGAGGCTTATGGCGTTTTGAATAAAAGTCTCAGTCTAAAGTCTGTCTACCTCTCCCTCTCTTTCTCTCTCTCTTTTCTCTCTCTCTTTCTCTCTCTCTTTCTTTGTCTCTAATCCCTCCTTCCTGTCTTTCTGTGGCGTTTAGAACAGGAAACCGAAGATGGATTGAGAGGACGACAAGGTCTGGGTTCTAAACCAAATAGTGACATCAGCAGAATGATTTACACATATGGGCGACAGACATGTCACGGATTTTTTTTAAAATGAATACAACTACTTTTGCCACAACTAAGAGAACTACAATGCCAGTGTCATCGTTTTGTTTAAGAACACACGTACAATTTCATTATCAAAGAATCATTGATGTAGTCCCAATCCAACAATGTTGGTGGGCTGGGTGGTTCTTTTGGTAAGGTCGTGGACTCAGTATTTGGTGTTTCACGTTCAGTCCCGACCTGCAGTATAAACACTGGCCTGTTGGCTGCTCATCTTAATTAATGCTTTAATTATTCTGGTGCTGTCAGTTCATGTTTCGTATATCCCTACCCCTCCCCGCTTCCAGGTTCAAGACCTTGCCGGCGCATGGGGTTTTGCAGAAGCTCAAGGAGACTGTCTGATATATTTTTTTTGGGTGGAGCACATGGAATTGTCCGATTGCGATGAATGCTTCTTGAACAAACTCCAAATTCTGCTCTCTGACTGTCTGTCCCTCTGTCTGTCTACCTATCTGTCTACTTCTCTTTCTGTCTACTTTCTCTTCTCTCTCTGCCTACCTCTCCCTCGATCTAGCTCTCTCTCTCTTCTGTCTCTCTCTCTCTCTTGTCTCTCTGTGTCTCTCTCTGGGTCTGTATGTATATCTCTCTCCCTCCATCTCTCTCTTTCTGTCCGTCTGCCTTTCTCTGCCTGCCTACGTCTCTCTGTCTGTCTTTCTCGCTCTGCCTGCCTATCTCTCTCTGTCTGTCTTTCTCTTTCTCTTTCTGCCTGCCTATCTCTAGAGGTCTGTCTGTCTTTCTTTCTCTCTCTGCCTGCCTATCTCTCTCTGTCTGTCTTTCTCTCTCTGCCTGCCTATCTCTGTCTGTCTGTCTTTCTCTTTCTGCCTGCCTATCTCTCTCTGTCTGTCTTTCTCTTTCTGTCTCTGCCTGCCTATCTCTCTCTGTCTGTCTTTCTCTGCCTGCCTATCTCTCTCTGTCTTTCTCTTTCTGTCTCTGCCTGCCTATCTCTCTCTCTGCCTGCCTATCTCTCTCTGTGTGCCTTCTTTCTCTTTCTCTCTCTGCCTGCCTATCTCTCTCTCTCTGCCTTTCTTTCTCTTTCTGCCTCTTTTTCTCTCTCTCTTTGTCTCCCGCTCTTGTATGTGTACATTTCGCTCTTTACCTCTCTGCTCCCCCTCCCTCTGTCTACCTATCTCCTTCCCCACTCTGTCTCTCTCTTTGTCTGTCTGTCTGTCTGTCTGTCTAGCCTCCTCTGTCTGTTACCTCTTTCTCTGTGTGTCTGCCTCTTTCTCTCTGTGTCCTTTTCTCTCTGTTCTTCACTCTGTCCATGTCTCAGTCTCTGTCTGTTACCTATCTCTCTCTGTTTCCCTCTCTGTCTGTATCTCTCTCTGTTTCCCTCTCTGTCTGTATCTGTCTCTGTTTCTCTCTCTGTCTGTATCTGTCTCTGTTTCTCTCTCTGTCTGTATCTGTCTCTGTTTCCCTCTCTGTCTGTATCTGTCTCTGTTTCCCTCTCTGTCTGTATCTGTCTCTGTTTCCCTCTCTGTCTGTATCTGTCTCTGTTTCCCTCTCTGTCTGTATCTGTCTCTGTTTCCCTCTATGTCTGTATCTGTCTCTGTTTCCCTCTCTGTCTGTATCTGTCTCTGTTTCCCTCTCTGTCTGTATCTGTCTCTGTTTCCCTCTCTGTCTGTATCTGTCTCTGTTTCTCTCTCTGTCTGTATCTGTCTGTTTCTCTCTCTGTCTGTATCTGTCTCTGTTTCCCTCTCTGTCTGTATCTCTCTCTGTTTCCCTCTCTGTCTATATCTCTCTCTGTTTCCCTCTCTGTCTGTATCTGTCTCTGTTTCTCTCTCTGTCTGTATCTGTCTCTGTTTCCCTCTCTGTCTGTATCTGTCTCTGTTTCCCTCTCTGTCTGTATCTGTCTCTGTTTCCCTCTCTGTCTGTATCTGTCTCTGTTTCCCTCTCTGTCTGTATCTGTCTCTGTTTCCCTCTCTGTCTGTATCTGTCTCTGTTTCTCTCTCTTGTCTGTATCTGTCTGTTTCTCTCTCTCTGTCTGTATCTGTCTCTGTTTCTCTCTCTGTCTGTATCTGTCTCTGTTTCTCTCTCTGTCTGTATCTGTCTCTGTTTCTCTCTCTGTCTGTATCTGTCTGTTTCTCTCTCTGTCTGTATCTGTCTCTGTTTCTCTCTCTGTCTGTATCTGTCTCTGTTTCCCTCTCTGTCTGTATCTGTCTCTGTTTCCCTCTCTGTCTGTATCTGTCTCTGTTTCCCTCTCTGTCTGTATCTGTCTCTGTTTCTCTCTCTGTCTGTATCTGTCTGTTTCTCTCTCTGTCTGTATCTGTCTCTGTTTCCCTCTCTGTCTGTATCTCTCTCTGTTTCCCTCTCTGTCTATATCTCTCTCTGTTTCCCTCTCTGTCTGTATCTGTCTCTGTTTCTCTCTCTGTCTGTATCTGTCTCTGTTTCCCTCTCTGTCTGTATCTGTCTCTGTTTCCCTCTCTGTCTGTATCTGTCTCTGTTTCCCTCTCTGTCTGTATCTGTCTCTGTTTCCCTCTCTGTCTGTATCTGTCTCTGTTTCCCTCTCTGTCTGTATCTGTCTCTGTTTCTCTCTCTGTCTGTATCTGTCTGTTTCTCTCTCTGTCTG
>CM060313.1:54885316-54890316 GCA_030674185.1 Monoplex corrugatus
CTATGCTCGCAGTTCCCACCTTTTCATTATTCGGACGACAGACCCACCTGCGAACATTTCTATAATCTAAAGTATTCTCATTATACACATTCTGTAATCGTCTGTGAATGTTCACAGGGTTTTCACCTCAGCACAAGGAATTCAATCACTGCTCTTTTGTTTCTGACGCAGCTCTAAGGGGGCAGCCATTTTGAATTTTCCTCACGAGTCTATGAACCGGAAACATACCAAACAAATTATTTCAGTCCGTAACAGTTACAATCATTTGTAACTGAGCAACATTTCAGGTAGTTTTATCAAAAACTTCGTCTGATATAAATAAAAAGGCATTACGTTTTGACTCACCTCGTATATATATATATATATATATATATATATATATATATATATATATATATATATATATATATATATATATATATATAATATATATATATATATATATATATATATATATGTATTTGTGTGTGTGTGTGTATATGCATATATATGATTATATATATATACATACATACATATAAATAAATATATATATATATATATATATATATATATACAGAGAGAGAGAGAGAGAGAGAGAGAGAGAGAGAGAGAGAGAGAGAGAGAGAGAACTGTTATAAAATCACTATGTAATATCTAAAAATGAAGATAAGAAACGAGTTCAGCAGATGTTAGTCCCGGTACAGAAGAAACCTGTCACGGTTCAAGTATATACGGATGTGGAAATACAACACCTTGTTAAAACGTAAACACGTGGCGTCCTTTCACGTGAAGCTGACAGTGTGCTGATTTCTGCACGCCTACATTTGAAGTGATTGTGTAGCGGGTGAATATGATCAGTCAGGATCGTTTTCGGTCTCCTCATCTTTGTTGTGTTCGTGTCTTCAAATGTGTCCTGTTTTTCTCCTACCACACCACTCTGTCTGTCTCTTGTCTGTCCGTCTTCCGTGTCTGTCTGTCATACACATGCACGCACACACACTCTCTATTTCTCAGTCTTTTTCTCCTTCTTTCTCTGTCTGTCTGTCTCTTCGCCTCTCTTCTTTTTCTGTCTCCTCCTCCTCTCTCTCTCCCTGTCTCTCTTCCCCCTGTCTCTCTCTGCCTCTCTCTCTCTCTGCTTCTCTCTCCTCCTCCCTCCCTCTTTGTCTGTGTCTCTTTTCCCTGTTTCTTTCTCCACCATCTCTCTCTTTATGTCTCTCTGTCTCCCCCTCTCTCCCCCTCTCTTTCCTACACGTGTTGCACATCCTCTATGACTGTTGAATAAATGCACTTTTTTTCTTTTATAAGAGTTCTATTTTGGGGGGGGGGGGGATGCGTGTATGCATGTTGCTGTGCAGGCGATACATTGCTACACAGTCTGCATACTGTGTATCCAGTGACAATGCATGCTGGGTGTTTTCACGCCTCAATAAGCCACGGGACACTGACATGATTTGCACGACCTCTAACGTGCATACTGGATGTTTGCGTGCTTGTAGACACAAGGGGATAGTTAGGGTACTAGCACGTCTACAATATGTTGGGAGATTGGAAACTTTCTTTTATCCTTTATCCACCAGGTGCAGGTATCCTGGTGGATCGAACCCATGACCTTCCGATTACAAGTCAGATTTTACCCACTCGACTACCACGCCTGTTGCATATGTTTTATGATGTCTGGTTGTGTTTTCACGCTTTGTACAATGTGCATGTTAACAAGACGATATGCATCTAGCGCTGACGTTATTTGATGTGATGATCATACAGTCGGCGATATTCTTACTTAGAACTAACTGACTCTCACGTAACAATCTCCACACAGTGGACAAATAGTAAGACTGTTCCCAAATACAATGATACAAACACACACACGTACACACATGCGTACGCACGCACCTAAACATGTGAAAAGACATTAAACGAAAGAAAGAACACACCACCATCATCATCAGAAACCATTTGTCAGGTTAACACAAACTTGGAAATAATTACAACAACTACATTATGAAGGAAACTCGAGACATATGTTCAAATTTGTCAACATTTAGAGATTGAATCAGAGATTGCAAAATAATCAAAAGAATCTTATAACAAACGTAATTTAAAACTTCGACTGGAAACTCAGAACATCATCACAGACACACACAGACACACACACACGCGTGTGCAGGCACGCACGCACACACAAACATACACATACACGCACGCACGCACACACACACTTACACATGCACGCACGCACGCACACATGCACATGCACACACACACACACACACACACATACATATACTGTGTATGTTGTTGAGCTCAGTTCGTGATAGGCGTGTTAGAAATTATAAATAACCCCACAGGGAAGAAAATCATACACACATCGATAAGTATTTCAAGACATTAAGAATATATACCCTCCCTTTCTTTTTGGGCAAAATGTCTAATGTTTCTGTACCACGGTTAAACCCTATCAAAATATATATTTAAATATACACTTGCGTGTCTGCAAACAATAAAAAGAACGTTCCTCACGTCACAGTCCTAATAAAAAGGAAGGAAGGAATCTTTTATGTAATGTTTGTTCGCAATAGTGATTTTAGACACAAACTAATAAAAAAAAAAGATGATTATATACACAGTAAGACATTTACATAAAAACAGCTTTGAGGCCTTGAACCTCATAGTATTGTTAAAATCGTGACAATATAGACACACATGTTCACAGATTGTGCTGGAAGCGTCACATTACTTGACCACTGGCTGAACTCCAGTAATAACGACTACTAACGGACACTCGGTGAAGAGGCCAAATGGTTTGAATAAGCTAGTTGCATAGTTGAATGTCAACAGCTACAATGCTTTCACAAAACATGTATACGCAAGATCTGCAGCATCACGTGGCAAGATGAAGTGTGTAATCTTTATGTTTTGAAGAAGTGTGGCTTGCCAAGTATGGAGTGTAATCTTTATGTTTTGAAGAAGTGTGGCTTGCCAAGTATGGAGTGTAATCTTTATGTTTTGAAGAAGTGTGACTTGCCAAGTATGGAGTGTAATCTTTATGTTTTGAAGAAGTGTGGCTTGCCAAGTATGGAGTGTCTACTCATCAAATGCCGGCTTCGTTAGACAAGATACCTTGTCTGTATGGGGGACAACAGCATCCCAAAGATGCTCCTGTATGGAGCTCTGAAGCAAGGAAACTATGACTAGGAAAGAGCACTAAATAATACAAGGATACTTTTGAAGGCCAACCTCACCATCTCTGGCATCAACGCCACAGACGGAGAAGACAGTGCCTGCAATAAAGTTAGTTGGTGCCAGCAGTGCATGCAGGTCACGATCACTCTGGACCAGCGCAGAACGTCTGCTGTTCAACAGAGGAAGAACTGACAAAAACAAAACCTTCCCACAGCAGTGCTTGCGGAAAAACATGTGTCACCTGGAAAGTCTTGTGCCCAGTTCAAAACCCACACTAAGCACTGAAGATCACTACGCCTTTTCAATCGATGGATCGATGGGCAAGTCCATCATCGTCGACCAGTGAAGAATGGTGTGACCAGTTAATGTCTTAACACTTGCGCCATCAAGGATTAATTATAGTTCAATCATGATGTTACTTATTGTTGACGATACGCATTTGTTCTGTCTTGTTTCTGATAGACGGGAAACTGAGATAAATCCAGGAAACTTGTGTAGTGGACTATTATAGTCATTTAGGTAGTGCTTGACAGTCTCCGTTAGCTCATGTGTTAGAGTGCTGCACTGATAACACATGGGCCGTGAGTTCGAACCTCCGTGGATCACAGGGTTTCGTTTTAAACATCTGAGTGAGCTAAATCCTTTCTTTAAAACGTCTTGTGCAAACTATTTGTTATTTAAAAAAGACGTAAGAATGAACACTGAACACGATGACCCAGCTGTGGTTTGTCTTGTGTCAAACGGGTTGACCTTACCAACGTAAAATCCAATCCATAAAAAAAGAAAAAAAAAAGAAAAAAAAAGAAAGGCTGTGGCAAATATCCTGGGTAAAAACAATTGTACTTTTGCCTGTGTGCCAGACGACTGCTTCCTGTAGTGTTAATGTTTCTTTTTCTGGATATGATAGAGAAATGTACACTCACCTTAGGTCTTGACGTAAACAACAATTACAGACAAAACATCTACTGGTTTCGACCTTTCGTTCTTCAA
This sequence comes from Monoplex corrugatus, assembly GCA_030674185.1. Classification (NCBI taxonomy): domain Eukaryota; kingdom Metazoa; phylum Mollusca; class Gastropoda; order Littorinimorpha; family Ranellidae; genus Monoplex; species Monoplex corrugatus. The sequence goes on from CM060313.1 coordinate 54,889,472, forward strand.
GAGGGTACAAAAGCAATATACAGACATGTTTATAAGACAGAAACAGCAAACATTTCACTGCAGGGGACACGTCGTGCACGGGAAAGATGTGGCGAAAGACAGTAACTCATCACATAGCGAAGGAAGGGAACTCACAAGAAACAAATTAGCTACCTTATCAGTTTCTGATGTAGAGTGTTTGTCTGTAATTATGAGTTGTGTTTGTCTGATAGGTAGAAATAGAGATATATATGTTTGTTGTTGTAAGGTTCAGACCAACTATGCTTTGTATCAGGGGTACAACATTCATATAAGCATGGGAATGAATGGAAATAGATAAGAACGGAGTAGTGGAGTACTGAAATATTTTTAAGATAAACGTATTAATAAGTCAATAAATAATTGAACAGTACATAGTTGGATTAAATCAAAAGCGAGAAGTGTTTTTTTTAACAATGAACAAATGGGTAAATCAATGAATAATTGAGCAATACGTAAGAATAAAATCGGGTAAATTATGAGTTATGTAAATGTAATATTTACGAAAAAATAACGTTGTCTTGACTATCGTGACACAAACGTCATTAATACACTACTACCAGGATATTTCAGCCACCTGATCCCGGACCAGTGCCAAAGACCCATATATATATATATATATATATATATATATATATATATATATATATATATATATATATATATATATACCATAATTCAGTAGCAGACTGGGAAAGAAAGGAATGGAAGGAAAGGGGGGGGGGAGGGACAGGGATAAGAAGACAGAGGGATTGAATGTTTGAGTTTTGTTGTCATAAGATACTTGAGAATGAAAAAAAAAAGAACTACTTTAAAATGTTTTAAGT
>CM060313.1:54895316-54902816 GCA_030674185.1 Monoplex corrugatus
TGACAACACAGTCAAGTACTCACAAGCCTAAGTGTGCCTCAAAGCGGCAGTTTTTCAAAGAGATGTGAGACCAGCACTTTCACAGAAACTTCTCAGAATATTTGAATTCTGTTTTTTTCGTTGTGACAGTCTACCATAGGTCCTTGTTGACCTCAGCGACGGTCTCTCATCGCACAGTAGTACCCTGAGGGATGGCTTTGGACAGGTTGTCGTATTGGGGGATGTGACCAAATAAAGCGAGTATAGAAGTGGCAGTCAGTTATATATATTTTTTTGTAACAGTGAAATGTCCTATTATTCTCCTCTTAAAGCAAGTACCAGATCTTTCTACGTACTTGTTTCTGTTTCAGCCCTGTTTCTGCTTTCTTTTTTTAAAAATATTATTTTATACATGGACATGTTCCATATTGACCGGAGAGAGGCATGTGTGTCTGTCTGTCTGTGTCCGTGTCTCTGTGGGTCTTTCTCTCTGGATCACTTTTATGCAGACTACTTTAAGCTGTTTTCTAGATCACTTTTATGCAGACTACCTATACAAATAATGGACTCTCCCGTCGATCTGACTGATGAGTTCCCCCCCCCCCCCCACCCCCGTGGTGATGCCGGGTGCTCTTTCTGTACAAATAGATCCCCGCCTTCCGGAAATTCTGTGTTGGAAATTTCCTCTTTTCTGTCACTCTCTTTGTTTCTTTCTTCCTCCTTTGCTTTCTGTCATTTTTTCCTATCATTTTCTGCCTTGCTGGTCCATTCACCTGTATGTTTTCCATAAAGTCTTACGTACTTTCTCTTAGGATTGATGATTGGGTACACGTGTCAAGTGAATTTTTGGCCCTAGGGGAAATGAGATATGCGGGAGCAATTTTTGGTAATTTATGCCCGTCTTTACATATGTTTTAGTGCCATTAGATATGTTTAAATCTGTTTTCAGGTATGTTTTTTAAAATCCCCTGTGTGATAAATTGGACGGAGTGGTCAACGTCAGGGTATCTCCTTAGATTATGTGCGCGAATGCATTGATATGTGTACTTAATTTTCTTTTCTTTTTCTTTTTCGTGTTGAAGTATTGTGGGTTTTGAACTGGCTATAGCCCTGATATGGCTCTACGCAGTCGGCTGGTCTCTGAACAAAAATAACAGTAACAGTGACGGATGAGTAGGCATACTTATCTTTATCACCTGGTGTAGGTCTTCATGAGATACAAAACCAATCCTGGAGCCAATTGCTCTTCCTCAGGCGGTTCAGGCAAGGAGTTGTACGGCAGTAGGTTCTGCTTTAGACTGGTCCGTCCTTTGTTAAATAAAGAGCAGCTGTTCTGTGCTGTTCAAATGTGATTGTGTCCTTCGTGAGTGCCACTGGTGTCTCCAGTTTACTCTGTTGTGGGCACTGTCTTCCCAGTTGGTGATGTTGATGCCACAGATCATGAGGTTGGCCTTCAGTGTATCCTTGTATCACTTTACAAATATTTCACAAAGAACCAGGAGTACACATAATAAATCAGAACGCGTATTTGATGTAACAAAACAAGCCAAACCAAGCCAAGCCAAACCAAACCAAGCCAAACCAAACCAAACCAAACCAAACCAAACCAAACCAAACCAAACCAAACCAAACCAAACCAAAAACCAAACCAAACCAAACCAAACCAAGCCAAACCAAACCAAGCCAAGCCAAGCCAAGCCAAGCCAAGCCAAGCCAAACCAAACCAAACCAAGCCAAGCCAAACCAAACCAAACCAAGCCAAGCCAAACCAAGCCAAGCCAAGCCAAACCAAACCAAGCCAAACCAAACCAAAACAAACCACGCCGAGCCAAGCCAAACCAAGCCAAACCAAACCAAGCCAAACCAAGCCAAGCCAAACCAAGCCAAACCAAACCAAACCAAGCCAAACCAAACCGAAACAAACCACGCCGAGCCAAGCCAAAACAAGACAAGACAAGACAAGACAAGACAAGGCAAGGCAAGGCAAGGTAAGGCAAGGCAAGGCAAGATAAAACAAGCCAAGCCAAGCCAAGCCAAGCCAAGACAAGAGAAGACAAGCCAAGCCAAGACAAGACAAGACAAGACAAGACAAGACAAGACAGACAAATTTTCGGCCAACTGGCCTTTGTCAAGCATAAACATAAGACAAATATGTAAATGCACAAAACTTAATGGACAAACCAATAATCATCTTCCATGATGTTACGTTCAACACAGTCCGCCAGTCTGTTTCCTATTTGCTTGAAAGCAGGCCGTCATTTTGATTTAGATTACATATTTCACAATTAAACCCCATGCCCTAACCATGAGGCACAATTAAACTCCTTGCCCTAACCATGACGCACAATTAAACCCCTGGTTCTAATCATGAGGCACAATTAAACTCCTTGCCCTAACCATGAGGCACAATTAAACTCCTTGCCTAACCATGAGGCACAATTAAACTCCTTGCCTAACCATGAGGCACAATTAAACTCCTTGCCCTAACCATGAGGCACAATTGAACTCCTTGCCCTAAGCATGAGCTTGTTCTTCAATGGTTGGCATAGTTATATGTGAAGAAAATGTAACTTTTTTGTGCTACTAACCCGTTTTCAAAATCACATGCATGCAAAATATTCATAGTTCCGTGTGCAACTCTCGATAATACGAAATGCGATATAAATCATTGGCCACTTGTTGTTATTTACTCCCATTTTGGCTGTTTTCAGATTTATGTAGTTGGTGTTGCTATGTACAGATTTATAAACGTAGCCTGTTTAAATCACAAGGAATATAAAGGTCTGGACAGCTGCTGCGAAATAGTGATACCATTTTGTCCCTCTGTCTCTCTGTGTCTCTGTCTCTGTCTCTGTCTCTCTCTCCCTCTCTCCCTCTCTCTCCCTCCCCCCCTCTCTCTCTTTGGCCATGGGGAAGACTAGATGTTAAAATGCACGCAATTACCTTATCTTTTACTTTGGCAAATACAAAAAAAAAAAAAAATGTTTGCTGTCTGTCTGCCTGTCTGTCTGTCTGTCTGTCTCTCTCTCTCTGTGTCTCTCCTTATTTTCTTCTGTGTGTGTCTCTTTTACTCTCTCTCACTCCTTCTGTCTCTCTGTAAGTTGATATATGCGCTAATATCTGTACTGTTGAAATATAGTTTTAATTCATTCCTTTAATTTTCCCTCTTTCTATCCGCCTCTCTCTTTGTGTGTGTGTGTGTGCGTGTGTGTGTGTGTGTGTGTGTGTGTGTGTGTGTGTGTGTGTGTGTGTGTGTGTGTGTGTGTGCACGTGTGTGTGAGTGTGTATTGTGTGTGTGTGTGTGTGTGTGTGTGTGTGCACGTGTGTGTGAGTGTGTATTGTGTGTGTATGTGTGTTTGTTTGTGTGTATGTGTGTTTGTTTATGTGTGTTTGTTTGCTTGTTTGTTTATGTGTATGTATGTGTGTGTGTGTTTAAATCAACTGAAGGGAAATTGGGTAGCCTGGCCATCTTGTTATGTTTCTACCTTCTCCCCTCCCCCCCTCCTTCAATGTCTGGCTCACAGCATGTGTTCAGGGAGGGACATTCAGCGTGTAATTGAAATGCACAGTGTAGGAGGAAAGGGGGGGGGGGCTGAATCACGTGTGGGTGTTATCTGTTTTGTGAGAAAATTGCAAACCTTCCTCAAAGTCATTTTGAACACTGACCTTTCTCAAGCTCCTTTTGTGAAAAGCGGTGGGGAAAATTGTTTGTGTGTGTGTGTACTTGTATGTGCGTGCGTGTGTGTGTGTGTGTGTGTGTGTGTGTGTGTGTGTGTGTGTGTGTGTGTGAGAGAGAGAGAGAGAGAGAGAGAGTGTGTGTGTGTGTGTGCGTGCGTGCGTGTGTGTGTGTGTGTGTCTGTGTGTATGTGTGTGTATGTGTGCCTGTATGTGTGTGTGTGTGTGTGTGTGTGTGTGTGTGTGTGCGCTTGTATATATGTGTGTGTGCGCGCGTGTGTGTGTACGTGTACGTGTGAGTGTGTGTGTATGTGTGTATATGTGTGTATGTGTGAGTGTGTGTGTGTTGTGTTGTATGTGTGTATATGTTTTTTGTTGTATGTGTATATGTGTTTATGTATATGTGTCCGTATGTGTGTGTGTGTATATGTGTGTGTTATGCATATGTGTGTGTGTGTCTGGGGGGTGGGGGGGTTGCACGTATATGTGTCATTTTGTTTCCATTATCTTTTGTTTTAAAAGAAAGCGGTGACTGAGCGTTGTTTTCCTCTGTTACTGCATGCATCTGCGCATCAGAAATACACATTTTATAAAGGTGAAAGGCCGAGCTTAACCAGAAGCCCTTTGACATTTAAGTGCCAAATTGGCCAATGATGTTCTGCATTCAGAGTATTTTGAGAAAAATATGGAACATACAGCTATGTTTATTGTTATCCATCAGCTAATATCGGAATGATACCGGAGCTTTCCCAGGCCATTTTAGGTTGATCATGCCAATCACACATGTCAAGAGTCAGTGTGGGATGTGTGCTTACTACATGTACACTGCTGGTCTGACGGCACAACTGTCTACAGGCCACACAGCCAACAGCTTGAGCGGTTCAGTAAAAATGTTTGTACAAGATTTACAACATCACCTGACATGATCGTACGTGGAGCTTTCAAGTTCTGAAGGAGTTCATTCACCAAGTACATAGTGTGTACTCATCAAACACCAGCTTCGTTGGACAGGGGTGTTCGAGGAAGTATATAATGGAGAAATATTCAATCACTGGGGTTGAGTTTTTTGTATCACTGTGCTCTGAGAACAGAGGTGTTGTGTTGTCAACAAGATGTGAGTATGTCGTTTCTTTTGCCGTGTGTAGTCCTTTGAAATTGTATGATTTTAAATAAGCTAAAATAGTATGCCTTGTCGAAGTTTTACAGTTCAATTGACGATAAATTATCCCTTTGTTTAAAAATACTATAAGCAAATGTGATGCATGTTGTGTTCCTTTTTTTACTGAATGCGTGGCCTGTTTTTAGAAATTGGTCTAGACATGTATAGACATAACACAGCTGAGCGTTTCTGTTCATTTCACTTTCTCTCCTTTCTTCGTGTGTTTGAAATATATATTATAGCTGTTGAACACATCCTCAGTAAAGACCTAAAGGTATAACAACTTACTCCCTCCCGTGATAATTCGTTGTCTGTATGCAAAACATCCGCATCCTAAAGATGCCTCTGTATAGAGAAGTAAGCAAGGATTAACGTTACCAGGGAAGACCTCATGAGCTGTGACATCAACATACCAGCTGGGCAGACATTGCCTGAGACAGAGTAAACTAGCGACAGCAGTGCACACAGGGCACAGTCAGGTGTGTACAGTGCACAACAGTTGGTAGTCAATAGAAGAGACACAGGCAGAAGCAGAACCTGAAGGCCGCACAACTCCTTCCCATGCCGCGCCTATGCATATTCCGGACAGGTCGTCTATAGCACATGAAGACCAGTATCAGGCGACAAAGCATCTGTCTTTCTTAACTGTTTGAAATGTACACTCTTACCCGAGCCCTTCCTTCTTCTTCCGACAATCAGATATGTCCAGTTCCTTTGGAACTCACTCCCTTCAATCCACTTCATGCTCACTCCTTTCCCACTTTCAACTCTGTACTAAAAACTCATCACTTCAAAAGACACTTGGAGAACTCTACATAAACATAAAAAGACATTGCTACACTCCACCTAAACATAAAAAGACACTTGCTACACTCCACCTAAACATAAAAAGACAATTGCTACACTCCACCTAAACATAAAAAGACAATTGCTACACTCCACCTAAACATAAAAAGACACTTGCTACACTCCACCTAAACATAAAAAGACAATTGCTACACTCCACCTAAACATAAAAAGACAATTGCTACACTCCACCTGAAACATAAAAAGACAATTGCTACACTCCACCTAACATAAAAAGACAATTGCTACACTCCACCTAAACATAAAAAGACACTTGCTACACTCCACCTGAACATAAAAAGACACTTGCTACACTCCACCTGAACATAAAAAGACACTTGCTACACTCCAACTGAACAAAAAAAGACACTTGCTACACTCCACCTAAACATAAAAAGACACTTGCTACACTCCACCTGAACATAAAAAGACAATTGCTACACTCCACCTAAACATAAAAAGACAATTGCTACACTCCACCTAAACATAAAAAGACAATTGCTACACTCCACCTAAACATAAAAAGACACTTGCTACACTCCACCTGAACATAAAAAGACACTTGCTACACTCCACCTGAACATAAAAAGACACTTGCTACACTCCAACTGAACAAAAAAAGACACTTGCTACACTCCACCTAAACATAAAAAGACACTTGCTACACTCCACCTGAACATAAAAAGACAATTGCTACACTCCAACTGAACAAAAAAAGACACTTGCTACACTCCACCTAAACATAAAAAGACACTTGCTACACTCCACCTAAACATAAAAAGACAATTGCTACACTCCACCTAAACATAAAAAGACAATTGCTACACTCCACCTAAACATAAAAAGACACTTGCTACACTCCACCTGAACATAAAAAGACACTTGCTACACTCCAACTGAACAAAAAAAGACACTTGCTACACTCCAACTAAACATAAAAAGACACTTGCTACACTCCACCTAAACATAAAAAGACACTTGCTACACTCCACCTAAACATAAAAAGACACTTGCTACACTCCAACTGAACAAAAAAAGACACTTGCTACACTCCAACTAAACATAAAAAGACACTTGCTACACTCCACCTAAACATAAAAAGACACTTGCTACACTCCAACTGAACAAAAAAAGACACTTGCTACACTCCAACTAAACATAAAAAGACACTTGCTACACTCCACCTAAACATAAAAAGACACTTGCTACACTCCATCTGAACATAAAAAGGCACTTGTTACACTCCACCTAAACATAAAAAGACACTTGCTACACTCCACCTGAACATAAAAAGACACTTGCTACACTCCACCTAACAAAAAAAGACACTTGCTACACTCCACCTGAACATAAAAAGACACTTGCTACACTCCACCTAAACATAAAAAGACACTTGCTACACTCCACCTAAACATAAAAAAAACACTTGCTACACTCCACCTAAACATAAAAAGACACTTGCTACACTCCACCTGAACATAAAAAGACACTTGCTACACTCCACCTAAACAAAAAAAGACACTTGCTACACTCCACCTAAACATAAAAAGACAATTGCTAAACTCTACCTAAACATAAAAAGACACTTGCTACACTCCACTAAACATAAAAGACAATTGCTAAACTCTACCTAAACATAAAAAACTGCTACACTCACTACATAAAAAGAACTGCTAACCTACCAACATAAAAAGACACTTGCTAAACTCCACGTAAACATGAAAAGGACACACGCTAAACTCTACCTAAACATAAAAAAGACACTTGCTACACTCCACCTAAACATAAAAAGACACTTGCTACACTCCACCTAAACATAAAAAGACACTTGCTACACTCCA
>CM060313.1:54907816-54937816 GCA_030674185.1 Monoplex corrugatus
CTTTCTGTTTTAGGAAATTGTCCACCGCCTGGGCTTGGACCGGATATCTAAGGTGGTCAGGCATCTCAAGGTCAAGTCATCCTTGGGACGGATGTCTTAACCACTTAGCTACTGGACAGTGGCAACATATAAGGAATTTTAAGCCCTATGAAATTTACTTGTGTTCCTCCTTGACCAGAATCCGCTGGAATTTTTTTCCGGCTGCTTCTGTCATTGCCTTTAGGGTCTATCCTGCAGAGCATCCTGAAAGGACACTGTGGCTGTGGCCGACAGAGGAAGAGCAGGGTGGCAAATTATCACAGACTGGACCAGTCTCAGCATGCCTGGCCTGCTTGGTACAGCACCTCAGACATAGACATGGAAGATTCTATCTGCTTGGTACAGCACCAGACATAGACATGGAAGATTCATCTGCTTGGTACAGCACCTCAGACATAGACATGGAAGATTCTGTCTGCTTGGTACAGCACCAGACATAGACATGGAAGATTCTGTCTGCTTGGTACAGCACCTCAGACATAGACATGGAAGATTCTGTCTGCTTGGTACAACACCAGACATAGACATGGAAGATTCTGTCTGCTTGTACAACACCAGACATAGACATGGAAGATTCGTCTGCTTGGTACAACACCAGACATAGACATGGAAGATTCTTCTGCTTGGTACAGCACTAGACATAGACATGGAAGATTGTGTCTGCTTGGTACAACACCAGACATAGACATGGAAGATTCTGTCTGCTTGGTACAGCACCAGTCATAGACATGGAAGATTCTGTCTGCTTGGTACAGCACCAGTCATAGACATGGAAGATTCTATCTGCTTGGTACAGCACCAGACATAGACATGGAAGATTCTGTCTGCTTGGTACAGCACCAGACATAGACATGGAAGATTGTGTCTGCTTGGTACAGCACCTCAGACATAGACATGGAAGATTCTGTCTGCTTGGTACAGCACCAGACATAGACATGGAAGATTGTGTCTGCTTGTACAGCACCAGACATAGACATGGAAGATTGTGTCTGCTTGGTACAGCACCAGACATAGACATGGAAGATTCTGTCTGCTTGCTACAGAACCAGACATAGACATGGAAGATTGTGTCTGCTTGGTACAACACCAGACATAGACATGGAAGATTGTGTCTGCTTGGTACAGCACCAGACATAGACATGGAAGATTGTGTCTGCTTGTACAGCACCAGACATAGACATGGAAGATTGTGTCTGCTTGGTACAGCACCAGTCATAGACACGGAAGATTCTGTCTGCTTGGTACACACCAGTCATAGACATGGAAGATTCTGTCTGCTTGGTACAGCACCAGACATAGACATGGAAGATTCTGTCTGCTTGCTACAGCACCTCAGACATAGACATGGAAGATTCTATCTGCTTGCTACAGCACCAGTCATAGACATGGAAGATTCTGTCTGCTTGCTACAGCACCAGTCATAGACATGGAAGATTCTGTCTGCTTGGTACAGCACCAGACATAGACATGGAAGATTCTGTCTGCTTGCTACAGCACCAGACATAGACATGGAAGATTCTATCTGCTTGTACAGCACCAGACATAGACATGGAAGATTCTGTCTGCTTGCTACAGCACCAGTCATAGACATGGAAGATTCTATCTGCTTGCTACAGCACCAGACATAGACATGGAAGATTCTGTCTGCTTGCTACAGCACCAGTCATAGACATGGAAGATTCTATCTGCTTGGTACAGCACCAGACATAGACATGGAAGATTCTGTCTGCTGGATCATATCACCCGTTCTTTTTACAAGCACAGCTGTTTGGGGGATCGCACATTGTTAATAGTGATAAGCATGATAATGATGATGACAACATGTACCAAGGCGATAACGATAATGATGACGGCGATGATGATAACGATAATGGTGATGATGGTGATATGAGTGGAATGTGTGGAGTTTGGAGTTTGTTCAAGAGGGATTCAGCTCACTCAGACAATTCCATATGAGCTCCGCCCAAATCCACCAACAACTGTCTGGCAGACTCCCTGAGCATGCGGAAAACACTGTGGGCTGGCAAGAATGTGTGGCGCACTGGTTAAAGCATCTACCTAGAATGCGAAAAACGCGAATTCCAATCGGACAAGGATCCCCCCTCCGCCCACCCCAACTTCCACTGAATCTTACGTGGTGGTCTGAAATGCAAGTCTGTTAAAGGAAATGGTGCATTGGGAACCTGTGTACAACATCCAGTCAACGCACTTAAACATCCCACTTTTAGCAAAGGAGTTGCTCCTGGCAGAATCATATAGCAAAATCCACTTTTTGACGTAAACAAAAATAAACTCATAAAAAGAGCAAAAACAAAAGAAACTGAGGAGTGGCTGTGTCCTTTGGCGGCGCACTTTCCCCGAAGAGACCAGTCTGAGCTTCACATGGTGAATCCATAGTGACAATGATAACAACAAAACATAGCAACGAATACAATAGAATACAGTACAATACAATACATAATAACAAAACATAGTAATGAATACAATACAATACAGTACAATACAATACACTACAATACGATACGATACAAGGCAATATAATACACTCTAGTCCAATCCATTAAATACATTATGGTACAATACAATTCATTGAATTCAATGCAGACGCTACAGTCAGCTTGGTAAGAGTTTAGCCTCATTTATCAATCTGAAGAAGACAGAGCTAGTGGGCAGAACTTTAGTGAAAAACCCAGCATTAGCATCGGCGATCACACCCTGAAGGATGTAAATGAATTCACCTACTTAGGATCCACAGTCTCCAGCGACCTGTCCGTCAACCCAGAGCTTGTCTGGCGGATAGGGAAAGCCATGCTGCCATAGTTAGCTGTCCAAGAGACTGTGGGAAAACAACAAGCTCACCAAAGCCACCAGGACTGGAGCGTACGGAGTCTGCGTACTGAGCATCCTTCTTTACGGCAGCAAGAGGTGGACAACTTACGTAAGCCAAGAACACCGGTTGAATAGTTTCCACCTGCGGTGCTTGCACCAGATCCTGGGCATTTTCTGGGAGGACTGTGCGCCAAACATGGACGTCCTGGACCAGGTCGTGTTTGGCACACAGTATGCCCTCCTCACACAACGACAACTGCACTGGCTTAACCGTGTCCGCCACTTGCAGGATGGCTGCATCCTCAAAGATACAGGAAACTCGCCACAGGATCCCAGCCCACAGGGCGCCCACTGCTGCAATACAGGGACATCTGTAAACGTGTCCTGAAGTCTGCTGATATCAATATGGACACGTGGGAAAAGACAGCTACAAATCGCTGTGCCTGGCGACAGGCTGTACGTGCAGACATCGCCATTGCAGAAGAAAAACGAACTCGACTGTAGTCGGACAGAAGAGAGAGAAGGAAATCTGAGGTAGCCATCACTCAACCACAGCCTTCAGCCTGCACGTGCGGTGTCTGTTTCAGGAACTACCATGCTAGAATCCAATTCTTCAGCTATAGCCGACACTGTCCCACATCCAGCTGTCTTCAACCGGGCACATCCACTGAGAGAGACCAGACGAAGCAATCACCATACCATACCATACCATACCATACCATACCATACCATACCATACCATACCATACATACCATACCATACCATACCATACCATACATACCATACCATACCATTACTGTAGCGTACTGTAGCTTACTGTAGCGTACCATACCATACCATACCATACCATACCATACCATACCATACCATACCATACCATACCATACCATACCATACCATACCATACCATACTAGCCATACCATACCATACCATACCATACCATACCATACCATACCATACCATACCATACCATACCATACCACATACATACATACCATACCATACCATACCATACCATACTACCATACCATACCATACCATACCTGTAGCGTACTGTACGTACCATACCATACCATACCATACCATGCCATACCATACCATACCATACTACCATACCATACCATACCATACATACCATACCATACCACACCATACCACACCATACCATACCATATCATACCACACCATACCATACCATACCATACGTACGTACTTACGTACTGTACGTACCATACCAACCATACCATACCATACCATACCATACCATACCACACCATACCATACCATACCATACCATACCATACCATACCATACCAACCAACCATACCATACCATACCATACCATACCATACCATACCATACCATACCATACCACACCATACCATACCATACCATACCATACCACACCACACCATACCATACCATACCATACCATACCATACCATACCATACCATACCATACCATACCATACCACACCACACCACACCACACCATACCATACCATACCATACCATACCATACTATACCATACATACCATACCATACCATACCATACCATACCATACCATACCATACCATACCATACCATACCATACCATATCATACCATACCATACCATACCATACCATACCATACCATACCATACCATACCATGCTGGTGATGATTTTACATTTACCTGTGAAAAAAAACAAGCACCCAGATTGTCAGCATGGCCAGGTCATCTTCTGTGTTTGTCATCAGGCAATATGTTACACAGCATTGTGTGCACACCTGTGTCCTGTACTGACGTGATCAACACATCAAAGGGAACATACCTGTAGTCTTCAACTGGCTCCCTTTCTTTTTATGTCTTCTGTTTGAAACAACAAAGGAAATTGAGATAGGGAGATGAGCGTTTGGGTCGATCACAGTGTATATGTGTGCGTGTGCATGTGTGCGTGTTTGAATATATGTGTGTATGTGTACATATATGAATGTGTGTGTGCACGCACACGTGTGTGTGTGTGTGTGTGTGTGTGTGTGTGGTGTATGTGTGTGTGTGTGTATGTGTGTGTGTGTGTATGTGTGTGTGTGAGTGTTAGAGAGAGAAGGAGAGAGGAGGGGGGGGAGACAGAAAGAGAGAGTGAAAGTGTAAGTGAAAAAGAGCACACCCAAGCCATGTGTATTTGTACGTGTGTGAGAACACATCTGTGTACATATGTGAGTGTGGGTATGTGCGTGAATGCACGTCAGTGTGCATATGAGTGTCTGTTTGCGCGCGCGCTCGTTGTGTGTGTGTGTATGTGTGTATGTGTGTGTGTGTGTTTATCTGTGTGTGTGTGTCTGTGTGCGCGCGAGCGCGTTTGTGTGTGTGTTTATGTGTGTATGTGAACGCGGGTCTGCATTCAAAAGGGAGAGAGGAAGAGATAGGTGAGTGGGAGAGAGAGAAAGACGAGCGGGCGAGCGAGCGAGACAGAGAGAGAGAGAGAGAGAGAGAGAGAGAGAGAGAGAGAGAGAGAGAGACAGACAGACAGACAGACAGACAGAGAGACAGAGAGAGAGAGAGAGAGACAGAGATACGAAAAAATGTGTGTACGGTCATAAAAAACTTGGTTTGTAGCATAACTACATGTACATCAATAAAAACAGTTGACGAATGGTTGATGTTTAATGTTTTGCACGCCCAAAGCTTTTTCTCTCTCAGCTATTGGTCTGTATACAAACCACTGGCACACCACAGAAGGAACATTTTCAAACGTATATGTGTCTATGTTATGTTGAATATCTGGCTTGTATTAGTCCCAGACCTTCCAGTCTGTTTTCCTATCTGGCTGCTGGTATTGATGTTGTCCATGCGAACATTTAATAATAGGTGTTATTACTCTGTATGGACACGAGCTGCCATTGTTATTAGTGACTGTTTTCAATTTGATACCTCGCTGCTACTATTTGTGTTAAAATTAAATGTAGACCGTTCATGAGCCAAGGATGGATTGGGAAAAAAAAGGTATTATTTTTCTTCTGCCGTTACACTCAAAAGTAAATATTTGTTCTTATTCTCCTTGTTCTGTATCCCTAACTGCCTCTGTCTCTGTCTGTCTGTCTCTGTTTGTCTCTCTTTCAGTCTGTCTTTGTCTCTCTGTTTCTCTTTGTCTGTCTCTCTGTCTGTGCCTCTGTCTCTGTTTGTTTGTCTCTCGTTCAGTATGTCTTTGTCTTTCTGTTTCTGTTTGTCTGTCTCTCTGTCTCTGCCTCTGTCTCTCTATCTCTTTCCTTCCTGCCCTCTCTTTCTGTCTCTCTTTGGTACATTTTATCTTCACCCCCTCTCTTCAAATTCCCCATCAGACGATGTATCACATTAGTCTTGCCTCATCGTGACACTGGTGTACATGCAGATCATTTGTAGTTGAGTCCGCAGATCTGTATATCTGTAGCATTTACATACGTGGGGTTTACACAGGCAGCCATTGAACCTTTTTCCTGTTGTTTTTACCTGTTTACTTACTTTCCATGTTATACTCACTTTCCTGCTTACTTACTGACTGCTGACTGACTGACTGACTGATTGATTGACTGACTGACTGATTGACTGAATGACTGATTGACTGACTGATTGACTGACTGATTGACTGACTGACTGACTGATTGACTGATTGACTGATTGATTGACTGATTGATTGACTGACTGACTGCTTGATTGATTGACTGACTGACTGATTGATTGACTGACTGACTGCTGACTGCTGACTGACTGACTGATTGATTGACTGCTGACTGACTGATTGACTGACTGATTGATTGACTGCTGACTGACTGATTGACTGACTGATTGATTGACTGATTGACTGCTGACTGACTGCTGATTGCTGACTGACTGACTGATTGATTGACTGATTGACTGCTGACTGACTGACTGATTGACTGACTGACTGCTGACTGACTGCTTGACTGATTAACTTACTGATTGACTGACTGATTGATTGATTGATTGACTGCTGACTGACTGACTGACTGACTGCTGACTGATTGACTGACTGACTGACTGATTGACTGACTGACTGACTGACTGATTGATTGATTGACTGACTGACTGATTGACTGACTGACTGACTTACTGACTGATTGACTGACTGACTGACTGATTGACTGACTGACTGACTGATTGATTGACTGACTGACTGACTGACTGATTGATTGATTGATTGATTGACTGACTGATTGATTGACTGACTGATTGATTGACTGACTGACTGACTGACTGACTGATTGATTGATTGATTGATTGACTGACTGATTGATTGACTGACTGATTGATTGACTGACTGACTGATTGATTGACTGACTGACTGATTGACTGACTGACTGACTTACTGACTGATTGACTGACTGACTGACTGATTGACTGACTGACTGACTGATTGATTGACTGACTGACTGACTGACTGATTGATTGATTGATTGATTGACTGACTGATTGATTGACTGACTGATTGATTGACTGACTGACTGACTGACTGACTGATTGATTGATTGATTGATTGACTGACTGATTGATTGACTGACTGATTGATTGACTGACTGACTGATTGATTGACTGACTGACTGACTGATTGACTGACTGCTGACTGACTGACTGACTGACTGACTGATTGACTGACTGACTGACTGATTGATTGACTGCTGACTGGCTGATTCACTGACTTATTTACTACTTTCTGTCTATTATGCCACTGGGATGAAGGGCAGCAGAGAAGATCCTTCATTTCTCTGTTCTGGGCCAGCCTATATATGGTGCACCTGGTGGGTTTAAAGGCCTTTAGTTCTCCTTCTGCTGTTCATCGTCAGATATTCTTAGGTCTTCCCTTTTTGTGTCTTGCTTCTGGTATCCAGTGGAGGGCAGTCTGTATGATGCTATTCTGCCCTCTTTGGATGCTTTCTCATTACTTGCTACTACATTGATGCACCAATTGTCCAGCTGGCACATCAGACACTCTTGTTGTCTTGCTGCCTTCAAGTCCACACCTTTCTCTGTCAACAGTACCAGCAATAGCAAATCTTACTGATTTCAGACTGCACCTCTGGCTAGCACCGGCGTGTGGATATGCCCTGGTGCCAACGAACCAGATTCCCAAGCTATGGGTAAATAGCTCCACTGCCTTGTGGACATCTCGGGAGAGAATAAAGCTAAGGGAGTTAACCCTGAAAAAAAATCACCCTACAGCCTTGTAGGTTGTCGTGGGAACGACAAAGGCTAGCGGAGAGACAGTAAAGAAACCGATGGAAGGCAACGGGAAACCACCATCGTATTTTCCCCAGGATATTCATGGATGGACAGACAAAAGGAAAATGAAGATAACGACGTAAATAGTTGCTCCTATGGAGCACCTTCGTCCGGTAGGGACTCAGTGTTGATGGAAAAGATCTACGAATATTCAGAAATATGTACTGGGAACAAACAGCTGCAATGAGAATAGAAAAACGACATAAGGTCTTTCCAAAACATCAAAAGAGGAGTCAGACAGCGTTGTATTTTGTCACCAGATCTGTTTTCATTTTACAGCGAAAACATCATTAGAAACCTAGAGGAAGACCCTGATTTAAAGGTTGGAGGAAAAAATGATAAACAACATTCGATACGCAGATGACACCATGCTAATTGCAGTAAATGAAAGGGACCTACAAAACCTTGTGAATATACTTGAAATAGAAAGCAAAGGTAAGGGGTTGGAACTAAACAGCAGGAAGACTGAAGTCATGGTGATCAGTAAAAAACATGAAATCCCCTTATGCAAAATAACAGCAAACGGCACGACCTTGAGACAGGTTGATAAGTTTAAATACTTGGGAACGATCATTTCATCAGACGGCAGATGCACATCAGAAATAGCCGGCAGAATCGGACAAGCCAAAACAGCATTCAAGAATATGACAAGCATTCTTACCACCAAATGCATATCGATTAACATCAGGAAGAGAGTTCCTGAGTGTTGTATAGAACCGATACTGTTATACGGTTGTGAGGCGTGGACAGTCAGCAAGCAAAGCCAGAACAAGATTGAGGCAGCCGAGATGTGGTTTCTAATCAATCGACTATCAACTATGTTTTGCAGATGGTCCTTGTGCCTACCACTGAAGTCTATCATAATTCGTTTCGAATAAAATAATGTATACCAAATATATAAGGTGTGTGTATGTGTATGTGTATGTGTATGTGTATGTGTATGTGTATGTGTATGTATATGTGCGCGTGTCTGTATGTTTGTGTGTCTGTATATGTTTTAATTGGTTTCTATTTCTGTTTCAGTTTTTATTTCAGTGATTCTTTGGTAATTGCTGGGATGTATTTATTAGTTTTTTTTATTGTTGTTGTTGTTGTTGTTGTTAGATTGATCTCTTTCTTTCTCTGTCTGTTTGTCTCTTGTTGTGGTTTGTTGTTAGATTGATCTCTCCCTTTCTCCGTCTGTTTGTCTCTCTGTGCTTATTCACTACCATGACTGAATTATTGTCTAATGCTTATACCGAACGAACACTGAAACAAACAAATAAACCAACCAATCAACCGAGCAATTGGAAAAAAAAAAAGAAAAGAAAAGAAAAGAAAAGAAAAGAAAGAGAGAAAGAAACAAACAAAAATAAGACATGACTATTTTTTCTCTCTCTTTCTCGTCTTTTCACTCTATCTCTGTCTCTGTCTGTCTGTCTGTCTGTCTCTGTGTAATGGAAATACATTAAAAGTCAAAGAAGTGCGTCATTGTATGTACCAAAACGCAATTATTACGTGTTGCATACAATGACGCAGTTGTCTGATAATACGTGAGAAAGTGATGAGTATGTGCTATGGTAACGAGGACATAGTTGGGTTTGCGTATTGCATACGATGAAGTAGTTGTGTAAAAGTACTATAGCAACGAGAAAATAATTTTGGGGAAGATAACGATAGGCCTATAGGCCTATTAGACGAAGATAACAAGCACAGGGAGGTGGGTGGTCTCTTGGGAGAGGACGGAAAGGATGGTGCAACGGCACCAGAGGCGTTGGTGGTGGTCCGGCAGACTTCACTAAGACTGGGAAGTTTGTGCGTCGGAGCCAGAAGTTGTGTGGTAATCCGGCAGACTTCACTAAGTCTGGGAAGTTTGTGCGTCGGAGCCAGAGGTCATGCAGTAATCCAGCAGGTTTCTAAGACTGGGAAGTTTGTGCGTGGGAACCAGAGGTATCCCGATGGCGGCACTTTACTGCCACCCAACAAGAACAGTGGCTACTGTGTCTGATTGAAGTGTGGGCTGAATGGAGTAATACTGCCAGACTTCAGTGGACAAGGCTGTGCTCGTTTCTTTTGGAGCTACTGACGGTGGTGATAGAATCACACAGGACACTGTGGATTTGGATCTGCTTCGTGCTGCCCTTGATGAGAGCATTCTCTGCAGGCTACTACCAAGAAGTGCTTTTAACTGTGGGAATTGTATCAAGAAATGAACATATCTGTGGTTGATAGAGTCATGTACTTGATGTGACCAAAGAAGATTGGTAACAGACTGCTCAATTCAATTTCATAATTGCTGCAGTGTGGAACTTGGGTAGTGAGCGATCTATTGTTACTTGTTTGATTTTTCGTATTGTGTGCTTTATGGGATCTTATATTTTTCTTTGAGAGTAAAAGAAAAATAAATTAAAAAAAAAGTGTAAAACATGTGATCGAGTTCTTGACTCCCCTTCTCATCACACTCTGTCTCTCTCTCTCTCTCTGGTCCCCCTCTTCTGCCTCTCTTTCTCTTTCTTTATCTCTTTTCATTATGGGGTCCGTTGCATTTCCTAAGATGCCCAGGTCCTTTAATCGTTATTTATCCCAATAATTTGCCACTCTTTCTCATGTACTTTGTGAAAATTCAGTCTAGGGCTTGTAAACGATCGCTGTTTCTGACCATTGTGTGTGTTATTTATTTACATAATGGTTCTCCCTCTCGTTTCCACCTAACTGTATTCGTCATCGTCGTCTGTTTCGTTTTATTCCTCCTGTTCTTTCTCTTCCTTTTCTTATCCTTCTTTATCATCTGGCTCGTTGGTCTCGGGGTATGATTCTTACATGGGCATGAAAGATCACGGGTTCAAATCTGTGACGAACCTGTTTCATTTTTGTGGGAGGGTTGACTCTTGTAAACTTTCCGTTTCCGTTTCACAAGATGACGTCTCCGCGCTCGAAATGAATTCCATATGCACAGGTGCCATGTGATGGAGAAGATCCAGAATGATCACGGCACAAGCCTTAAGCCTGCACATAAACCCAAGAGCTCGCCAGGTCCTGTGGTCCTACCTAGATAGTTCCGTAACCCTGAGGTCGTAGGGGAGTGAGGTGGCAGAGACTTCAGTTTTTCCCGGGGCCAACATTATGAGGGCGGCGCCCATCCCCTCTCCCTCGATTCAAAATCATATTCATATTTACATTTTTTTACCAAGACTTCAGAAAGGCGAGAAGGCTAACTGGTCTTCGAGGGGTAGGACCTGGGAAATTAACCTATCTCTCCAATGCTTTTTTTTTTTTTATCAAGGCAGCTGGGCAGTGCCCTGCTCTTCACGATTTTCAATTGCTGTGGGATGTTTAGCGTGTGCAGCCAGAAAGCACATGGTCTGACTCGTTTTTCGTCCCCTTCCGAAGGACTAGACGTTCAATTTGATTTTCCGGTCAAACTGAGAAGAAAAGTAGAAGCTTCTAGGGGAGCAACCCCAAAAAGAGCCGTGGACTCAAGATTGATGTCAAGTTCAGTCCCTGCCCGCGACATTAAAACTGGCCTTTTTGTTGCCCATCTTAATGCTACAGTCATTTTCTGTCATAGGTCCTGTCTCCTCCCCCCTCCTCCCCCCTCCGTCCCCTTCTATTTCAAGATCTTTTTAGGGCTTTGGATTTTAGATGCCGGAGAAGTCGTTTAAGAGCCCATATGGAACTGTCCGAGTGCAATGAATCTCGTCCTGAATAAACTCCAAATAAGAACCTATTGAGGATAAAAATGGCTTAATCGAGATATCAGATGAAGTTAGCGCCGACCCCCTCCTCCTCCCCCAGCTTCCTTCTCCCACCTGTACTTGTGAAACGACCAGCACACTGTCTGACAACATGGTCCATGAACAAGCCATCAACACACGACCAGCACACTGTCTGTCTGACAACATGGTCCATGAACAATCCATCAACACACGATCAGCACACTGTCTGTCTGACATCATTGTCCATGAACAATCCATGAACACACGATCAGCACACTGTCTGTCTGACAACATGGTCCATGAACAATCCATGAACACACAATCAGCACACTGTCTGTCTGACAACATCGTCCATGAACAATCCATGAACACACGATCAGCACACTGTCTGTCTGACAACATCGTCCATGAACAATCCATGAACACATGATCAGCACACTGTCTGTCTGACATCATTGTCCATGAACAATCCATCAACACACGACCAGCACACTGTCTGACAACATGGTCCATGAACAATCCATCAACACACGACCAGAACACTGTCTGACAACATAGTCCATGAACAATCCATCAACACACGACCAGCACACTGTCTGACAACATGGTCCATGAACAATCCATCAACAGACGACCAGCACACTGTCTGTCTGACAACATGGTCCATGAACAATCCATCAACACACGACCAGCACACTGTCTGACAACATCGTCCATGAACAATCCATCAACACACGACCAGCACAACTGTCTGTCTGACAACATGGTCCATGAACAATCCATCAACACACGACCAGCACAGTCTGACAACATGGTCCATGAACAATCCATCAACACACGACCAGCACAGTCTGACAACATGGTCCATGAACAATCCATCAACACACGACCAGCACAGTCTGACAACATGGTCCATGAACAATCCATCAACACACGACCAGCACAGTCTGACAACATGGTCCATGAACAATCCATCAACACACGACCAGCACACTGACTGTCTGACAACATGGTCCATGAACAATCCATCAATACACGACCAGCACACTGACTGTCTGACAACATCGTCCATGAACAATCCATCAACACACGACCAGCACACAGTCTGTCTGACAACATCGTCCATGAACAATCCATCAATACACGACCAGCACACTGTCTGACAACATCGTCCATGAACAATCCATCAACACACGACCAGCACACTGTCTGTCTGACAACATGGTCCATGAACAATCCATCAACACACGACCAGCACACTGTCTGACAACATCGTCCAAAAACAATCCATCAACACACGACCAGCACACTGTCTGACAACATGGTCCATGAACAATCCATCAACACACGACCAGCACACTGTCTGACAACATGGTCCATGAACAATCCATCAACACACGGCCAGCACACTGACTGTCTGACAACATGGTCCATGAACAAGCCATCAACTCACGACCAGCACACTGTCTGTCTGACAACATGGTCCATGAACAAGCCATCAACACACGACCAGCACACTGACTGTCTGACAACATCGTCCATGAACAATCCATCAACACACGACCAGCACACTGTCTGACAACATCGTCTATGAGCAATACATCAACACACGACAAGCACACATGTCTGACAACATCGTCCATGAACAATCCATCAACACACGACCAGCACACTATCTGTCTGACAACATGGTCCATGAACAATCCATCAACTCACGACCAGCACACTGTCTGACAACATCGTCCATGAACAATCCATCAACTCACCAGTTTGGAGAATAGCGGTTGACAGCAATGATTAAATTGTATCACAAGCATTGCTTAGATGGCGTATATGTACATGTATTTGTATATGTTTATGTACATGTATATGTATATGGATATGTGTATGTATATGTACATGTATATGTATATGTATATGTGTATGTATATGTATATGTATATGCATATATATATGTATATATACACATATGTATATGTATATATATATATATATCTCTCTCTCTATATATATATATACATATATATATATGTCGAGAGAGAGAGAGAGAGAGAGAGAGAGAGACAGACAGACAGACAGACAGAGACAGAGACAGAGACAGAGACAGACAGACAGACAGACAGAGACAGGGACAGAGAGACAGAGAGAGAGAGATAGGTAGATAAACAGACAGACAGTCAAATAGATAGATGCATAGATAGATAGATAAATGGATGGATGGATAGATAGACGGAGAAATAGATAGATTTACAGACAGATGAGTGAGTAGATAGGTAGATAAACAGATAGACGAACAGACGGACAGATAGAGAGACACATACAGACAGACAGACAGATAGACAGATAGATAGATAGATAGATAGATAGAATGATAGATAGATAGATAGACAGACAGACAGACAGATAGATAGATAGATAGATAGACAGACAGACAGATAGATAGATAGATAGATAGATAGATAGATAGATAGATAGATAGATCCATGTGATGTTCATCAGTTAATTCAACAACACTTACAGAGGCATCGTTGAAGGAAATATAATGACACCGGATTCTGTGGTCAACGTAGTCCAGGGCACACTGATCTCGTTACATTTAGACCCCAGACCCTAAAGATACGCGGCCTTGGTAGGAACTAGTCGGGACCAACAAGACACCGGAATGATTTAGACTAATCCAGCACACAATCTACCAGTCATCAGCCTTCATTTAACCTCGGCCACTGGAAGTTGATAGGTAGAAGAATTACTTCCCACACAGTGTCTTGATGTCACGGCTGTTGTCTTATTGGGAATGCATCCGACAGGATGGTGCCGGAGTCATGTACTAATGGCTCAGCCCGTTTGTCAGAGACGTGAACACAGAGACCGCCATGTGTACTGCTTCGTTTTCTGCCTTGCCAGCATTGTTGACAACAAAATGTCATCAGTCGTGCACAGCGCTCTTTCCAAACTCACTTGGGCTCACTGTACAGAGGTTTCAAGAGAGATTCATCACACTAGGACAATCCCATATGCGCTCCACTCAAAAATCAGCCAGCAAGTATCTGGCAGATTCCCTGAACCTTTGGAAAACCATATGGTCTTGAAATCGGAAGGGAAGGGGGTGGAATTGGGACCTATAAAACATTAAGCTGACATCACCGGAATGGTGGGAACATTAAGATGGGCAGCCAACAGGCCAGTGTTTAATGTTGCAGGCCGGGATTGGACTCCAGGTGTTCTTGAGTTCACGGATCTATCCAAAGAAGCAAGCAGCCCGTGTTTAAACACTTGTGGCCTGTCTGGGGGATCGAACCCAAGACCAACAGGTTATCCGCTTGTTGCTCTGTCCATCACGTACATTACAAGACACAGTGTAACACATACTGAAGAACTGATATATCACAGATACATGCACATATCAGAATAATACATTGATACACGTACACAAATGAATGTATACCAACAACATATAACAATACATGTTTATACCCATAGTTATAAACGTGTACATACATGAATGGTTACAAGATGCCATATGCTATGAGTAGTGGTTAGTTATGGATCTATCATTAGTAGATGAGCAATTAGGATACCGGTATCAACGATGGAAGGTCTGAATGAACAATGAATGAACAGTATGTTGTCTGGGTATGGGTTTCCTATCATTCTGCTTGTTTAGTGCATACTGCGCAGGCGCTATTTCGCTGCATAGTCTGGTAGGTGACGGGTGAAGATTTTTCCTATCCCCAAAGTCAACATATATTCAGACGTGCAAGGGTGTAAATCATCTTCATGGACATCAAACAGGCAGTTCTGTAAACCATAATATTGTGTTCGGTGATTTATTCAAACATGAATACACACAGCAAACACATCCCCGGAAAGGAATATGACAGCTGCTCATACATGCACACATCAAAATACACATATTAACACACGTGCACAAAGAGATGTATGGTTAGATGTTGTCGGTATGTGTTCATTTGTGTACGTGCATTAATA
Source organism: Monoplex corrugatus (assembly GCA_030674185.1). NCBI lineage: Eukaryota > Metazoa > Mollusca > Gastropoda > Littorinimorpha > Ranellidae > Monoplex > Monoplex corrugatus. Next base: position 54,923,628 of record CM060313.1, read on the forward strand.
CGTGTATTCTGATATGTGTGTGAATGTGTAATTGTCGTATTCCGTTTTCAGGGTGTGCATGCGGGTAAATGTATGTTTCCGTAATCCACCGAATAGTACACGGCTCACAGGATCACGTGTTGAGTGTTCAAAGTACCCATAGATACCATGATGGTTGACGCCCTACAGGTATGAACATGTACTGACCCAGAAGGTCAAACAGTCTCCACTCTTCACCAACCAGACACCGCCAGGTTGAATCGAAACTCAGACTTTCTATCTGGATATCAGACAACCTAACCACTTTGGCCGTCTCGCCCGTCGGTATCTACATGATATTGCTGGTGATCACTGTGATGCTTGACCGGCGGCACAGGTCAGTCCACGCGTATATAACAGATTTCACAGCTACAAATATCTGTAGTTTGTGCTGACCCAAATCCTCTGCAGCAGTGTGTGTGTGTGTGTGTGTGTGTGTGTGTGTGTGTGTGTGTGTGTGTGTGTGTGTGTGTGTGTGTGTGTGTGTGTGTGTGTGTGTGTGTGTGTTGTGTTGTGTGTGTGTGTGTGTGTGTGTGTATGTGTGTGTGTTTTGTCCTTAGGCCTGCACAACTTGGTAAACATAGTTTCAGTTTCAGATTTCTCAAGACAGCATGTCCGGTCTCGGAAAGCTCTGTATACACTAACACCACCAGTGTGATGGAAATAGATCTGGAAATAACCGTGACGTATACTACAAGCCTGCCCTTAAATCCTATGCGCTGGCTGGTCATGATTTTAACAAGAAACACCTGAGGGTGGTGGATGGACCCAGAGCATCAATACCTCACCATTGACTGGACAGTCATCTTCCATATCCTGACGGTAGACGGTAACCATTTCGCCAAGCAAAGAGGGGACGTACGTGCTCTGTACGACCCATGATGCATTCATTGATGTAACGTCTTTTCAAGCCCACTCATCAATGACCTTGTTTACAAGCCGATTGGCAAGGTGGACAGATAACAAACTCCGGAACATGGGCACAGGACGCGCACCATTGAAGTTCTACCAGCCTGGCGGGTTCTATACAGTAATGTCTGATGATGATGGACTCTGTTGTAGATCCGACTGGTCTTCATACTGGTCTTCACAGTCTGATGTGGGTCTTCATGTGGGATAGAACAAATCTTAAGGCATACATTCTTCCACAAGGCACTGTTTGAGAACAAGTCCTGTTGTATATTCTTCCACAAGGCACTGTTTGTGAACAAGTCCTGTTGTATATTCTTCCACAAGGCACTGTTGTGAACAAGTCCTGTTGTATATTCTTCCACAAGACACTGTTTGTGAACAAGTCCTGTTGTATATTCTTCCACAAGGCACTGTTTGTGAACAAGTCCTGTTGTATATTCTTCCACAAGACACTGTTTGTGAACAAGTCCTGTTGTATATTCTTCCACAAGGCACTGTTTGTGAACAAGTCCTGTGTATATTCTTCCACAAGACACTGTTTGTGAACAAGTCCTGTTGCCATCGTCTTTTGGATAGCAGCTGTTTTGTGCTGTTCAGATTAGGACATTTATTTCCCTCGCCCTCGCTATTCACTGTCTCGCCACTTGTGCGCGAGCTTGCTAGCTTGTGAAAAACGGACCACTGATTGTGTTTTGTGTGCACTGCCATCATACTGTTGTTTCTCCTTGTGCCAACCCCTCTTCATGTCTTGGGTGTGAGCGAACCATCACCCGCCTGCCGGGCATGGAGGCTTTTTGTGACGAGTGTACAGACGGTACAGACGGTACAGAAGCTATAATGTCTGTCACCACGATGGAACGTTAAAGTGGGCAACTTTCGGTTACCTTCCGGATTGTCTCTATTGTCACATTAGTTGTGTGTGTGTGTGTGTGTGTGTGTGTGTGTGTGTGTGTGTGTGTGTGTGTGTGTGTGTGTGTGTGTGTGTGTGTGAATGCGTTCAAGTGTTATATGTGTGTGTACATGTATGTATGTACATGCTTGAGTACATATGTACTCCGTCCATGTCTGTGTAAACAATAGGGTCTGAAAGTGTTCTTGGCTCTGTAGATTGATATTTGTAACCAACACACACTGGTATCTGGGTCAAGGCTTTCGATGCATTGGCATTTTGGTCTCAAATACATGTATTTAGCATCCTTCTCTCTCTCTCTCTCTCTCTCTCTCTCTCTCTCTCTCTCTCTCTCTCTCTCTCTCTCCCCTCCTCCTCCTCCTCCTCTTTCTTGTCTTTTGATACGTTCTTCATTTTTTGTAAAACTATAAATCGTCCTGATATCAGTCTTCCACTATTATTATTAAAACAAACAATGATAATAATGATACTGATAATAATGATAATGATGATGATGATGATGATACTACTACTAATAATAACGATAACATTATCAATATTATTGTCATTATCATTATATCAATATCATTATTATTACTGCTGTGATTAGTCTTTGTAGTTGTGGTGATGAGTGTTATTGTTTTCATTTATTAGTCTCAATCTTATGATTAAATATGTTTTCTCTCTGAATTCTAGTTAGATTTTTAGCAAATGGCAGGCATAGACAACTGAATTAAAGTCAGTTCAGTTCAACCACTATGTGTTGTCAGATGAACAAATGTTAAATTGACCACACCATCTGTGATTGTTGTGTGTTGTTGTCTGTACCAGTGGAAGATGAAGTGTGTATGACTTAAAATGTGAGCTGCTTCTTTGCTCAGTTTTAGAAAGAATGTTACGTGCTTGTCTTTTAAAACCTATTCCTGGGGATGATTATGAAATCAAAAGCTTGAAAATTACCGTAGTGTTTCGTTGTTTGCTGAGAACTTCCTTTAAAGATGATCCATTCAGTATTCATTCAGTCTTCATTCCTCCTTCCTTTCTCGTTCTTTTCTTCCCCCATGCCCCCCCCCCCCCCCCCCCCCCCCCCCAAGAATCACCCCTCGCTGTTCTTCGCCTTACGTTCACATGGCGCCAGTCACCCACTACAAGAGGTATTGATTCTGTCCAGTGGTTTGAAAAGTGACAACACATGTAGTGGATAGATGTTTCACTATACCATTAGCCTTCAGTGCGCCGGCGTGGTTTATGGTTTCCGGGGTCAGCGGAAGTCTCATTATTCGGCGCGTGGAGCGGGCAACGTAGAGGTAATCTACCGTCTCCTAGGAAGCGCCAGTTTTTTTTCCCCTAGAGTGAGACTGTAAGTACTTGCCTTTTTAAAAGTAGAAAAATGAGAGAATGGAAGAGTAGTGAGAGGGTTGGGGTGGGACATAGATCTGTCTACTTCTCAGTTGATCTGTCGGTACGTCTGTCTGTCTGTGGGCAAGAAATGGGGAAAAACAGACACGTTCATTGCTAAATGTGGCCTGATGATGTGGATGGCGAACAAAACAAAAGAGAAGACGCACAGTAAACCACTAGGAAAGTCAGTACAAAACAATGGATACAGGAGATCAAAGCACCACTAAATTTCAGACACATAGCTTTCCCTTTGTACAAGCAGTAGAAGTAATGTGTACGTTGGAGGTCGACGGCCGACCGCTTTAATGCGTTTTGAACGATGGTGGTACCTCCACGAGACGGTGATTTACAATCTGATGGGGAGTCCAGAGAGATCAGTTTCATGAGAAGGAAAACGAAATGGCAACGGCTTTGTGTTACACTAATTACCAATGGCCTGGGTGCTGGCATATGAACGGACATGAACACTGTGCAGACTCAGCTTTCAAATCTAATTTTGTTTTGTTTTGCTTTTTGTGTGGATGATTTGCTTTTGAAATATTTTTATTTGAGAGAGAGAGAGAGAGAGAGAGAGAGAGAGAGAGAGAGAATATGTTCGTATATTAATAATAATAATAATTACAATATTTATATAGCGCAAAATCTTGATAAACTCAAATCTAAGCGCTGACTATTGGAGACTAGTGACATGAGCACAGTATATCTTTTTTACGTCCAGCTGTCACACATGAAGGCATACACTAATACTCATATATATTCTGTATTAATACAGATAAAATAAACTGGCATAAAGACATAAAATAATGCAATGTATTGAGAAAGATGAGTAGGGAGAGAGAGAAACAAAGACAGAGAGAGAAAAGAAAGACATGTAGCGTGTGTGTCTATATCTTTGTTTCTTTTTGTGTCTTGCATGCTATTAATGAAACCTATTTGATTTGTATTACATTATGGTGTTTGAATTTTGAATTAAGACTGACAGGCCCGTATTCTACACTTAACTTTGATAAAATATTCTGGATTCAGAGAGATACGCACATCTGAAGTGATGGTGAAGAAATTTGAACAACACTCTCACTGATGTAAAATGGATGAAACTTGACTGTGTGATCCCAGTCTTCCCAACGAGCCCATTGCACGCTCAGCTGTGAGCAGGAGGCAGCGTGGGCCATAAAAATCCTACAGTAATGTTTGGACTTGTGGGGCTTGAAACCATCATGAAAAACCTAGAAGAATACCCTGGATTAAAGGTTGGATGAAAAATGATAAACAACATTAGTTACACAGATGACACCGTGCTAATTGCAGAAAATGAAAGGGACCTACAAAACCTTGTGAATATAATAGAAATAGAAAGGAAAAATAAAGGGTTGGGGCTAAATAGCAAGAAGACTGAAGTCATGGTAATCAGTACAAAACATGAAACCCCCTCATGCAAACTAACAGCAGACAGCACAACCTTGAGACAGGTTGATAAGTTTAAATATCTGGAAACGGTCATCTCACCAGACAGCAGATGCACATCAGAAATAGCCAGCAGAATCAGCCAAGTCAAAACAGCATTCAAGAAGATGAAAAGCATTCTTACCAACAAATGCCTATCAATTAACATCAGGAAGAGTGTTCACGAATGTTTCATGTATATAGAACCGATAATGTTATACGGTTGTGAGGCGTGGACAGTCAACACGCAAAGCCAGAACAAGATTGAGGCAGCCGAGATGTGGTTTCTAAGAAGAATGTTCCATGGACAGCAAAGAAAACAAACGAGACAATCTTGATGGAGGCAGACACAAGAAGATCATTGATAAGAAAGATTAGGAAAAGACAGGCAACATTTATGGGCCATTTAATGAAGAAAGGGGAATTAGAGCACCTGGTAGACCCAGGGAGAAAATATTGGACGGATTTGAAGAGCGGCTGAGGACAGACAGTGTGGAAGATGATCTTGTGGCAACAAGGGATAGAAGCATATGGAGGGCCATGATTGCCAAAGCCATGCGGCAGGGCACATGATGATGATGATGATAATGGGGGTTTGAACTCACAACCTCCCAGTCTGTAGTCTGTTGCGCTAACCACATTGCCATGTTGACTGTATCATCTTTTTGTTTTGAACACAAACTGAACATGTTATTGTTCACTAAGCCTGTTTTCGTTCAAAATGATAACAAATCAAAACCATTTCTGGTTTAAAGATGGTAAACTTTCCAAAACACAGAAAAAAACAACTTTGATAGCCTGTATCAGTTAAGGAGACAAATCAAAGGAGTTTGTACAATTTGGTATTGCTTTCTCTTTTGAATGTCTTTTGTATTGCTATAAAGAGCATGACTGGTGGGGATCGACTATGAATTAAGGCAAATGGAAATGAATTGTCACAGTCCCAAGAAAGAGAAAGAAGGGTTGTTTCCCTTGCAAAGGTGATAACAAGCAACAACAAAGAGACAAAAGAAAAAACAAAGAAAGATCTTTCATCCAACAGAATGAACTATCTGGTCTAAAATACAACACAAAATAAAACAGAAACCTTTAAGAAGAGAACACACACAAAGAACACAGACTACTGATGACTGCATATCAGTTATAATAATTATAATTACAATATTTATATAGCGCAAAATCTTGATAAAATCAAATCTAAGCGCTGAAAACACACACACCACGCACGCACGCACACGCATGCACGCACGCACGCACACTCACGCACCCACGCACACACACACACACACACACACACACACACACACACACACACACACACACACACACACACACACACACACACACACAACACACACACACACACACACGGCTACAAATGGGGAGAAAGAACAAAAACAATGGAAAACCATAGAGAGCACATTATATACAACCATATATTGCAATTGTGATTCCCCTCCGAGTGGAGCAGGCCGCAGAGGGGATTGAGTGAGGTCAGGATTTTATGCAGAGGAGAAAAGGTGAGTTTTGAGAGCGGACTTGAAGGAGACAAAAGTAGGTTGTGACGGACTGAGAGAGGAAGTTTGTTCCAGGAGAGCGACCAGAAACAGAGAAGGCTCGTGGACCATAGGTATTGAGCTTAGTGCGTGGAAAGCGAAAAGTCAGAGGATCGGAGGCAGAGCGGAGGGTACGTGAGGGAAGATAGATCTCAAGTAGGCTTGACAGGTAATCGGGGGCTGCGTTATTGAGGCTTTTGTAGCACATGGTGTCTAGTTTGTACTGTATGCGCTTTGATACAGGGAGCCAGTGAAGTTGTGCCAGGAGAGAGAATATGTGGTCAGCTTTTTTCTTTTTGAGTACAAGGCGTGCAGCATGTTTTGAATGCGCTGTAGGATGTGAGTGGTGGAGGCAGGAAGACCGGACAGGAGTGAATTGCAATAGTCAATGCGAGACATTATGATGGAGAGAACGAGTTTTGCAGTTGTTTCCACAGAGAGATACTTCCTGATCAGGCTTATACGATGGAGGTGATAGTAGCAAGATCTGGCAGTTTGAGAAACAAAGTTGTTCATGGAGAGGGTAGAGTCAATGCAGACACCAAGGTTTTTAGCTGAATCAGAAATTGGGACTGATGTGTTACATAATGGGAGAGAAAGAGGAGGCAGCTGAGAAAGTTTCTGATGGGGTGCCAATGAGGATAGCTTCTGTCTTGTCATCATTTAGCTGAAGTTTGTTGTATGTCATCCAATTTTGATGTCCGAGTAACACTCAGTGGTGCGAGTCAGGAGGCGCTGTATATTGTCAGGTGAGTCACTGTCTTGAAGTTGGGTGTCATCAGCATAGAAGTGGTGTTTTATAGAATGGGAGTTGATGATGGTGGACAGGGGGGAGGTGTAAAGAGTGAAAAGAACAGGGCCAAGGACAGATCCTTGTGGAACACCACAGGTCAGGTATGCAGTTGAGAGTAAGTGCCATTGATGAGAACAGTTTGTTTTCCGTTTGATAGATAAGACGTGAACAGGAGAGAGCAATGTCAGAGATGCCAAAAGTATGTGAAGTCTAGAAAAGAATCCATGATCAGTGGTATCAAAGGCTGCAGACAGATCAAGGAGTGTGAGGAGAGAGACTTTGCCAGTATCAGTTGCAAGGAGGAGATTGTTGAGAATGTGTAGCAAGGCAGTTTCAGTGTTTTGGCACTGGCGGTAGGCTGACTGGAAAGGATTGAGGAGATTGTTGGCAGAACAGGTGAGAGTTCATTGGTTGAGGACAACTTTTCAAGCAGTTCATACACCCAGGTAGGTATAGTCCAGAAGACCCTCGCTGCGTCATTATTCAGGGTCTTCAGTGTGAAGGCCTAAGGGCTTTCCATTCAAGGACCTTACTGACACAGCCACTCGCTGACCATGCACAAAACCCTACGCGCTGACAAGATCTTGAAATGGGGAGGGGGAAATGGACCTATAAAACACTAAGCTGACACCATCAGAAAGATGGAATCATTAAGATGGACAACCAACAGGTCAGCGTTCCTTGTTGCAGATAGCAGATCTTGACTCCATGGTTCCATCAAAAGAATCGGTCACCACGCATAGAAAGTATGTGATTAACCCTTTGACTCCCGCAGCCTGTCCACCAGCATCCTGCATTGTCAACCATGCTAGCAAAACAAAAACATAACCCTTTGACTCCTCCCTATCCACCAGCTTCCTGCAAGCTGGTGGATAGGGTAAGGCAGTCAAAGGGTTAAGTTTTTGCAGTTGATGAATAGGGTGCGGGAGTCAAAGGGTTAAACCCGCAACCCGTGCATAATGAGTACAGTACTCTAACAAGTGAGCTAACCAGCACAGCACTCTAACAAGTGAGCTAATGAGTACAGCACTCTAACAAGTGAGCTAATGAGTACAGCACTCTAACAAGTGAGCTAATGAGTATAGCACTCTAACAAGTGAGCTAACCAGCACAGCACTCTAACAAGTGAGCTAATGAGTATAGCACTCTAACAAGTGAGCTAACGAATAAGCACTCTAACAAGTGAGCTAATGAGTACAGCACTCTAACAAGTGAGCTAATGAGTACAGCACTCTAACAATTGAGCTAACGAATACAGCACTCTAACAAGTGAGCTAACGAATACAGCACTCTAACAAGTGAGCTAATGAGTACAGCACTCTAACAAGTGAGCTAATGAGTACAGCACTCTAACAAGTGAGCTAATGGGTACAGCACTCTAACAAGTGAGCTAATGAGTACAGCACTCTAACAAGTGAGCTAATGAGTACAGCACTCTAACAAGTGAGCTAATGAGTATAGCACTCTAACAAGTGAGCTAATGAGTATAGCACTCTAACAAGTGAGCTAACGAATATAGCACTCTAACAAGTAAGCTAATGAGTACAGCACTCTAACAAGTGAGCTAATGAGTACAGCACTCTAACAAGTGAGCTAATGGTACATCACTCTAACAAGTGAGCTAATGAGTACAGCACTCTAACAAGTGAGCTAACGAATATAGCACTCTAACAAGTGAGCTAATGAGTACAGCACTCTAACAAGTGAGCTAATGAGTACAGCACTCTAACAAGTGAGCTAATGAGTACAGCACTCTAACAAGTGAGCTAATGAGTACAGCACTCTAACAAGTGAGCTAATGAGTACATCACTCTAACAAGTGAGCTAATGAGTACATCACTCTAACAAGTAAGCTAATGAGTATAGCACTCTAACAAGTGAGCTAATGAGTACAGCACTCTAACAAGTAAGCTAATGAATACAGCACTCTAACAAGTGAGCTAATGAGTACAGCACTCTAACAAGTGAGCTAATGAGTACAGCACTCTAACAAGTGAGCTAATGAGTACAGCACTCTAACAAGTGAGCTAATGAGTACATCACTCTAACAAGTGAGCTAATGAGTACATCACTCTAACAAGTGAGCTAATGAGTACAGCACTCTAACAAGTGAGCTAATGAGTACAGCACTCTAACAAGTAAGCTAATGAGTACAGCACTCTAACAAGTGAGCTAATGAGTACAGCACTCTAACAAGTGAGCTAATGAGTACAGCACTCTAACAAGTAGCTAATGAGTACAGCACTCTAACAAGTAAGCTAATGAGTACAGCACTCTAACAAGTGAGCTAATGAGTACAGCACTCTAACAAGTGAGCTAATGAGTACAGCACTCTAACAAGTGAGCTAATGAGTACAGCACTCTAACAAGTGAGCTAATGAGTACAGCACTCTAACAAGTGAGCTAATGAGTACAGCACTCTAACAAGTGAGCTAATGAGTACAGCACTCTAACAAGTGAGCTAATGAGTACAGCACTCTAACAAGTGAGCTAACGAATATAGCACTCTAACAAGTGAGCTAACGAATATAGCACTCTAACAAGTGAGCTAATGAGTATAGCACCCTAACAAGTGAGCTAAAGAGTACAGCATTCTAACAAGTGAGCTAATGAGTATAGCACCCTAACAAGTGAGCTAATGAGCCCCCATTACACATGTCGTAACTGACCAGTTGCTCTATACTTTGCCTGCTTCATTTTGTATTTTTCATTTCTTCTTCTGCAGTTCTTGATTTTGTTCCTTGGATTGAAATGAGGACGATGTTATATCGTAAATGGCATTGTGTATTGTAAGTAGAAAAATGTTAAAAAACAGAAAACACATGTCTGGATAGAACTCAGTACATGTATATCACATGCAAGAACTGGAGGTCATTCTGAACTGAAACGTTTTAAGGTTTACATTGTTTTCTCCCATTAATATTAAAAAAAAAGCTTTTTGAGTAAAGTGCAGATGTTCTGAGTTTTGCCTTCAAAACACAAAACTAATGTTTGTTAATACTCGTACAATGGAGAATGCATTTTCGTTCAAAACAATGAATTCTTGCTGTTGTTCCTCTTAATGGTGTTGTTATTGTTTATCTGATTTCAAATCCATCGTTTTCCAGAGAGCTTCTAGGATTATCAATCTCGATATCATGTCACTGTGATCCTGTGTGATTGTGTGTGTGTGTGAGATTGTGTGCATGTGCGTGCGTGCGGGTATGTGTGCATGCGTGTATATGTGTGTGTATGTGTGTGTGTGTGTGTTTGTGTGGGTAATTACATGTGTGTGTGTGAGTGTATTTTCAATTCATCCGTATTCACACACACACACACACACACACACACACACACACACACACACACACACACACACACACACACACACGCACGCACACACACACACACACACACACAACACACGCACACACAAACACACTCACACATAACACTCACACACGCACACACACAACACACACACACACACACACACACACACAAACACACAACACACACACACACACACACACACACACACACACACACACACACACACACACACACACAACACCACACACATACACACGCACGTACGAAATCAAATTTGAGGAAAACAGAAATTTGAATGTTTACAACAGCGCACTCAGGTCTGTGCTTGACAACCACGCCCCTCTCTGCCAGCGTAAGGTTCGCCCCAGGAAATTTAACCCTTGGTTCAGTTCCATCTCTGAGCAATTTTGCAAACTGAAACGCGAACGTCGTCAGGCAGAGAGGTGCTGGCTGAAGACTAAATTGACAGTTCATAAAGAAATTTACGAAACTGCAAAACACAAGGTCATCGATCTTGTCGAGACTGCAAAGCGGGCATTTTATTCTGCAAAGATTATGGCGAGCAGATCGTGCAAAGAAATTTTTCAGACTTTCAATTTTCTGCTCGGGAAACAAGACGCCTCCCTATTACCCAGTGATTATTCCCCTGATACATTGCCCACTGTTTTTGCTGAGTACTTCTCTGAAAAGATTAGGAAAATTAGAACTGCTTTTGCCTCTTCTGATACCACTGTACTGGATGTGGATTGTTTTGTAGGAACTCCCCTCACGGCTTTTACGCCCGTCTCAGAAGATTTTGTTTTGAGCGTCTTGAAAAGTACTGTGCCAAAATCATGTGAGTTAGACCCCATCCCCACCAAACTTTTGTACGAAAACATTGATGTTGTTCTCCCTACCATCACAAGCATCATCAATGATTCTTTAGCTTCCGGTTCGGTCCCTAGTGATTTCAAGACAGCAGTCATTAGACCTTTGCTGAAAAAGCCTTCTCTGGACAAAAACGTACTGAGCAATTACAGGCCCGTATCAAATTTACCTTTTTTATCTAAAGTTTTAGAAAAGGTCGTGCTGAGTCAGCTTCTTGGTCATCTGGAAGCCAACAACCTGTGTAACCGTTTTCAGTCAGCCTACCGTGCTGGCCATAGCACTGAGACCGTCCTACTTCGTGTTGTAAACGATATTCTGTCTGCTCTTGACGAAAACAAACTCTCTGTTCTTTTGCTCTTGGACAACTCCGCTGCTTTCGACACCATCGACCACAAAATTCTCATTTCGCGACTTCAAAACGTTTTTGGCATCTGTTCCACAGCCCTCCAGTGGTTTCATTCGTATCTGCTGGATCGAAAACAGTATGTATCGGTCGATGGTCATAATTCTTTATCACTTCCTCTTGATTTTGGTGTTCCGCAAGGCTCGGTGCTAGGGCCAGTTCTGTTTGTCTTGTATACCACCCCCCTGTCTGAGGTCATTGAGCGCCATGGAGTTAGTCACCAGCTTTTTGCAGACGACACACAGCTTCAACAGGCATGCAAACCTGCAGACATTGACAGTACCATACAGACACTACAGACATGCACGGATGATGTAAGGACATGGATGACTGACAACATGTTAAAACTTAATGACAGTAAGACTGAAGCTCTTCTGTTTTCTGGTTCTTCAGACTATAATCCTCCACTTCCAACTTCTATCACTGTTGGCTCTTCTGACATCTCTTTCTGTCCAAAAGCTAGGAACTTAGGTTTCATTCTTGACTCTTCTCTCTCCATGAAAGATCACGTTTCCAAAGTCTGCCAGCTTTCTTATTTTGAATTGAAAAGGATTGGATCTATCAGAAACTTTCTCAGTGTAGATGCCACCAAGATTCTTGTCACTTCCTGTATTCTGTCGAGACTTGACTACTGTAACTCTCTCCTCATGGGCTGCCCGAACACTGTTCTCTATCCTATGCAGAAAGTTCAAAATTCAGCTGCACGCCTTATTCTTAAGGCATCCCGTCAACAACCTTGCACTCCTTTGCTTCACCAACTGCACTGGTTACCAATATCTCAGAGAATTAAGTACAAGACTGCTTGCATCTGCTTCAATTCTATCTCTGGTTCTGCTCCTGAGTATATTTCTGATATTCTGCACTTGTATACTACATCTCGGTCTCTCCGCTCTTCCTCTGATTCAAGACTCCTCAGGCAGATACAGTATAACCGCAAATCTCATGGCTTTCGCTCACTTTCGCATTTCGGTCCCCAGTTTTGGAACTCTCTTCCCAAGAAATTACGCCACTCTCCGTCCATTTCTTCTTTCAAGTCAAACTTGAAAACACACCTTTTCCAGCAGTATTTCGACATCTGATCACTTTTCCCCACATCACCTTGTCGGCTGGCTGATATGTGTAATTGGATTTTGTGTATGCGCGTGGGGGTGGGGGGTAGTAGGGAAGGGTGGAATAATAGTTTATATGGAGTAACTGAGTGAAAAGTGTTTAATTGGAATGAATCTGATATTTGATTGAATTGCGTGGTATGCATATTTTGAAGATTGCGAATGTAAATCATTATGTTATGTGATTATGATGTATGTATGTATTTGATTGTCATTTGATGATGTGTAAGTTGTTGTGTAGTCTTGTATTTACTGACTTCCTATTATATCTCCCATTCCCCAGCGCCTAGATCCAGTGGCTTAGTGCGCTTTATAAGTCCTAGGTATTATTATTATTATTATAATGGACACTATTTCAAGGCTGAGGGATGTTTGTTAGGAAAAATGGCCCACGATATAAAACAAAACGTGTTTGCAACAATTCATGACTCGCTCTTTGTGTGATTATTACCAAACTTTTAGGACTATGCAGGAAAAGGACTCGTTATTAAAATCAGGCATAATGGGTATGGCTTGAGCTTTGATTCAGAATAGTCGTAAAAGTTGACAACTGAAACGAAAATATATGACATAGAATTTAATTGTCCAACCCTATCGATAATAGCACATAGGCCAAACTTTTACGCACCTGCCTTCGCTGACCTACTTGAATCAAAACGTCAGATAAAAGGCACACTGGAAAAGAATTAGAAATTAAAACAAACAAACAAACAAACATACATACATACAAAACAAACAAACAGACAGACAAGCAAACAAACAAACAAACAATCAAACAAATAGGAATGGAGTAAAGCGAATAGAAATATTCGAATGTATGCATGTATTTGTGTGTGTGTGTGTGTGTGTGTGTGTGTGTGTGTGTGTGTGTGTCTGTGTGTATGTGTGTGTGTGTGTATGTGTGTGTGTGTGTGTGTGTGTGTGTGTGTGTGTGTATGTGTGTGTGTGTGTGTGTGTGTGTGGGTATGTATGTATGTGTGTGTGTGCGTGTGTGCGTGTGTGCGTGTGTACTTGTGTCTATGTCTGTATGTGCCTGTCTGTGTCTGTGTGTGTGTATGCTTGTGTGTGTACGCTGTTTGAAAGTGTGTCTTTGTGTATGTACGCGTGTGTGAATGTATGTGAGTGAGTGAGTGAGTGTGTGTGTGTGTGTGTTCGTGTGTGTGTGTGTGTGTGTGTGTGTGTGTGTGTGTGTGTGTATGTGTGTGTGTGTGTGTGTGTGTGTGTGTGTGTGTGTGTGTGTGTGTGTGTTCACGCTCCCTCTCTCTCTTTTTCTGTCTTTCTCATTGTCTCTTTCTCTCCTCTTTCCCAGTCTCTCTCTTTCTCTGTTTAATTGATCATTTACGGCAGTATCCAGCCCGAGTTGTGAACGGTACAATGAGTTTAGTCTTTGAAGTGATCTTTTTCTTTTTCTGTCTCTGTTCTGAGTATCGTTATATCTCGGTTTGTCTCTTTGTCTGTCTGTCTGCTTCTCTCTGTCCGTCCGTCT
>CM060313.1:54942816-54945316 GCA_030674185.1 Monoplex corrugatus
GCTGGTTCTCTCTGTGTTGTGTCTCTCTTTGTCTCTGTCGCTGGCTGTCTCTGTGTTGTGTCTCTCTTTGTCTCTGTCGCTGGCTCTCTCTGTGTTGTGTCTCTCTTTGTCTCTGTCGCTGGCTCTCTCTGTGTTGTGTCTCTCTTTGTCTCTGTCGCTGGCTTCTCTGTGTTGTGTCTCTCTTTGTCTCTGTCGCTGGTTCTCTCTGTGTTGTGTCTCTCTTTGTCTCTTGCTGGTCTCTCTGTGTTGTGTCTCTCTTTGTCTCTGTTCTGGCTCTCTCTGTGTTGTGTCTCTCTTTGTCTCTGTCGCTGTTCTCTCTGTGTTGTGTCTCTCTTTGTTCTCTGTCTGGCTTCTCTGTGTTGTGTCTCTCTTTGTCTCTGTCTCTGCTGGTTCTCTCTGTGTTGTGTCTCTCTTTGTCTCTGTTGCTGGCTGTCTCTCTGTGTTGTGTCTCTCTTTGTCTCTGTCGCTGGTTCTCTCTGTGTTGTGTCTCTCTTTGTCTCTGTCGCTGGCTCTCTCTGTGTTGTGTCTCTCTTTGTCTCTGTCGCTGGCTCTCTCTGTGTTGTGTCTCTCTTTGTCTCTGTTGCTGGCTCTCTCTGTGTTGTGTCTCTCTTTGTCTCTGTGCTGGCTTCTCTCTGTGTTGTGTCTCTCTTTGTCTCTGTGCTGGTCTCTCTTGTTGGTCTCTTTGTCTCTGTCGCTGGCTCTCTCTGTGTTGTGTCTCTCTTTGTCTCTGTGCTGGCTCTCTCTGTGTTGTGTCTCTCTTTGTCTCTGTCGCTGGCTCTCTCTTTGTTGTGTCTCTCTTTGTCTCTGTCGCTGGCTCTCTCTGTGTTGTGTCTCTCTTTGTCTCTGTGCTGGCTCTCTCTTTGTGTGTCTCTCTTTCTCTGTGCTGCTCTCTTTGTTTGTCTCTTGTCTCTGTCTGGCTCTCTTTGTTGTGTCTCTCTGTCTCTGTGGTCTCTTTTGTTCCTTTGTCTCTGCCGCTCTCTCTGTTGTTTCCTCTGTCGCTGGCTCTCTCTTGTCGGTCTCCTGTGTTCTGTCTGTGTCTCTGTCTCTCTTTCTCTAAATGATGATTGAATAAAAGAAACAAACTGTTCTCAAAATGAAGAAAGAAAGCAAGGTATTAACAACAACAAAAAGCAAGCCCAGCAGCAGCAGCAGCAACAACAACAACAACACACGCACAAACACACACACCATTCTCTTTCTCTCTCTGTCTCTCTTTGTCTCTGTTTTTCTGTCTGTCTGTCTGTCTGTCTGTCTCAAAGTAAAATGAAATAAAAAAAATAAAACAAAATAAAATAAAATAAAATAAATGAAATAAAATGAAATATAATAAACAAAATAAATAAAATGAAATAAAATAAGATAAAATAAAATAACAAAATAAAATAAAATAAAATAAAATAAAAATAAAATAAAATAAAATAAAATAAAATGAAATATCAAAAACAAATAAAACAAAACAAAATAAAATAGAGTAAAATAAAGAACATAAAACAAAATGAAATAAATAGAATAGAATACAAATAAAATTCAACAAAAAATATTACAGAAATAAAAAAAAGGAGGTAGATTTAAAGGCCAATCATCCACACGAAAGGAAATACAAATTAGGTTTGAAAGCTGAGTCTGCACAGTGTTCATGTCAGGTTATATACCAGCACCCAGGTCATTGGTAATTAGTGTAACACAAACCCTTTGCCATTTTGTCTTTCCTCTCACAAAAAAGCAATCCCTCCCTCCCCCCCCCCCACCCCTCTCTCTCTCTCTCGATGTCAAACCGCCAGACTTTAATTTACCGTCTTCTGAAACTACCCAGGGTCGTTTAAAACGTATTAAACCGGTCGGCTATTGTCGACTGTGGGTCAAACATTAATTCCACTGATGCTACAAAAGAAAAACAAAGTACTTTGCTCTTGTGTATCCACTGCCTTCGTGGCTTGCTTGGTGAGTGGAATACAAAAGAAACCAATCCCTTTGTGCAACTTGAGAAGGCTGTTGTGTCGGTGATATACCAATTATGTGGCATAGCTTTTAATTCATGTACAGTACATGAGCAGATGCTATTGATGCACGTGCGAATTCAATAAACTTTGAAATCGGCAATCAATTGCATTTACTCAAAAATCAGTCACTGGTCAATATGAGACTAAAGAAATAATCCCTTTCACCTGTGCAACTCAGCCTTTTTCATAATCTCTTCATTTCTAGTACAAAACAAACAAACAAACAAACAAAACAAACCAAACAAACAAACAAACAAACAAACAAAAAAAACTTACTATAAATAGATAAATAGATACATAAATAAATAAACAAACAAAAAACTCATGAAAATAAATGAATGAGTGAATGGATAAATAAGTAATTAAGTAAACAGACAAATAACAAAAAAATAAATTGGAGGGCTGATTGTACAACTGGTGGAATGTTCTTTTTAAAAAATTTTCTTATCATTTATATAAATAGTCATCTCATGATCATGATCATGATCATCATCATTATC
>CM060313.1:54952816-54955316 GCA_030674185.1 Monoplex corrugatus
TACGGCCTATTTACGTCCCCTCTTTCTCAACTATTTCTAATACAGGTGTTAAAATGAGCATTTTCTTTTTGTTTGCATAAGCCTAATCAGGCCTTTAATCATCATAATCGATGAAAAGTTCTTTGAATTTTGGAATTTCGTCCAAAAATAGGTTTTAAAGACAACAAAGACCGAAAAAGGCGCAGTCACTGTTGCTGTGCTCGCTGCTGCTGACGGTACAAAGTTTTCAGCTCTTGTCATATATTCCGACAGGGAAACAGGCATCTCCTACACTGTGCTGATCTGCAGCTTCAGGTAGCAGATAATGTGCGAGTGACGGCACTTAAAAAGGTTGGGTGACAAGAGAAGCATTTCTCAAGTGGATCCTGTCAGTTCTCGGCCACTCAAATTAACGTCGCTTGCTAGTCTTTGACAACTACAACGCTTATAGAACAGCTCCAGTCACAGATGCTTCGCGCGTCCAAGATGTGGACCTGTTTGTTATATCTGTGACTGCACTTCTTTTCTGCAACCAGTCGACATCATCATCATCATGTGCCTTGCCATACGGTGTTGGCGATCATGCCCTCCATACGAATCCATATTTTGTCGCTGCAAGTATATTCTCACATTCTCTGTGTGTTCATTCACTCCGTCCAGTATTCCTCCCTGGGTCTGCTCTTTTCCCTCCAGCTTTACTATTGCGACTAGGTGCTCTAATTTCTCTTGCTTCATAGAATGTCCTATGAATGTTACTTGTCTTTTCGTGATCTTCTTCAGTAATCGACATCATCATCATCATCATCATCATCAGGTGCCCTGCCGCATGGCGTTGGCGACCATGGACTTCCATCCATCTCTATCTCTCGTTGCCCTAGCATCTCCCCCACCCTCCTCATCCCCAGCCACTCTGCAAGTCCATCCAGCATTCTCTCCCTGGGTCTACCTGGTGCTCTCTTTCCCTCCAGCTTTCCCGTTGTGACCAGGTGCTCCAATCCCCCTTCGTCATAAAATGGCCTATAAATGTTGCCTGTCTTTTCCTAATCTTCCTTATGAGTGATCTACTTGTGTCTGTATTCTTCTTAGAAACTACATCTCGGCTGCCTCAATCTTGCTCTGGCTTTGCTTGCTGACTGTCCATGCCTCGCATCCGTACAACAGTATTGGTTCTATATAACATTCAAGGACTCTCTTTCTGATGTTAATTGATAGGCATTTATTGGTAAGAAAGCTTGTCATCTTCTTGAATGCTGTTTTGGCTTGGCTTGGCCGGCTATTTCCGATGTGCATCTGCCGTCTGATGAAATGACCGTTCCCAGGTATTTGAACTTATTAACAATGTATCAAGGTTGTGCCATTTGCTGTTATTTTGCATGAGGGGATTTCATGTTTTTTATGATCACCATGACTTCAGTCTTCCTGCTGTTTAGTTCCAACCCCTTACTTTTGCTTTCTATTTCTAGTATATTCACAAGGTTTTGTAGGTCCCTTTCATTTTACTGCAATTAGCACGGTGTCATCTGCGTATCGAATGTTGTTTATCATTTTCCCTCCAACCTTTAATCCAGGGTCTTCTTCTAGGTTTCTCATGAAGTTTTCGCTATATAGTGAAAACAGACAAAAGACAACCCTGTCTGACTCTTCTTTTGATGTTTTGAAAAGAGCTTATATTGTTTTTTATTCTCATTGCAGCTGTTTGTTCCCAGTACATATTCCTGATTATTCGTAGATCTTTTCCATCAACATTGAGTTTCTCGAGTTGGTTGATCAATTCTTCATGTCGTACCCGATCGAAAGCCTTGGTATAGTCAACAAAGCATAAATACAAATCCTTATTCATCTCAATTGACCTCTGTATGATAGTTCTTAGGATGTATATGGCATTAATAGTTCCATTTCTTTCCACAAATCCACACTGTTCTTCTGCTACTTGTCTTTTGATTCTATTCCTTGTCCTCATCATGATTATTCTTAACAGGATTTTTGTTACATGACTCATCAAACTGATTGTGCGATGGAGTTCGCATTCTATAGCCCCTGTCTTCTTTGGAAGTGCAATGAAAATTGATTTTGACATATCTTTGGGGATTTTTCCAGTGTCATAAATTTCATTTGGGAGGACTGTTATTTTTTTTATGCTAAATTCCTCCAGGGCTTCAATCATCTCTGTAGTAATGTTGTCTGGTCCTGGGGCTTTTCCTGGTTTCATCTTTTTCAGTGCTGCTCTAACTTCATCTTTCATTATGGGTGGTCCTTCAAAGTTCTTTTTATAATGTGTTCTTCGTTTCGTCATCCTCAAAAAGGTCTTTAATGTACTCTCCCCATCTGTCTAATATTTTGTCTTTTTCCATGATAAGCGTGCCATTTTTCAATTTTAAGCAACCAGTTGATGTGCATGTATTTTTCCTGTGGACAATTTCGTCAATTCGTCTGTACATACCCTGAGGATCCATTTTGTGTCGTTCTTCTATCTCTTTGCATTATGTGTTCAGCCAAGCTCCCTTAGCTTCATTGCACCTAT
>CM060313.1:54960316-54962816 GCA_030674185.1 Monoplex corrugatus
CAATTTGTTGTATACGATACTGAGGCTGGATGTTCTATGGCAGCAATGGGATCAACATCTCTGTCTGTCTGTCTGTCTGTCTGTCTGTCTCACACTACACACTCACACACACACACACACACACACACACACACTCCACCACACACACAACACAACACACAACACACTCTCTCTCTCTTCTCAATACACAAAAACACACGCGAGACACTCACACAGACACACGCAGAGACACATACACCCAGACACACACACGCACACAGATACACAAAAAGAGAAAATATCAGGTATTTTTTTTTTTTTGCAAATGATTAAAAAGATGATGGCCTCAGATAATCACCAGAGTTACGAGTCTCAGTCATAATAAAGACATCTGTTTGTGTTCTGTGAGAATAATTCATTGACCTAAAAATCGGCATTTGACACCATGGACATAAAATGACAATCATCTTTACATACCCCTCCGACTTCTCACATCAGCTTTTACTGACTCTAAATGGAAGTATTTAATTCAGAGCAGAGCAAGTATTACAAAATCTTTCTCAAAACATCTATGAGACAGTTCACGCACTCACCTACTTACCTTGCACTCCTTGTCAAGTTGTACAGCGATGAGTAAAATACGGTTGTCAATCAAATAACACACCAGTCAGTGCTAAGATGTATCAAGTTAAGCCTGACTGCTGATAACAAACGATGAAGTCAGTCGCACATAGCGGGAGGGGTCAAGTATAAGAGTTCTGTAGACAAGAGTCCATTTCTAGGAGTTGTCATATGCACACGCACATAAAAATACACATAAACATACACATACACAATACATACACACACACACACACACACACACACGTCACACAGCAATGGATCACTTGATTTGGCTACCAACCCAGATGTCAAACATCCCTATGGAAGCAAAAGGCGGGCGTGTCAATTTAATCTTTGTGCACATACTGACTTACTAGTGCCAGATATGGACATAAGACAAATCACTTGAGAGAAAGATCACAAACTGTGAGATACGATGTCTCACAAGAGCTGAAGGCAAGAGCAGGACAGGTATGATTAGAACCGAACATATCGAGAGATGGTTGAAACAACACAAAACAGCGGATACAGTAGTGTGGCCACCAGAGCAGGGTGACAGTCAGTCAGCACTTGGAGCATACAGCACAGCACCAGATGTACGGGCTTCACAGTCAACATGTACAGCACCAGATGTACGGGCTTCACAGTCAACATGTACAGCACCAGATGTACGGGCTTCACAGTCAACATGTACAGCACCAGATGTACGGGCTTCACAGTCAACATGTACAGCATCAGATGTACGGGCTTCACAGTCAACATGTACAGCACCAGATGTACGGGCTTCACAGTCAAAGGCAGAACACGATGATGCTAGACATGGAGTGGTGGACACACTCCACATGTACAACATCACTGTACCATACTTCCCATTTAACTACAGACTGCTTCACTGTACCATACTTCCCATTTAGCTAAAGACTGCTACACTCTACCATACTTCCCATTTACCTAAAGACTGCTACACTCTACCATACTTCCCATTTACCTAAAGACTGCTACACTCTACCATACTTCCCATTTACCTAAAGACTGCTACACTCTACCATACTTCCCATTTAGCTACAGACTGCTACACTCTACCATACTTCCCATTTACCTAAAGACTGCTACACTCTACCATACTTCCCATTTACCTAAAGACTGCTACACTCTACCATACTTCCCATTTAGCTACAGACTGCTACACTCTACCATACTTCCCATTTAGCTACAGACTGCTACACTCTACCATACTTCCCATTTACCTAAAGACTGCTACACTCTACCATACTTCCCATTTACCTAAAGACTGCTACACTCTACCATACTTCCCATTTACCTAAAGACTGCTACACTCTACCATACTTCCCATTTACCTAAAGACTGCTACACTCTACCATACTTCCCATTTACCTAAAGACTGCTACACTCTACCATACTTCCCATTTACCTAAAGACTGCTACACTCTACCATACTTCCCATTTACCTAAAGACTGCTACACTCTACCATACTTCCCATTTAGCTACAGACTGCTACACTCTACCATACTTCCCATTTACCTAAAGACTGCTACACTCTACCATACTTCCCATTTACCTAAAGACTGCTACACTCTACCATACTTCCCATTTAGCTACAGACTGCTACACTCTACCATACTTCCCATTTAGCTACAGACTGCTACACTCTACCATACTTCCCATTTACCTAAAGACTGCTACACTCTACCATACTTCCCATTTACCTAAAGACTGCTACACTCTACCATACTTCCCATTTACCTAAAGACTGCTACACTCTACCATACTTCCCATTTACCTAAAGACTGCTACACTCTACCATACTTCCCATTTACCTAAAGACTGCTACACTCTACCATACTTCCCATTTACCTAAAGACTGCTACACTCTACCATACTTCCCATTTACCTAAA
>CM060313.1:54967816-54980316 GCA_030674185.1 Monoplex corrugatus
GACAAAAAAGGAAAGAAAGCGAAAGAGAGACAGGAGAGAGAGAGAGAGAGAGAGAGAGAGAGAGAGAGAGAGAGAGAGAGAGAGATTGATTTTGACTGATTGATTGATTGATTTGGTTCAGTTTTTACGTCGACACCCACCTCAAGTGATATGGCCGACGGGGATAACCATCCCAGGGAAGTGGGGGAAGGGGGCAATGATGTTAAGATGGGACAGTGAGAAGGCCAGTTTTAACGTAACACGCCCCGGGATTCGAACCCACAACTATTAGCATGTGAATCCGACGATCAAACCAACTGAGCTACTGGGGCTTGCGAGAGAGAGGGAGAGACAGGGAGGGAAGGAGGGAGGGAGGGACTGCTTTTGTGGGAGGAAAGAGAAAATGGCAAAGACTTTGTGTTATACTAATTACCAATGACCTGGGTGCTGGTATATAACCTGACATGAACACTGCAGACTTTGAGAGAGAGAGAGAGAGAGAGAGAGAGAGAGAGAGAGAGAGAGAGAGAGAGAGAGAGAGAAGAGAGAGAGAGAGAGAGAGAGACAGACAGACAGACAGAGAGAGACAGAGAGGACTGTGGAGTGTGTGTTGAGAATACCATTTACGAGACATCACGATTATTTATTTATTTGTTTGATGTCCGCTGTTGTTGATAATGATGCTGTTGTTATTGCCGTCTTCTTTTCTTTCTCCTTGTGTCAGTTTCTTGGCTGAAACAGAACTGGAAGGGTTCTCTTCTTTCGGTGCCAACGATGGCGTTTTACATTCTCTTTTATGATTTCCTTTTTTGTTCAAAGAAAAGAGAATACTTGGCTTTTATCTTTATTGCTTCATCCTTTGCTAACGCTCTGACTCTGTCTGTCTGTCTGTCTGTCTCACTTTTTCTCAATCTTTCTCCCTACCCCTCTCTTTTCTGGCTTTTCTTTCTCTCTCCTTGAGAGGGAGGAGAGAGAGAGAAGAGAGAGAGAGAGAGAGAGAGAGAGAGAGAGAGAGAGTGCGTGTTGTGTGTGTGTGTGTGTGTGTGCACGTGCATGTGTGTGCATGTGTGTATATGCATGTACGAATGCGTGGGGTGTGTGTGTGTGTGTGTATGTGTGTGTGTGTGTGTGTGTGTGTGTGTGTGTGTGTGTGTGTGTGTGTGTGTTTGTCAATCTCTGTCCATCTATTTGTCTGTGTCACCTCCACCACCACCACCCCCTCTCTCTCCACACCTCTCCTGTTGAATCATACACTTTGAAATGAAAACAAGATAGCCAAGCCATTCAAGCAATCTCCTTTTTCACACAAAAATTATCACAGTCGATGCAGATTTTGTACTTCTCAAGGTAACAGTGACCTTGAACAACTTTCATGTGAGCTAAAACCCGACTTCTATGGAGGACAACGGTACACTGTGAAAACAGGTTTGAAATATTGTCACAAGTTCCCCAAAAAGTGCCGTTTGTATGCCATCCTCAAAAGGTGCTGATTTCAGGTATTGTTTTGTCCATGTGACCTTCCCTGTGGAAGGGAAAGGAACTATTAATGCCATATACATCCTAAGAACTATCATAGAGAGGTCAATTGAGATGAATAAGGATTTGTATTTGTGCTTTGTTGACTATATCAAGGCTTTCGATTGAGTAAGACACGAAGAATTGATCAACCAACTGGAGAGACTCAATGTTGATGGAAAAGATCTACGAATAATCAGAAATATGTACTGGGAACAAACAGCTGCAATGAGAATAGAAAACAATATAAGCTCTTTCCAAAACATCAAAAGAGGAGTCAGACAGGGTTGTGTTTTGACACTAGATCTGTTTTCATTATATAGCGAAAACATCATGAAATACCTAGAAGAAGACCCTAGATTAAAAGTTGGAGGGAAAATAATAAACAACATTCGATACGCAGATGACACCATGCTAATTGCAGAAAATGAATGGGATCTACAAAACCTTATGAATATACTAGAAATAGAAAGCAAAGGTAAGGGGTTGGAACTAAACAGCAGGAAGACTGAAGTCATGGTGATCAGTAAAAAACATGAAATCCCCTCATGAAAAATAACAGCAAATGGCACAACCTTGACACAGGTTAATAAGTTCAAATACCTGGGAACGGTCATTTCATCAGACGGCAGATGCACATCGGAAATAGCCGGCAGAATCGGCCAAGCCAAAACAGCATTCAAGATGACAAGCATTCTTACCAACAAATGCCTATCACTTCACATTAGGAAGAGAGTTCTTGAATGTTGTATAGAACCAGTACTGTTATACGGATATGAGGCGTGGACAGTCAACAAGCAAAGCCAGAACAAGATTGAGGCAGCCGAGATGTGGTTTCTAAGAAGAATGTTGAGGATTCCATGGACAGCAAAGAAAAGAAACGAGACAGTCTTGATGGAGGCAGACACAGGTAGATCATTCATAAAGAAGATTAGGAAAAGATAGGCAACATTTATAGGCCATTTTATGAGGAAGGGGGATTTGGAGCACCTGGTCACAACGGAAAAGCTGGAGGGAAAGAGAGCACCAGGTAGACCCAGGGAGAAAATGCTAGACGGACTTGCGGAGTGGCTGAAGACGAGGAGGTGGAGGAGATGCTTGGGGCAACAAGAGATAGAGACAGATGGAAGTTCATGATCGCCAACGCCATGTGGCAGGGCTCCTGATGATGATGATGATGATGACGACGACCATGACCTTAATATCTTGTCCCTCAAACGTACCCATTCACAAGTCACACCTTTGACCAAATTTTTGTGAAGTTCCATTCAGGAACAAATGAGAAAATCTTGCTGGCAGATTTTGGTCACGCACGTACGCACGCATGCACGCACGCACACACACAAACACACACATACACACACACACGCGCACACACCACACACACACACACACACACACGCACACACACACACACACGCACGCGCACACGCACGCACGCACACACACACACACACACACACACACACACACACACACACACACACACACACACACACACACACACACACACAAGCAATATGGAATGATCTCCCCCGAGAAAACCGAAAAGAAAAATAAATACAAAAAACAAACAAACAAACAAACAAACAAACAAACACACAAACAAACAAACAAACAACCTAAAAAAACAAAAACAAATACAAAAACTGCGAGTGTGTCTGTAATAAGCGAGATGTTCCAGTACGGGATTTATGTTGTGGTTGTGGATTAATCACTCGTGATGCAGTGCTAATATTTTTTCTCCACTTTTTTTCATGAAAAAATTTTTCACATCGCTTGGGAGGAATGAGTGTCTGTCTGTCTGTCTGTTGTCAAATGTATTGGAAAATGTTCTGAGCAGTTTCTGGATGGATCTTTACCAAACGTTTGGATAAAGGTGTGGACGGTTGGAAGTCACGAAGGGTTTAGTCAATGTGTCAAGGTCACACACGGACCCAAACCGTGCCTTAAGTCAACGCTTTTGCAGGAAGCTGAGTGAACAGCAATTTTTCATTCAGAAATTGTGACGTTATTCTACAACCTGTTGTGACAGTTAGCCATTGGCCTCGCTTTACACTTCATGTTATTTTTCAACTGAAGCTTCTTCAAGGTTTCAGTGATCTTGACTAGTACGACATCTAGACTTTAACAACAGCAACGACAACATCAATAACAACAACAACAACATTAACAACAACAACAACAACAACAACATTAACAACAACAACAACAACATTAACAACAACAACAACATTAACAACAACAACAACAACAACAACAACAACAACAACAACAACAACAACAACAACAACATCAACAACAACAACATTAACAAAAACAACAACAACAACAACAACAACAAATTGATGATAACAATGATGATGACGATGATAATGATGATAATCATATAAGGCAACCAGTTCATGTCAGCAGCATGTTCATTCACTGTACAGGAGAAGAACAATATTACATATCTAAACAAGTAAAAATAGGCACTGAACAACATGAAAATCAGTGTTAGGAACAATGATAACGCAAGTCTTAAGAACAATAGTGTAAAATATATCTAACCAGTACTAATACAAATGGATACAAGTATTCACACACACAAATAATGCACGTGTGCACATGCACAGACACACAAATAATGCACGTGTGCACATGCACAGGCACACAAATAATGCACGTGTGCACACGCACAGACACACAAATAATGCACGTGTGCACATGCACAGACACACAAATAATGCACATGTGCACATGACACGGACAGGATGCTGAGCTAGTGTACGATCGACCTGTTAAGCACGTGACCTTTGACCCAAATTATCCTTCTCCTTCTCCTCCTTCTCTATCTCTCTAACCTACAAACACACACACACACACACACACACACACACACACACACACACACACACACACACACACACAGACAGAGAGACAGAGAGAGAGAAGAGAAAGAAAGAGACAGACAGAGACAGAGAGTGAGAGAGACAGAGACAGAGACAGAGAGAGAGACAGAGAGAGAATGCTGAAATAAAGTACATTCAGCCTGTTGGGCATCGGTATATATGAACATCATTTTCTATAATGAGTTTTGTATAGACAGGGAGATTCTTAAAATAGCCTGACCATATTATTTCTTATTGTTTACGTTATCATTCTTTCTGTCTCTTTCTTTCAATCACCCCCCCCCCCCAATACACAGACAGATTTAACCCCTGTGTGTGTGTGTGTGTGTGTGTGTGTGTGTGTGTGTGTGTGTGTGTGTGTGTGTGTGTTGTGAGTGTGTGTGTGTGTGCAAATGATGTGTGTGTGTACTTGCATACGTGCGTCCATGTGTGTGTGTGTGTGTGTGTGTTTGTGTGTGTGTGTGTGTGTGTGTGTGTGTGTGTGGTGGTGTGTGTGTGTGCGCGCGCGTGCTCGCGAGCATGTGTGTGTGTGCGTGTGTGTGTGTTCGTGTTGTGGCTATGGCTGTGTGTTTTTAATGAAACAGTTTAATCTGAGAACAGGGAAGTTGATGTGCCAAAATCAGTATCAATATCTGATTAAACAGTGATGTTATATTGAACTGAATGGAACAGATGTTTGTTCTAACGTTTTTTGTTTGTTTTGCCGTCCCATCATCTGCCCCACGTTTTGTGGCACCATCTCTACGTATTTATTTCACCTCTCCGGTACACTGGCACTGTACTGACACTCTGAGGGCATTATGAGAACAGGATGTGAAAGGCCAAAGAATACTACTGCTATTGCTGTGACTACTACTTCTATTGATAATAATAGTAATAACAACAATACTAATAAGAAGAATGATGATGATGATGAAAATAACAGTGATAATAATATGATACAATGATTATGATATGATGATGATAAGAACAACAACAATCATCATCGTCGTCATCATCATTATCATCATCATCATCATCATCATCATCATCATCATCATCATCATCATCATCATCATCATCATCATATCATCATCATCGACGACGACGACGACGACGATGACGATTAGTAACAACAAACAACAACAAAAATAATGACACAGCGCCTCATCTCATAAGAAACCTAAGGCTACAGAAATAGACTCAAACAGACAAAGGCATGACTGTACTATAAACACGCTATGGGCTACAGCAATAGGACGTCAAACAAACAGATGTAACAATGGACTACAGCAATAGACGTCAAACAAACAATGAACATATGGACTACAGCAATAGGACGTCAAACAAACAATGGACAATATATGAACATATGGACTACAGCAATAGGACGTCAAACAAACAATGACATGGCTACACAATGACGTCAACAACAATGAACATATGGACTACAGCAATAGGACGTCAACAACAATGACAATGAACATATGGACTACAGCAATAGAACGTCAAACAAACAATGAAATATGGACTACAGCAATAGAACGTCAAACAAACAATGACAATGTATATGAAACATTGACTAAGCAATAGACATTCAACAAACAATAAGACTACACATAGGACGTCAAACAAACAATGACAATGTGTTATATGAAACATATGGACTACAGCAATAGAACGTCAAACAAACAATGACAATGTATTATATGAAACATATGGACTACAGCAATAGGACGTCAAACAAACAATGACAATGTGTTATATGAAACATATGGACTACAGCAATAGGACGTCAAACAAACAATGACAATGTGTTATATGAAACATATGGACTACACAAAGAAGGAAAGAACGAACAACAGAATGTTTTACTTTCATAGGTCAGTCGGTCCTGCAGCAACAAAAACAAAAACAAAAACAAAAACAAAAACAAACTGTTAGGCCCATTTTCACCGTGAATTAATGACAAGAATGGAGAAATTAGTGATAAATGCTATGGAGTTCCGATTCAAACTGAGCTGTATGGCTGTACCTTACATTTTCTTTTATAATGATTATTTCCTGATAGCAATCAGGCCCGGGAGATACAGACACCTGCGGCGCTGATCAAGAGATTTGAGCAACATTCTCTATGAAGCATCCGTGAAGTGGATGAGACTCGACTGTATGATCCCAGTCTTCCCAGCACAACTGTGGGTACGAGTCAGGCAGAGCCAAAAAACTCCGACAATTCTTTTTTGGCAGATGGTGGTTCAAAGCTAGGACCTTGCAGTCAGTTGTCCGTTGTGTTGACCCATTTGTGTTATTTGTACGTCATGTCAATGACCATTTTGTGTTATTTATACTTCCTGTCAATGTGTACATCGTTGTAGAAATGTACTTTCCTGTATGGCCACCCTTACCTGTTAGCCGGGAATCTGCAGAGAAGAAGATAGAGAAACCAAAAGAAGAGAGAGAGCGAGAAAGAGAGAGAGAGAGAGAAGAGAGAGAGAGAGAGAGAGAGAGAGAGAGAGAAAGAGAGAGAGAGAGAGAGAGAGAAAGAGAGAGAGAGAGAAAGAGAGAGAGCGAGAAAGAGAGAGAGAGAGAAAGAGAGAGAGAGAGAGAGAGGGAGAGAGAGAAAGAGAGAGAGAGAGAGAGAGAGAGAAAAAAAAGAGAGAGAGAGAGAGAGAAAGAGAGAGAGAGAGAGAAATGGTGGAAGTGGAGGGAAACAGAGTGTGATGATGAAGAGAGGGAGACAGACACGTTTGTTTGATGAATATTCAGAATCATCTGGGGAACACCCTCAGGATTTGTGATTTAAAAAAAATCTGATTTCTTTTTGTTTTCCCAGTAGTTTGATACCCATGGTGTTTTTCTTTTAGATGACAATTTATTCATTATTTCATTCATTTCCTTTTATGGTCTTTTCATGTATTTAAACTTGGCTTTCAGTTGTTCACGTTTCAACACCATCGTATCTGAGGAGTTGAGTCATCTGGACACATTTCACGATACTTTGCGAACGCAAACATGCATGCGCACATTCCACATACATACAACATACATACACACAGCACACGACGCGCACACACACACACACACACACACACACACACACACACACACACACACACACACACACACAACACACACAACACACAACACACACACACACACACCCATTACCACGACTCAACAGACGACTGCATACTATTTAAGTCATTGATCTCATTTCCTTGTTTCCTGTTTTTCTCATTCGCTGTTTTCTAAATGGACAAAGTTTGAATGCAAAGCACACACACACTCACACAACACACTCACACACACACACACACACACACACAAACACCACACCACACACCAACACAAACACACACACACGCACACACACACACACACTCACACACACCACACACACACACTAACACAACAACACACACACAAACCACACACATACAACACATCAAGACTACACAACACACATACAACACAAACAGCATCTACATAATACAACACACATACTACAACACACATACACACTCACAGACACACATACACATCTCACAACATACATACACTACATACACACACACACAACACACACTACACACAACACACACACACGCATACAACATACAACACACAAGACATAACACACACATCACACACACGCACGCACACACATTGCGCACACACATGCACACGTACACACACATGCGCACATTATCTATCTATCTATCTATTATCTATTATCTATCTATCTAATTATCTAGCAAGCTAGCTGTATACATACATACATACATACATAATACATTATACATGCATACATATCATACATACATACATACAATACTAATATATATATATATGTGTGTGTGTATGTGTGTGTGTGGTGTGTGTGTGTATGTGTGTGTGTGTGTGTGTGTGTGTGTGTGTGTGTGTGTGTGTGTGTGTGTGTGTGTGTGTGTGTGTGTGTGTGTTTACACATTTACGCATATATGTAATAGCAATACAACCATAACTTTGGGTTCGCTGTGGGATAATGTAATGAGCGTGTGTATGTGTGCGCGTGTGTGTGCGTGTATGTGTGTATTGTAGTAACTTTCAGCTTAAGTTTAAACTTACAGTTGTTCTTAAGACATGTTGTGTTCTAACTGACCGAAGACACTGCTACCTAAACCCTACATTCACAGCAATAGTCACTCATCTCGGTGCCAGACGGAGTGAGAGACCCCTCAGTAAGAGACCATCACCACAGCTGCCCAGTGGCAGCGCCGAACAACCTGTGACACCGAAACTAGTGCTTGGCTGTGTTCACATCTGGGGAAGGAAAGCAGCAACAGGGAGGAGCGGGTCACTGACATAATACAACTTGCCATCATATTAATAAGACTTACCTCCACCTCACAGCTGAACGACGTTATTACGGTTATGGAACAGCCGGCCTTTTTATTCTGCGCTTCATCTCCGGTCTGCCAATATCCCACTGCTCTCCATGTTTTGGAATCGCCTTTTTTAACTTTTGGCCCGGTCTGGTTTTAGGCAGGACCAGGGCAAGAAGTGTCTTTGTGCACGACTGATTCCATATCGCCACATTACAGCTGCCACGGGGTGTTCTGGATCCCAACTTCCTCCCATGTGCCGTAAGCTTTACGCATAAACCTTATGAACTGGCCTGATCTTCAGATAGAAAAAGTAGAATGATTCAGATTTACCAGTGTCGTTCTGTTAATCCGTCAGTCAGTGAGTTTGTTCAAGAGGATTCATCGCACTCTGACAGTTCCATATGTGCTTCACCCAATCTACCATCGTTATTTAGCAGTTTTTGGGCCTGCACAAAACCCAATCCGCTGGCAGTGTTTTTGACATGGAGGAGAAGTGGGGGAGGGGGAGGGAAAGATCTACGAATCACTGACAGCACAAGAATGATTCGAGCATCAACATATCCAGTAAATAGGCCAGTTTTTGTGTAGAGGGTGGGAACTGAACTCAAGACATCAGATTTTGCGGTCCTCGGCTCTATGACTTCTCTGAAATATGCTTTGATGTGCACATGGGATGTTAAACGTCCAAGAACTTAATTGTCTTAGACTGTGCAAGATCCTCAGAAAAAAATTGTTTCATTGCATTGGCCTTTTTTCCTGACTCCACTTTCACAGATACTATTCTGTGTCCTAGTTACCTATCTGTCACCAAATCCATCAGATTATAGAGGCACAAATGATGACTTGGCAACCAGCTGCCTTCATCCATCTAGGTTCTCTGATTCGTTTAGCGATTGAGTGAGTGAAAGCGAGTGAGTGAGTGAGTGAATGGTCTAAATTTTCCAACGGTAAAGACAGTGACACAAAACAGCAAGGTTTAAACAATTTTCCTTGTCTGTCCTTGCTAAAATCTACCAATACGTTGTATATCAGTACCATCGAAATGTTGTGTAGATTTATCGAGTTTCACAGGAATATACTGCATACATTTTTTTCTTTTAGCAAAGTCGTAGAAATCGAATAGATGCTTTAATCAGACATAATGATACAGATGACAATCAAATAATATCAATCAGTGTTTTGTTAACGACCCAGCTGGCTTGGACTCCACTGTAACTGATGTTTTTGTGACATGTTTTTAGCAATATCGTTCCCAACTTTCATATATCTCCGGAACAAAACAATTTGAGGAAGCTATATATTTGTATTTATAAATGTAGAATTTTGCATTCACCAATATCAAGTCGAATAATAACAGCAATGACATTAATAGGCACCAAATTTTGATATACAAATCAAATCAAATCAAATCAAAGCGCACACTGTCGTCATTTACTGAAACATTCACTGACAGTGACAGAGAGTCAAGGGCACACAGCATACACACACGGGGAGGGGAAAGACACGAGGAGTAGAACAAAGGGGCGACACGAAGAGGCGGACGTCACTGCTGGACAGACAGACAGACTTGACACTGCTGGACAGACAGACGATTGACACTGTGGACGACAACTTGCATGCTGGACAGACAGACAGACTTGACACTGCTGGACAGACAGACAGACTTGACACTGCTGGACAGACAGACAGACTTGACACTGCTGGACAAACAGACTTGACACTGCTGGACAACAGACAGACTTGACACTGCTGAGACAGACAGACTTGACACTGTGGACAACAGACAGACTTGACACTGCTGGACAGACAGACAGACTTGACACTGCTGGACAAACAGACAGACTTGACACTGCTAGACAGACAGACTTGACACTGCAGGACAGACAGACAGACTTGACACTGCTGGACAGACAGACAAGACTTGACACTGCTGGACAGACAGACAGACTTGACACTGCTGGACAAACAGACAGACTTGAAGGAAGACAGAGTATGTGACTGTAGAAGAGATAGAGAGGTTTGCTGGAAGCTCATTTCAATTTTGTGGACATGCTTTGCAATGTGTGTTGTGTCCAAATAGTATTGTTCTTTAACTATTGCTGAGATGGCACTGTAGCAAAGATTATCAATAGCTGGCACTGTGGCCAGAATTGTTATATATTTTCACAGCTCCAAAACCAGACGGGCCTCTCATCTTGTGTTTTGAAGATCAGCTGCAGAAGTCCACTTCTTTAAGGCACAGAGGAACATGGCGATATCCATGGAGCGCTTCAGTCCCACCTCTGAACTGAGTACGATGTTACTGTTAGTACAGATAAGCTTTAGTGTTGCTAGTGCTGTGTTGTTTGTGCTGTCCTGGAGACTGTATCAGGTTTTGAGCCTTCGCTTGGAAAATTGCTCTTAGCTGTTCTTCGTTTCTGTGTTTGCCGTGAAGAGCTGTTTTCTGTATAAAACATAATTTTACAGAAAATTGCTTGAAAATGAAGGGCAGATTCAATATATATCGCTAGCATTCATCAATATTGTAATGTCAGTTTTCATCGTTGTAGCATGATCAATGGATATATCAAAGCAGCAATTTTATTGTAATATGTTTGTATTGCTTCTTTAACGTTGCACGTATTATAGTTCATCTGTTTTCATCAGAGCGACAGTGGATGACAGGTATTTGCTTTGCGTATGCCTGGGAGTGTCCCTTTCGGTTTTGTGAAGCGGTTGTGGCTCATGTCATTGAATCGCTTTACGAGCAGTCATTAAGGTTACCATTAACCCACAAGGTGTTGCGTGATTTGATTTCCATCCCCTTCCCACACCCTTGGACACGTTATGTTTATAAGTCTCCATGCCCCCCAGTAAATACACACACCACCGTCAACGTACCATACCGTTCAGACCTTATAGCCAGTGGTACTAAATTATCTATATCATCATCCCTCAAGGATTTTGCATTAGAGTCATTCTCAGCTCACGTCATTGAAAAATTGGCCTGTCGCTCCCTGTCTTAATGTTTCAGTCATTCTGGGGATGTTAACTGTTTTATGGGTCTCTCCTTCACACACACACACACCACCCCCCCCCCTCACTTCCTATATCAGGACCTTCCAAGTACATAAAGTTTTGCGCAGGCTTAAGGAGTATGCCAGACAATTGCTGAAGATTTGTGAGGAGCGCATATGAAAATTGTCCGAATGCGGTGAATCCATCTTGAACAAACTGCAAACAACCCCCTCCCTCCCCACACCCTTACTGTCCTCGGCTATTCTTAGACTTTTTGGTGTGAAAAATGCTGGAGAAAAACAAAATGTCAGTGTAGGTGGACTTGTTGATTTTGTTTCTTCTCTTCATTGCGCACAGACCTACTTTGTCACTGCTTGAAACACAAACTGGAAAAGTAGGCGGTTGACCTGTAAAACTGCTCCCCGAGGGTTTCATTAAAATGGCACCTACACGATTGTTCCCATGGCTGGTCAGTCTTCCCACCACTGTCTTAGCGGCAGGAAGAGGATTTGTATACAGATGTGCGTACGTGCTCGCGTGCGTGGCTTGAGTGGATGTGTGAGTGGGTTGTGTATGTTTGTCAGTGTATGTGTGTGTGTGTGTGTGTGTGTGTGTGTGTGTGTGTGTGTGTGTGTGTGTGTGTGTGGTGCGCGCGCGCGCGCGCGCGTTTGCACATGTGTGTCAGTGAGGATTGTATTTTGAGTGAAAGTGCGTGCGTGCCGACATAGATCGTGTGTGAATGGGTGTTGGTAATTGGGTGGGAGTACTT
>CM060313.1:54985316-54990316 GCA_030674185.1 Monoplex corrugatus
TCATGCTTCGGTCAGCAAGGGAAATAATCCTGTATGTCTGTATCTGTAAGGGACGTCATCCCTTCATGTTCTGTCAGCGAGGAACATAATCCCATTATACAAGGTACATTGAGGGGTACGATTCCTGTCGTCATGTTCCTTCTATGGCAAAGGACAGAATCCATTACTTGATGTGCTTCCGTCAATAAGGGACGTAATCCATGATTCATTGTGCTCATTCGTCGGCAAGGGACGTAATCCTATCGTGCTTATCTTGTCAACAAAGGACACGATGTTGGTCATCATCCCGCTTCTGTCAGCATGGGACATAATCGATAATCCGCCATGCTTCTGTCAGCATGGAACATAATCGATAGATAATCCACCATGCTTCTGTCAAAAAAGCCATTAATCCATTATCTGTCATGTTTCCCCCTACGCAAGGAACATGATTTATGATCATGCTTTTCTCTAAGCAAGATATAATCCATGTGTTATACCCCATGGGAGATGTTTGTGACAGACGATGCCCCCTGTGGGATGACTGTGAAAGATACTGAATCTGGACAGCACAAAAGATGTATCGTAACCAACAAATGGTAGCCTACTGTTATGTTCAGGTCCAAAGAAATCCAAACAAAGGAAAATAAATCAAAATGAAATAAATGTGAATGTATTGTTACATATCACGGAGAGGAAAAGCACAGTGTCTCCCATGCGATGGTACGAACAGACAGAAAGACAAAACCAAGTAGACAAAAATAGACCTTTTACTTGACAAAATAACTACACAACGAAACAACCTTTGAGGAACATAACGCTAACAAATAAGCAAGGCCCATTTCAGTTGTTTTACAACTTCATCAACATCGTCTTTTTATTGGGGAAAGAATCATTTATTGTTTTTTTTGTGTGTGCTAAAGCAGGTCCCCTGTTCGAATCCATTTTGTTCTCATGAGAATCACAGACCGTGTCTTGCTTTGATCTTTTTCAGCTTTGTTTTTAGGGTAACGTTAATCCAGGACAGGGTTGCTGGGGTAGTACTGGTAGATGACGTAAATGAAGGTGGTTTTTTTTTTTTTGCCTCCCATTTCATCCGAAAAATATCCATGTACAGTTTCATCCATTATCACAGGCGCAGTAATAATTCTTGTTCATGTCTCTCTACTGTCACAGATTCGTAGAAGGCAATTAAAAATGTATGAATTAATCGTTTACATACAGTACATAACATGCCACGTGGTGATGTATACAGGTTTCACACTATTCACCATACGATATGCACTACCACACACCGACACCAACGCTCATTGTTGATCAAACTGTAAAAAGAGACAGAACCTTTGAACTTATTATAAAGCTTGCATAATCATTTATCTCATCAATATCATGTGCCCTGCCGCATGCCGTTGGCCATCATGGCCCTCCATACGAATTTTTCCTTGTCGCTGCAGATACATCACCCACCCTGTCTGTCTTCATCCGCTCCGGAAGTCCGTCCAGTAGTTTCTCCATGGGTCTACCTGGAGCGCTTTTTCCCTCCAGCTTTCCTGTTGTGACTGGGTCTCCAATTTCTCTTGCCTCGTAAAATGTCCTACAAATGTTGCTGTTTTTCCCCCTAATCTTCTTCATTCATCTTCTTCTTGTGTCTCCTCCATCAAGACTGTCTCGTTTGTTTTCTTTGCTGTCCATGGAACTCTCAACATTCTTCTTAGAAACCACATTTCAGCTGCCTCAGTTTTGTTCTGACTTTGCATGTTGAATGTCCACGCTTCACATCCGTACAACATTATCGTTATATATAACACTGAAAAATTATCTTCCTGATGTTAATTGATAGACATTTGTTGGTAAGAATGCTTTTCATTTTCTTGAATGCTGTTTTAGCCTAGTCGATTCTGTTGGCTATTTCTAATGTGCATCTGCCATCTGGTAAGATGACTGTTCCCAGATATACAAATTTATCAAATTGTCTGAGTGTTGTGCCATTTGCTGTTATTTTGCATGAGGAGATTTTTTGTTGTTTTACTGTACCGACTTCATCCCTGCTAGTTACTCGAGCCTTCATTTCTGCTTTCTGTTTCTATTATGCTTACTGTGCACAACAGCCGACACCTTGTTGTAGGGCCAATTTCGACTTTTGTCTTCTCGACTTTAATGTCTTCTGTTTCTATTATGTTCACAAGATTTTGTATGTCTTGTTCATTTTCTGCAATTAGATCGGTGTCATCTGTGTAACGAAGATTGTTTATCATTTTTCCTCCAATCTTTATTCCAGGGCATACTTCTAGGTTTCTCATGATGGTTTCGTTGTAAAGTGAAAACAAATCAGGTGATAGAACACATCCCTTCTTTTGATATTTTCTAAAGAGCTTACATCATTTTTAAAAACTCTCATTGCTGCTGTTTGTTCCTCATACATGTTCCTTATCATCCTTAAATCCTTTCCATCAATGTTGAGCCTTTCTAATTGGCTGATATTCTTCGTGTCTTACACGATCAAAAGCTAGTATAATCAACAAAACATAAATATGAATCCTTATGCAACTCAACTATCTTTTAATGACAGTTTTTGTGATGTATATGACATTAATAGTTCCTCTCCCTTTGACAAATCCACATTGTTCTTCTGCTATTTCTCGTTTGATTCTGTTCCTTGTCCTCATCATGATTATTCTTAATACGATCTTTGTTACATGACACATCAAGCTGATTGTACGATGGAGTTTGTATTCTGTAGCACCTGCTTTCTTTGGAAGTGCAGTGACAATTGATTTTGATATATCTTTAGGGATTTTTCTGGCGTCATAAATCTCATTGAGAAGGTCTATTATTTTTCATACCAAATTTATCTAAAGCCCCAATCATTTCTGTAGTGATATTGTCTGGTCCTGGGGCTTTTTCCGGTTTCATCCTTTTCATCGCTGCTCTAATTTTATCTTTCATTATGTGTTCTTCCTTTCTGTCATAATCAAAATGGTCTTTAATGTACATTCTCCATCTATCTAATATTTGATCTTTTCCCACAGTATCGTACCATCTTCATGTTTTAACAACCAGTGTTTTTGATGTGCCCTTTTTTTTCCTGTGGGCAATTTCCTGAGTGTTTCTATACATAAACTTAAGACCTGGTTTGTGTCGGTCTTATATTTCTTTGCACTTTCTTTCCAACCAAGCTTCCTTAGCTTTGTTGCACCTATTCCTGATTTCCTTTTGTGTCTTTTTTTTCCCATTCTTCTTCTTTTCCTTTTGCTCTCCTTCGTTCTTCTATCAAGCATAAAATTTCTTCTGTCATCCGGTTCTTTGCTTTTCTTTCAACTCTACGGATTTCTTTACAAGCTTCATTTATCGAGTTTCTCCACTTTGTCCATTGTTCCTCACTGTCACCAACGTCCTCCAGAGAACTGAATTGTTTTGAACATATGTGTTAAATTTAATCATAGTCATTTATCTATAAATGTCAAATTGACAAATGTGTTCCGATTGTACCTTCTTTCCAAAGACTATAAAATATGAAAATCAGAACTGAACTGTATACTGCCAAAACAAAACCTTCAGTCGTCCGTCTTAATGCTCAGTACAACAACTACATTGCAATGTTTTCTCAGTAGAAAACAAATTCCTCTTCCTGATATGGACGTACATCTTGATGTACACATTGAATCCTTCACTGTTTTAAAATACTAGTGACATACGTTCTGTTTGTAATTTGTTGTTCATATGTCAAATGTGCTTTTTTTCCACATGTATAAATTGATATCGTTATCATAGTATTTGTTGATGTCTGTTGACTAAAACAGCAAAAGGAGAAGATCGAAAACAGGTTTAAAGAAATCACTAACGCTGACAGTTGTGTCATAGTTGGCAATATAGATCAAACTTTTGAATTGACTGAACACAAACAGATCACAGTGCAGAATGCAATAGTCCTAAAAGATGAGTTTGGTAACTGTGTGGAGAAAATACAAACAGTATAGTTTTATGTGTATTTACATGCCAAATAACGCACTCCCACTTTTACTAAAAATAGTTTTTTTATGCTTGATGCACAGGTAGAAAATCGGAGAAGGAGACATAGAGGAAAAAAGAGAGAGAGAGAGAGAGAGAGAGAGAGAGAAGAGAGAGAGAGAGAGAGAGAGAGAGAGAGAGAGAGAGAGAGAGAGAGAGAGAGAGAGAGGGGGGGGGGGCTTCGGGAGAGAATATATGTGCTTGTTTGCGACGTGTATGCCTTTTACATTCCACGCCTGTTTACGTCTAAACGTCATCTCAGAGATGAACGCTGATACGAGCGTATTAATCAATATCACAGGCACACACACACACACACACACACACACACACACACACACACACACACACACACACACACACACACACACACACACACACACACACACACACACACACACACACACACACACACACACATATATATAATATACAGAGACACACATAAACACACACAATAAGAAAAAGTGTTCACCTTTTTCAGTCACCGTCTCCCATCTCTTCGTTCTTGTATAGGCCTTCGATTCCCATATCCTATCCACCAGCTTCCTGCACTGTACACTATAAAGGCAAATCAAACACTTAACCTTTAACCGAAAAGTACACAAATAACATGCCTCGGAATACCTCGTTTAAAACAACGCCTAAATGTATTGAAACCAATACAGACAAGAACAATATAATAATGTGTCACAAATGGAAACATAGTACGTCTTATGAATATATCACAGGACTGTCACTGGATAAACATTTGACTGTTTTATCCTCACCATCACTTTCCTGCATTATCAACCATGACAGCAGCTCAAAAACATTAACCCTTTCCCTCCTCCATCCGATCCATCAACTGTCTGCATTATCAACCATAACGGCAAGGCAAAAAACTTAACCCTTTCACTCCTTCACCTGCCACTGACTTCGTGTATTATTGGCCGTGATAGCAAAGCAGACACAAAGGAAAGCTGGTAGATTAGGATTAACCTTGGAATGGTGGCTGGGTAAAAGTAGGTAAG
>CM060313.1:55000316-55015316 GCA_030674185.1 Monoplex corrugatus
GTCAAAACGGTAAAACAGACAAAAAGACTGATATATAAACACACATGCAATCAAATCACAGACAGACAAGAAAGAAACGAGAAGATAAATATCCGTTTCAAGAAACGAAACAAAAACAAAAAACAAAACAGAAAGAGAGAGAGAGAGAGAGAGAGAGGAGAGAGAGAGAGAGAGAGAGAGGGGGGGGGGGGGAGAGACTGCCGATATCGTGCACCGCCAGCAACATATGCAATTTTTCAACCCTCATCCTCAGATGTGGACTTAGTGGTCTGAGTGCTAGTCTTTCGGAAGAGACGATAAACCCAAGTCTGGTGTGCAGTACACACTGTGGAAACATCCACTGTCATAGGTTGTCAGAAATACACACACACAGTCCACACCCCCACCCCACCCCCCACACACACCCCACACCCCCACACCCTACACCTCCACACCCCCAAACCTCCACACCCCCACACCTCCACACCCCGAAGAAAGTGTAGCGCGGTACTATGGCGACGTGGTTTCACCGGGAAGACCAACACACTCTTCACTCAGAAATGTGTTGTGAGAGAAAATAACAAATCCAATCGAAACCATCCATTACCGCCACCATCAATAACAACCCCTCCCCTCCTCACCAAGCCCCCACCACCACCACTACCCAAGCCCAACCCACCACCCTACCACCAGCCACACCACCACCAAGGCCCCACCACCACCATACCACAACCACCAAGCCACCACCACCCCACCACCACTACCACCAAGCCCCCCCACCACCACTACCACCAAGCCCCCACCCACCACTACCACCAACCCCCCCACCACCACTACCACCAAGCCCCCCCACCACCACTACCACCAAGCCCCCACCACCACCACTACACCAAGCCCCCCACCACCACTACCACCAAGCCCCCACCACCACCACTACCACCAAGCCCCCACCACCACCACTACCACCAAGCCCCCCACCACCACTACCACCAAGCCCCCACCACCACCACTACCACCAAGCCCCCCACCCACTACCACCAAGCCCCCACCACCACTACCACCAAGCCCCCACCACCACCACTACCACCAAGCCCCCCACCACCACTACCACCAAGCCCACCACACCACCACTACCACCAAGCCCCCCACCACCATACCACCAAGCCCCCAACCACTACCCACCACACCACTACCACCAAGCCCCCCACCACCACTCCACACCCACCACCACTACCACCAAGCCACCCCACCACCCCACCACCACTCCACAAGCCCCACCACCACCAACCACACTACCACCAAGCCCCCACCACCACTACCACCAAGCCCACCACCACACCACTACCACCAAGCCCCCCACCACACCACCACCACCACCACCCCACCACCAAGCCCCACCACCACTACCCAAGCCCCACCACCACTACCACCAAGCCCCCCCCCCACCACTACCACCAAGCTCCCACCCACCACTACCACCAACCCAGCCCCCACCACCACTACCACCAAGCCCACCACCACAACCACTACCACCAAGCCCCCCCACCACTACACCAAGCCCACCACCACCACCACTACCACCAAGCCCCCCACCACCACTACCACCAAGCCCAACACCACCACTACCACCAAGCCCACCACCACCACTACCACCAAGCCCCCCACCACCACCACTACCACCAAGCCCCCCACCACCACCAAGCCCCCCACCACCACTACCACCAAGCCCCCCACCACCACCACTACCACCAAGCCCCCCACCACTACCACCAAGCCCGCCACCACCACCACTACCACCAAGCCCACCACCACCACCACTACCACCAAGCCCCCCCACCACTACCACCAAGCCCCCCACCACCACCACTACCACCAAGCCCACCACCACCACTACCACCAAGCCCACCACCACCACTACCAATAAGCCCACCACCACCACTACCACCAAGCCCCCCCACCACTACCACAAAGCCCTCCCCACCACCACTACCACCAAGCCCCCCCACCACCACTACCAATAAGCCCACCACCACCACTACCACCAAGCCCCCCACCACTACCACCAAGCCCCCCACCACCACTACCACCAAGCCCCCCCCACCACCACTACCACCAAGCCCATCACCACCACCACCACCACTACCACCAATCCCACCACCACCACCACCACTACCACCAAGCCCCCCACCACTACCACCAAGCCCCCCACCACCACTACCACCAAGCCCCCCCACCACCACTACCACCAAGCCCATCACCACCACCACCACCACTACCACCAATCCCACCACCACCACCACCACTACCACCAAGCCCACCACCACCACCACTACCACCAAGCCCCCCACCACCACCACCACTACCACCAAGCCCACCACCACCACTACCACCAAGCCCCCCCCCCCCACCAAACCTTATCTCACTCTACACCTTTTTTGTCCTCAACGCCATCTCCTTCTCTTCACCCACCTCCCCTCCCCTCCCCTGCCCACCCCACTCCACCCAACTCTTAATCCAAAGTCCTGGCTATTGATTTTTGTGTCTTTGTAGACTCCATGAGAACGTTGACAGATCTTTTCTGAAGCTGCCCCTTCGCTCTCCCTCTTCCACGCTCCTCCCCGCAAAGCACGTGTGCATGCACGTGTGTGCGAACAAACACACATGCACGCACACACATGCGCGCACACAAACGTACATTACACTCCGCTGCGACACACACACACACACACACACGCACCACACACACACACACACACACACACACACACAAACACAACACACACCACACAACACACACACACACACACACACACACACACACACTGCACTTTTAAATCCCCACCCTCAAGCCTACCCTTCACAAAAAAAACACAAAGACAGTTGGTGCAAACAAGAGCGGACTCGCCATACACCGCCATCTGGTCCCTGCATTCCCATAAACAAATCAGACGACAATTTCACAGCACAGACAGATACACGATGGAGGCGGATACAGTGGAGTACATGTAGGCCTGTGTATAGTATACGTGTACATAGAGCTGAGACATAAATCTGTTTGACGCTCCTCTGACGATATGGCTTCCATCCCCATCCGCTCGCCATTTTTGTTCTTTTCTTCACATCCTCCCTGCTTTTTTCCTCATCTTTATTTTGTTTTTGTTGTTTGTTTTGTTTGTTTGTTTGTTTTTTAGCGTTCCGATTATTCTCTGGTGTGTTTTTATTCATTCGATAATTCAGTAACATCTACTCACATACTGTGCTTTTGGACGATGGGATATGTTCATGCGTATTGTTTTGTTCACAGTGTGCAGCCCGTGTCTTGCTGCAAAGTCTCTATACTCAGTCTTTCGGTGGGTTTCCAGTTTTCGTGTTTTCATGTTTATATAAGCCACCGAACACTGACACGACTTACTGCATCTTTTACGTGCATATTTGATATTCTGAATGCATGCATATACACACAAAAACGTCTACATACATGTTATCTGGGGAAATCAGAAAAGTCCACCCTCTTTAGTGGCCTCTTGTCCCATCAGGCGAGAAGCGCCCACACAGGATCGAACCCACACCTTGCGATTGGAAGTCAGACGTCTTACTTATTTGACTATGGCGCCTGTCTTTTTCATCTTGTGTGAGAGAAAACAGACATACACTTTGTTTGGCTCAGCCGTTTTTACCAGGAAGGTTGGCGCGCGAGAAGATGAAGGCGACGATCGGCATCAAGACGGGAGGCCTGGAGGAGCGTTATGCAGTGGATGTAGAGTGTGTCAGCCTGGTCTTCCTCTGGCTCTGAAGCCTGAGTACCTGGTGTTGTAGGCTTGCAGGGCTGAGTACCTGGTGTTGTAGGCTTGTAGGACTGATTACCTGGTGTTGTAGGCTTGCAGGGCTGAGTACCTGGTGTCGTAGGCTTGCAGGGCTGAGTACCTGGTGTTGTAGGCTTGCAGGGCTGAGTACCTGGTGTTGTAGGCTTGCAGGGCTGAGTACCTGGTGTTGTAGGTTTGTAGGGCTGAGTACCTGGTGTTGTAGGCTTGCAGGGCCGAGTATCTAGTGTTGTACCTGGTGTTGTAGGCTTGCAGGGCTGAGTACCTGGTGTTGTAGGCTTCGAGGGCTGAGTGCCTGGTGTTGTAGGCTAACAGGGCTGAGTACCTGGTGTTGTAGGCTTGCAGGGCCGAGTATCTAGTGTTGTACCTGGTGTTGTAGGCTTGCAGGGCTGAGTACCTGGTGTTGTAGGCTTCGAGGGCTGAGTGCCTGGTGTTGTAGGCTTGCAGGGCTGAGTACCTGGTGTTTTAGGGTTGCAGGGCTGAGTGCCTGGTGTTGGAGGCTAGCAGGGCTGAGTACCTGGTGTTGTAGGCTTGCAGGGCTGAGTACCTAGTGTTGTATCTGGTGTTGTAGGCTTGCAGGGCTGAGTACCTGGTGTTGTAGGCTTGCAGGGCTGGCTGGTTGACTGGCATTCTTGTCAGATGGCAAAACCACTTCATCTGCAGGTGCGCCATTGTACATGTACTGACTGATAGATGTAGCAATGTCCAACCGTTTCCTGGCATCGTTTTCTGATCCAGTCCCGGCTGGTTTTGCCAGCTTCTCACAGAAGATATCTCATCTCACAAGCTGTGAGTTTTCACTCCAAGGCTTTTGCTCAGAATACAGATCTCTGGCACTGATAGGTAAGGGTGGGAATGAAGATAACGTCCATCAGTTTGGATTTAGTTTCCATAGGTATGCTTGAGTGCTTCAAGAGTGGTGCTAGTTGATTAGTTGACTTCTGGACTCCAGTCTGTTTCTCTGTCCAGCTTCTCATCCTCATCCTCAGCAAAGATGATCCCTAAACACTTAAACTGAGTAGTCGTCTGTTGCTGGTGATACCCGGCTTCTCAGGAGTACGCCCTACTGACATAACCTCTGTGGTACCCATGCTGCTGTTCACTGTGTAGCATTCTATGCTGCTGTTCAGACTGTCTGTATGTCATTGTAGCTGTTACTTGTTTTTGTTCAGGGTGCTTTGGTCGTCAGCAAACAGCAGTTCTGTAGGGACTCTGTGTCTGGGTTGGCGTCTTCGGTGACTATTCATATATACAG
This sequence comes from Monoplex corrugatus, assembly GCA_030674185.1. Lineage (NCBI taxonomy): Eukaryota > Metazoa > Mollusca > Gastropoda > Littorinimorpha > Ranellidae > Monoplex > Monoplex corrugatus. The sequence goes on from CM060313.1 coordinate 55,005,372, forward strand.
TGAACAATAACGGTGATAGTAGGCGACCCTGTCTGACCCCGGATTTCTCCTGGAATCTGCTGGAGAGTCCGCTTGGGGGTCCATGCTGCACTTTACCCATTGATGTAGGTCGCCGTAATGTTGTCGAGAAGTTGCCCCTTTATGTTGCACAGTTCCAGAGTTTGTTCCTGTCGACCATGTCTCTTGGTCTATAAGACAGGGGGGAGTGCTTGTGATATTCACGTGCTCCCTCACAGAGCTGTCCAAGGCCAAAGACAGCATCTGTACAGCCTCCTCCCTCACTGAAGCTATACTGGGCTTTGTTCAGCGGTGGATCCACTATTGCTCTTATGCGCTGCTCCACGATCTTAGAAGTAGACTGTACGGCCAAATTCTGATCTGTTATACTCTCTCCTATTCCATCTTGCTTTATCTGACTGTCTCTCCCTCTTCTCTCTGTCTGTCTCTCCTTCTTCTCTCTGTCTGTCTCTCCTTCTTCTCTCTGTCTGTCTCTCCTTCTTCTCTTTGTCTGTCTCTCCCTTTTCTCTCTATCTGTCTCTCCTTCTTCTCTCTGTCTGTCTCTCCCTCTTCTCTCTGTCTGTCTCTCCCTCTTCTCTCTGTCTGTCTCTCCTTCTTCTCTCTGTCTGTCTCTCCTTCTTCTCTCTGTCTGTCTCTCCCTCTTCTCTCTGTCTATCTCTCCCTCTTCTCTCTGTCTGTCTCTCCTTCTTCTCTCTGTCTGTCTCTCCTTCTTCTCTCTGTCTGTCTCTCCCTCTTCTCTCTATCTGTCTCTCCTTCTTCTCTCTATCTGTCTCTCCTTCTTCTCTCTGTCTGTCTCTCCCCCTTCTCTCTATCTGTCTCTCCTTCTTCTCTCTGTCTGTCTCTCCTTCTTCTCTCTATCTGTCTCTCTTCTTTTTCTGTTTGTCTCTCCTTCTTCTCTGTCTGTCTCTCCTTCTTCTCTCTGTCTGTCTCTCCTTCTTCTCTCTTCTGTCTCTCCTTCTTCTCTCTTCTTCTTTTTTCTTCTCTTTCTCTCTGTCTGTCTCTCCTTCTTCTCTCTATCTGTCTCTCCTTCTTCTCTCTGTCTGTCTCTCCTTCTTCTCTCTGTCTGTCTCTCCTCTTCTCTCTGTCTGTCTCTCCCTCTTCTCTCTGTCTGTCTCTCCTTCTTCTCTCTGTCTGTCTCTCCCTCTTCTCTCTGTCTGTCTCTCCTTCTTCTCTCTGTCTGTCTCCTCCTTCTCCTTCTCTCTGTCTGTCTCTCCTTCTTCTCTCTGTCTGTTCTCCCTCTTCTCTCTGTCTGTCTCTCCTCTTCTCTCTGTCTGTCTCTCCTTCTTCTCTCTGTCTGTCTCTCTCTCTTCTCTCTGTCTGTCTCTCCTTCTTCTCTCTGTCTGTCTCTCCTTCTTCTCTCTGTCTGTCTCTCCTTCTTCTCTCTGTCTGTCTCTCCTTCTCTCTATCTGTCTCTCCTTCTTCTCTCTGTCTGTCTCTCCCTCTTCTCTCTGTCTGTCTCTCCCTCTTCTCTCTGTCTGTCTCTCCTTCTTCTCTCTGTCTGTCTCTCCCTCTTCTCTCTGTCTGTCTCTCCTTCTTCTCTCTATCTGTCTCTCTCTCTTCTCTCTGTCTGTCTCTCCTTCTTCTCTCTGTCTGTCTCTCCTTCTTCTCTCTATCTGTCTCTCCTTCTTTTCTCTGTCTGTCTCTCCCTCTTCTCTCTGTCTGTCTGTCTCTCTTCTCTCTGTCTGTCTCTCCCTCTTCTCTCTGTCTGTCTGTCTCTCTTCTCTCTGTCTGTCTCTCCCTCTTCTCTCTCTGTCACTGTTTGTAATGAGCTACCTTATTCTATTACACAAGCACTCTCATCAAAATCTTTCGAGAAAAGTCAACATGATTTTGTTTTGATAAAATTCTATAATGAAACTGTCATCTTCGTTATTGCTAGCTTTTTTGTGTGTATATTCGTCTGTGCACACACACTCAGACACAGGGATACATAGATACGCACACAGACACACAGACACAGACACACAGAGACACAGACACAGACACAGACACAGACACACAGACAGAGAGAGAGAGAGAGAGAGAGAGAGAGAGAGAGAGAGAGAGAGAGAGAGAGAGAGAGAGAGAGAGAGGGAGAGAAGAGAAAGGCCCTGCAGAAGTCCCTCTTTGTTCAAACGTATTTTATAATCATCGTCAGTAAACGAAAGAAGCGTAAGACACTTTGTTATCTATGTGTAGAAAGCACCCAAGAAATGTTGTTCAATATACTTGATGTTAACATGAACGTGTAATTCCCTTATTATGTGCCTTTCCCTTCTGTATCCATGGGGCTGTCACCTGTACACACGGTGCCTACCTTTTTGTCAGAAGGCCCATTAGTCAGAAGGCCCATGAGTCAGAAGGCCCACTAGTCAGAAGGCCCATTAGTCAGAAGGCCCATTAGTCAGAAGGCCCACTAGAAAATCAGTATTTTTTGTTGTTGTTGGTTTTTATTTTCAATAATAGTGTTTATCTCAAAGGACTCGTTTTTTTGTGTGTTCATAGCTAGAAAAGCATATGTAATTAATTTCAGTTGCTTTGCCATTGAACATTGTGTGCCAATTTACAGTAATTATGTTTGGTCTCACATAACATGTTCTTTTTTTTTCTTTTTTTTTTTTTAATAAAGTAGCTGTTGCTCATGGTTTGTCTGTAGACTTCTGTGCATTTTCTCTGCTGGCCATGTTGAGATAAGTACATGTACATGTGTTATTCATTTGGGCTGGTGTTTATTTAATTAAGTCAGAAAATCAGTTGGCATTCAGTTGCATGAATGTAGGGCTTAAAAATGTAGGAAACATGAAAAACGGAAATCCAGTTTGTATGAATATTTGACCAATAACACCGTAGGGCAGTTACTGTAGGTCAGATAGAAATTCTGTGATCATCATTTTTGGCCTATCAGCGGTAATCCCTACATTCATGCAACTGAATGCCAACTGATTTTCTGACTAACGGGCCTTCTGACTAACGGGCCTTCTGACTAGTGGGCCTTCTGACTAACGGGCCTTCTGACTAACGGGCCTTCTGACTAGTGGGCCTTCTGACTAACGGGCCTTCTGACTAGTGGGCCTTCTGACTAACGGGCCTTCTGACAATAAGGCATCCGCGGTACACACAGCATCTGAAAGGTAAAATAATATTTGTGTACATACATCTTTTGTATGTATGTGTATGTGTATGTGTATATATTTTTGATGTAAATGTCCACATTGTCGTTGTATGCATATGTCACGGTAACACGAATAACGTATTCAAATAAGGCATCTGAAGTCTCAACTATCTCGTGTTTACTCGCTTACCTTGCTGTTCACAACAATCCATAACACTAGTAGGCTGATGGGAAAGCTTAAAACTATTTTTTTCTTTCACCCTCTCCCTCTGTATCTCTCCATCTTAAACACACACACACACGCACACACACACACACACATACACACACACACACACACACATACACGACACGACACAGATTCAAGATGGCGGTGACTACTAACGTGTAACATTTTTAGCTGTTGGAGGAAACGTTGAATGATGACCAGCACAAGACGAGACCGCCTTGTTCAACAGAAGCAAGAAGCCGCGGTCAGTGGGAATGCTGATCCAGAGAAGTTGTCGGCCAGGGATGTGGCACAGGTGATGGAAATGGCTCGAAAATCGACAGAGGCCGAGATTGACTCTGCAAATGGTGCACTGACCACGGTTCCCCACTGACACGCAATGTCCAGTCTCGCGGAATTCCTGAGTACGGTAGAAATGACAAACATCGTACAGGTTCTGCGGGACCAAATCAGTTCCTTGGAAAGAACTGTCCTTACTATGCTCACAGTCCAGCAGAAAGAGCACGTCACCATCAGGCCAACCCGTAAGTGTCACACACAGACAGATCTACATGATATGTATCCCACATATGTAGACGTTCTGAAACAAAACCACACAAGCAGGCAGACGACAAACAGGCACAGAAACTGAATGCAACAAAAACTAGAAGCAAAAACTCACAGCAAGCAAAAAAACCAAACCAAAACAAACAAAACAAAACAAAACAAGAAGTGACCAAAAAAAAAAAAAAAAAAAAAAAAGGAAAAACAGCATACAGACGTAACAGCTGAAGACGTCACTCACATCCCAACAACACAGAATCACTCTCTGAAAAGATTGCAGAACAACGTAAAAAGAACCACGATCTTCCGTATGTCTTGACTATCCACAACTCGGTGTTGACAGGTGTCGATTTCGAAGGAGACTCGTGTCCTGTGCATGACCGTCATGACATCAAAAGCTCATTAGACATGACACTTGTCAAATGTGACAATTCTGCTGACTGTAGTGTTTTTCATTGTGGCGTGCATGCAATGAACAACAAAGATCACGCCGCAGCAACTAAAAATCTCGCTTCCTGCTTGAAACGTGCAGTACAAGAATATCCAAAATCAAAAGTAGTCATTAGCAAGATTGCCCCTGTACAACAAGCACGAATGGAGATGCAAAGAAATCTGCTCAGTGATTTACTTTCTGAGGAGTTTGTCGACATAAAAAAACATCTTTTGTCTCAAACACCAGCAGTTTCTAAAAGACAACATTCGCCCCCACCGCCAGAGGAAGCAGCATGATTGCAGGGAATCTCGGAAGACACATTCGAGATCTGTTTTGGGAGACCTCTAGGAGAACAAGACCACAATCATCACAGCTGCACCCTTTCACATTCCACCGAGTACGGTTCCGCCTTTCTGACAATTGCGAACCATGGTGGCTGTAAAATACGTTTTGAAATAACAGTCTTAGATATACAATTGCTGACGTTCATGTCACAGGACTTTTTCATCGTCATCACTGAAAATTGTCTTGCTGAAAGTATATGAACACTAGGATTTAGTCAGACCTCAGGACTTGGTCAGACTGTACGTACACTGTGTACATTTGAAGGCGTGTGTATTGTTGCTTTAATTATTGGTTATTTGTTATCCATTCTAGATCTGTTACCTTTGTAAGTGGGACTATGTAATTTTTCTTTTTAGTTTTGTACATTTTTGTTATCTTTATTTCGTACTCTAAGTAATTACATATTTTTTCTTTCCATTTCCGGTACACTGAAAACCAAACTATTCGTGATTATCGAACATAATACCCGTTAATAGAAAATTGGAGATTATCCAAGAAAGGAAATGCGACAACAGTCCCAATCAATTTTTTTGCAATGATAATGTAGATCTGTTTTCGCCATTTCAACATATCTGGAACATTTCCTCGCATCAAATGATTGTGAAGATTTGATTCTGCAGTCGCTGAATGTTATCCCAGCCAAACTTCCCAGTTTCCAGAATTATTATTTACCTCCTGGATATGAATGTGGGGATGACGGGAAGAAGATATCTTCTGCAATGTATATATATCTACATACTTAAAGAGTTACAATATCACTTACTTAATTCCCCAGTTTTAACATCAAATGAAGACTTGCACACTTTTGTACCACAGTGCAATTCAGTCATTCATTAATCATCAGTCTACCTGCCAACAGGTCCAAATGAACACAACACTTGTTGGCTGCGAGCGATTCAAGATCAGCAGTGTTGTAAATGGCTTATAGTAGACTTTAATTCCTACTCCCCGCGTTGGGAAAAAGGACTGTTGTTACTGTAACGAGAGCTCCTTCTGCCTTGTACGTCGTCGTGGGAACGACAAAGGCTAGCGGAGAGACCGTACACAAACCGATGGAAGGCAACGGGAAACCACCATCGTACTTTCCCAAGTAAAAATCATGCCCAGACAAAACAAGAAAAATGAACAGGAAAGCTGCAGGGAAAGAGAGCACCAGGTAGATTAGGGGAGAAAATATTGGACGGACTTGCAGAGTGGCTGAGGACAGAGAGGATGGAGATGTTCTTGCGGCGACAAGGGATAGAAACATGTGGAGGGCCATGATCACCAACGCCATGCTGCAGGGCACTTGATGATGATGACTGTTACGAGCAGTCGTTTGGTAGAAAAGATAGTTGACAGTTCGCTTTACCATTTAAATGATACTAGTGTCACCAGGATCCCTGATGTCTCCAAGCAGAGGGCAACAGCCATTGATTTGTCTTTAATTTCACCAGAATTAGTACCATCCCATACCAGGTAAACTCAAAGAGATACTTTGGGAAGCAATCATTTAACTATCATCATAACAATAACTGATGGAAACGTCAGGATGAAAGACAGCACTCCTGATATTACTCCAAAATAAAATTACGCATGCGCAGAATGATCTCTGGTTGAATTCTCCAATCACCATAGAAGAGCCAAAAACACAATACTGTCTTTACGCAACAAAAGGAGTTCGGTTGGTATCGATGCAGTTTCAACTGAAATGATTAACATCGTCCAGATATTATATTATTTTCTTACACAATTTTTTTTCCAGAAATACTGCTTTAGCGGAACTGAATCACCAAACTAGAAAAAGTCTAGTGTTATACCAATATTAAACGCAGGAAAACCTAAAACCAATAAAAACAGTTATAGACCCGTTGCTTTGATGTCCCATTCTAGCAAACTAATAGAAAGATTGGTGGTAAACAGACGTAGCTGAGAAACCAACGATAATGCCTATTTCTACGTGGGAAATGCTAAAAGCCACATTTGATCTCGATTATACAGACGCTAACAAAATTATGTCAGTCCACAGCTAGAGAACACGTCAATGGAAAGTACCGTACCCACCACCATATTTTTACCCATGGATCAGTCTTAGAAAATAAAAATGCTGGAGCAGCATTTTATATTCCAAAATTTAACATTAAAGAGTCAATTTTCATCGGGGCAAATGTATCTATGTTTACAGCAGAAGAAGTCGCTATTATACAAGCGTTGCGTTATCTAATGAACCTTCAACCTGCGTCTTCTAAAGCTCTTCTCTTTGTTGATTCAAAATCTGTTTACATGCCTTAAAGTCTTTTGATACAGAAACAAGACCTGATTTAAATGTTGAGGCATATCATCTAATCTAATACATTGTTCAAGAATAGACGGCTCGGAAATCAGTTTATGCTGGGTACTTTGTCACGTTGCTCTTCACGGCAAGGAAGTAGTTGACGGAGCAGCTGAGACTGGTGCACACAATTCTGTTAATTCTATAGCTTTACATGTTATTGCTTCATTAAGAGAAGCTTGCAACTCGCTAGAAATGGCATTATGGAATAGACTTCATGAACATTTAAATGAAAAGTTTGTGTCACAAAAACGGATCAAAGTTTCATTTCAAAATATGTGTAAAAATTGCAGTATTCCTTCCTATATCATTAAGAATGATTATTGCCGTTTATTTTCGTATTCAACTTAACGCTTTATGAACTGTATCACTGTTTGTTTTACTGAAAAATGCTGCGTTCTTTTTTTTAACCAAAAGTTCTTTTTTAATTTTACTAAAGATGTTTACACAAGAAAACTATCTTGAAACGCATTTTAAAGAAGTAACGTTCGGATCAAGTTTTGTTGGGTGAAATTTCAGAATCATTGGTTCACAGTTCTCTTAATGCGTTACTGTAAAGAGTATGAAGTGTTTTTTTTCGTGTCAATTTTTCCTTTACATTGTTGATGTTAACGTTAAATTTTAGTTCTTTTCCTCTCTTCACTCATAATCTCTTTTCTAAGACCTTGTCTCTTCCTTTTACAAACTGTGTCTCTTACTCTGTCTCCCCACTGCCCCCTCCCCCCACCCCCTCCGCTCTCATATTCTATGCTTATACGGTTTTCTTGTCGTTTTTTGTTTGTTTTGTTTTTGTTTAATATCACTCATAGTAAAATGACGTTAAATCAAAGAACGAAAGCACACACACACAAACACGCGCACGCACGCACGCACACACACACACACACACACACGACACACACACACACACACACACACACACACACACACACACACACACACACACACACACACACACACATACACACGCACAAATGCGCTCGTGAGCGCTCGCGCGCAAGCACTCATTAATTACCATTCTGTTGCCTTCGTCTCTACTTCCATGTCTCTCAAACGACAGCAAAGGCTGTTACTCTTTGATCTCCTTCTCATATTATTGATTTATCGACGTATTTCTTCCGCATGTTTTATTTAGGAAACGTGTAGACTGAAAACAACAAGTTTTGACACATGGTGTTCGTCTGTCGTCGTCGACAATGACCACGGCTTCATGATTTTGCTTTGAGTCAGTGTGTCCGGAGGTGACCTGATCAATCCGATCCGGGCACAGAAGATAGCCGATAGCCTGAAAAGGCTCCTGCAGCGTAATTATCCAGATCCAGAAGTAACGTCCACAGGTTGGAATCTATGGTCGGTTACTGTGGTTGAAGGGTTTGCAGCCCTAGCTTTCCGTGCAGTTCGTTTTTTCTTATGCAGATTGGATACGAGACACTTCTGAAGTGGTACATCCGGTTTTGATTCTTCTACGCCAGACTGTACGGTCGAGGGCAAGGTTTTCCCAATTCTCCCAGTCTATGTTGAGGGACTTTAGCGATGCCTTCAAGCTGTCTTTAAACCCTTTTATCTGGCCTCCAACTGTTCTCTTGCCAGACGCTAATTCCCCGTAGAAGAGTTGCTTCGGAATTCTGGTGTCAGACATCCGGTACACATGGCCAGCCCAGCGAACTTGACTCTTTTGAAGTAAAGTGTAGATGGAGGGGAGATTGGCTCTCTCTAGTACTTCTGTATCAGGGATCTTCTCTTGCCATCGGATATTGAGCATCTTTCTGAGGCTTTTGGTGTGAAAATGATTCAATTTCCTTGTGTGTCTACTGTAAACAGTCCAGGTCTCACTGCCGTAGAGGAGAGTGTGAGGACCACCACTTTGTACACTTTGAGTTTAGTTGTGGCCGAGATACCTCTTCTGTCCCATACAGTAGGACGCAGCCTCCCAAATGCAGTGCTGGCCTTAGCTATGCGTTTGTTGACTTCGTCGTCGATATGCACACAACGTGATAGGGAACTGCCGAGATATGTGAAGTTGTCGACTGCATGTAGTTTTGTGCCCTTGACCTCGATATTTGGTTCAGTATATGGGACACCTGGTGGAGGCTGATACATGACTTCGGTTTTCTTGGTGCTTATTGTAAGACCGAAGTTGTCGCAAGCAGTTGAAATTTTGTCCATGCATTGTTGCATCTGTTCACCACTGTAAGCATTTAACGCACAATCATCTGCGAAAAGGAGGTCACGAAGAGTGCTGTAACTGCATTTAGTGGTCGCCTTGAGGCGTCTTGTGTTGTACAACCTGCCGTCTGTGCGGTAGCGTATATCTATGCCAGGGTCTTCTGGAGAGAATGCATCTGATAACATTGCCGAGAACATCATAGAGAATAGTGTAGGCGCAAGGACGCATCCTTGTTTCATGCCATTGCTGACTGGAAAGTCTCTGGACATTTCTCCGTCATCAAGGACCCGTGCCATCATACCATCATGGAATTGTCGCACCATATTTACGAAGGCTGGAGGGCAGCCGAACTTCGCCATTATCTTCCACAGCCCCTCGCGACTCACCGTGTCAAACGCCTTTGTCAAGTCGACAAAGGTTGTGTACAGTTCTCGGTGTTGTTCCTGCGCGTTTTCTTGCAGTTGACGAGCAGCAAAAATCATGTCCACCGCACCTCTCCCAGCCCCAAATCCACATTGACTCTCTGGCAACAGACCCTGCTCAAGATGATTAGTGAGGCGGTTCAACAGCACCCTTGCTAATATCTTGCCTGCAATGGACAGTAGTGATATTCCTCTGTGGTTGTCACATGATTGTTTGTTTCCCTTCCTCTTGTATAGGTGGACTATTGAGGCATCCTTGAAGTCTTGAGGGAGTGATTGACTGTTCCAGATGTGTTACAAACATCTCAGTTAATTTTTGTGTGAGCATTGGACCTCCCGCTTTGTAGATCTCAGCAGGTATGATGTCAGCGCCAGGGGCCTTGCCA
>CM060313.1:55020316-55070316 GCA_030674185.1 Monoplex corrugatus
CAATACCTATGGTCCACGAGCCTTCTCTGTTTCTGGTCCACTTTCCTGGAACAAACTTCCTCTCTCAGTCCGTCAGCAACCTACTTTTGTCTCCTTCAAGTCCGCTCTCAAAACTCACCTTTTCTCCTCTGCATAAAATCCTAACCTCACTCAATCCCCTCTGCAGCTGTCTCCACTCGGAGGGGAATCACATTGTAATATATAATTGTACATAATATGCTCTCTATAATTTACCATTGCTTTTATTCTTTCTCCCCATTTATAGCCATGTGCGTGTGCGTGTGGTGTGGTGTGTGTGTGTGTGTGTGTGTGTGTGTGTGTGTGTGTGTGTGTGTGTGTGTGTGTGTGTGTGTGTGTGTGTGTGTGTGTGTGTGTGCTATATAAAATATTGTATATTATTATTATATTATCTGATTAATCTTCAATTTTTCTTTTACACGTCTCATTTGCTTCTGCTATAAATTAAGCCAGTGATTTGATGTCTTCATTTCTATCTGTCTTCAGTAAGGCATCAAGATTACAATGTTCAGCCAGTGGTGACTTGAATACATCACATTTGTTTCTTATCGCTTGTTATTCTTCACATCGAAAAATAAAATGAAATTCATTTTCTACCGTATTACTTCCCTTACAGACTGGACAAATTGCATTGGTATGTGTTCAGTATTATACCAGCGCTGAGTGGCAGAAAGTCCAAGTGTTCTCGTTCGGAAACGAGCCATAGAGTCCCTGTGCCATTTTCTTGTAATAACTATCATGTATTTCTCTCGTTGTAAATCAGTATTGAACTGTGAAAACCATGCGTATTTTTCGTTGTCTTCAGCTGCAGAATGCCATGTTTGTTGATAGGATGCTATTAGCCGTTCTTTCAACTCAGAAATAAACAATCTGTCATTTTCGACACCCTGGTTGTTCCAAACAAACCCAAAATCATTTTCACATAGCAGTTTCTTTACATAGAACACCCAGTTTTGTTTTCCCTTTTAAGTCTCACTTAATAGCATGTCATATGCTTCTTTGTTTATTCTACTTAAAGGAAGTTTGACTAGCCGAAGCCAATATCTGATGCATTTAATCTTTGTTCGTACATGTAGAGGACATCTACCCATTTCGGCATAAACCATTTTATTTGAACTATGTAGAGGCACATTCATGAAACGTTTTATAGCTAGTGTATGTACTTTTTCCATGTAATCATTTTCTAAAAGCCCCCATATTTCTGCTCCATACGTTAATACTGGTTCTACCTAGGTGTCAAACAGCTTCCAGAAAACAGATGGATCTATACATTTTAATTTTGTCAAGGATCGAGTTATTTCAGCTACTGCTCTTCTACCTTTTCTGTACATTTCTATCCACCCCTTGGTCATGCTCAACTTTGTTGTAAAGATCACCCCTAAATACATATAATTGTTCGTTACTTGTATTTCTAAATTTTCATAATTCCAATTTTCATTAGCTGCTAAATGACCTCGCTTCCTGAAGACTATAATCTTTGTTTTGTCTATGTTAACAGTTAGTTTCAACCTATCAGCTTCTTCTTTTAGAACATTCAGCTGGTTTTGTAAGCCAATAGCAGTGTCAGAGAGTACAATAACATCATCTGCAAACAACAATAGGAATATTTCAGCTGTGCCCAGTGTTAATTGCACTCCATGTCGGCCTTTCTTGTTTATTTCAAGGGCCAATTCATTTATAAAAAATGAGAATATCTGAGAACTAATAAACATCCTTGTTTTACACTCTGTTGACACTAAAAAAAATTAGAATATAAACACTTGTCTCTAACACAGGCTAGTACTGAGTCATACATTCCTTTTAATGACCTATACAATTTTCCTTGTACACCAGACTTCCTGAGTACATCCCAAAAATATTTCTGTTAACAGAGTCGAACACTTTTCGAAAGTCAATAAATGCCACATACAGTTTTCTATTTTTCATTAGATATCTTTGGACTAAAGCATATAAAGTGAATATGTGGTCAGTAGTACTATAATCTTTTCTAAATCCTGCCTGTTCTGTTATTATCTTTTCTTCTCTCTCAGCCCAAGCAGTTAGTCTTTTGTTTAGTATGTAAGTATAGACTTTATTCACAACACTCTCAAAGCAATTCCTCTATAAGTATCTGGATTATTTTTATTACCTTTCTTGCAGATAGGCACAATTACAGATTTAGACCATTCGCTAGGAAAAACACCAGAATCATAGAGTTTATTAAACAATACAAAGAAGTACTCAGTTGTGTCATCACAGCTCAGTGGTCTCCTCTGGCAGAACAGCTGGGCTAATATTCAGGAGGAGGCTAATTTATGATCCTGACATGTTAGAGGTAGGCCTGCCAGTACAGACCAATGTGCAAGTGTGTGTGTGTGTGTGTGTGTGTGTGTGTGTGTGTGTGTGTGTGTGTGTGTGTGTGTGTGTGTGTGTGTGTGTATGTGTGTGTGTGTACGTGTGTGAGTGTGAGTGTGTGTGTGTGTGTAGTGTGTGTGTTGTGTGTTGGTTTGTGGTGTGTGTGTGTGTGTGTGTTGTGTGTGTGTGTGTGTGTGTGTGTGTGTGTGTGTGTGTGGTGTGTGTGTGTGTGTGTGTGTGTGTGTGTGTGTGTGTGTGTATGTGTGTACCCAGGGTTTGTAGGATTAAAGCGGCATCTGAGACGCAGAAGTGTCAGGACAGTATTAAAGTTTGAAACCTACCATCCCCAACCCTGAATGTCTCCATATCCAGAATTGACTTACATCTCTTTTTCTCAAAGTCCCCTAACTTTCTTATGTTAATTTCTGCTGTGAGTCACCAAGCAGACCCATTCAAGGATGTGTTTCTGTAGATTTTAGTACTTAATTAAGCACAGCCGGTGAAGCGTGAGAATTGTTTTCTTTCTTTGCCAAATGTGTGTTATGTGCCGGGAAAATCTAAAGCACAGCACCTTCTCTCCACCTTCTGAGACATCCAGACTGACTCAACTTGGAAACCATCAACTGTACACCAGCAATGGTAAGGTTTTGTTTTGCTTTGTTTTTACTGTGATTGATAATCGTGTTGGCAACCAATATCTTATTACCTTTGATTTGCGTCAAGTTTTGTCAAATTTTCCTTCAAATTGTACATTAATGTTTCAACTCAATGATCATGTGAAAATGACCGTTCCTAATCATTTTAGTGCAATGGTCAATCACAATGCTGATACAATCTTTTGATTACAATTGGTTGTTGAAAATGGAAGGTTGCGTACATGTAACAGAAGCTCCTTGTTTAGTTAAAGGCGGTAGCTTTAGAATTAATTTTTCTGTGTCTACTGATGGTGTCGCAGGACATGATAAAGTCCAGGTGCTGTTAAGGCAAGTGTTTCTATGAAGTCAGAATGCAATCCAATTTGCACAGTAATACAAGCAGCTTCTGTTTTTGTTCTGTTCTGGGATACGTAGAAAAACAAATCTTTCATTGGAATGTAATAACATGTGGTCATATTGATAGTTAAATATCCATTCGTGTGCAGGTGCCTGTGCACGCAGACTGTTGAAATGATGTAATCAGAGCAAAATACACAAGCATTACGCTATACACAAGATTTACTTTTACGCATACACGTATGACTGACTCATAACATCAGAGATTAGATTAAGATCAGCGAAAGTGCAACTGCACAGTATGTGCAGTTTATTGCACTGTATTGTATTGTGTTGAATTGTGTGCGTTATATTGTATTGAATTGTATTATATTGCATTGCATTGTATTGCCTAATTTGGGGATTGTTGCAGATCACAGAACTGATTATCATGGATCACCCTCCAGCTGAGCCAGATCCCTAACGTATCATCCAAAACGTACAGGAAAACATTCAACACAGTCTGCAATCTCTCTTTTCATGTCCCCAAAAAGGACCAGTGTGCAACTTGCACTGCAGCTGCTACCAAGAGAAAGCAGAACACGCTGTCCACTGCTGAGGAGGCGTCTCATAAGGAACACATTGCAAGAACAGAGACTTCCAGACAGCAAAAAGCGGCTGACAAGGAGGCTTCCAAGAAAGACCCATCATTACATGTAATAACAGTTGACATGCAGGCAGTTTTACAATCTCCTTGCGGCCATGTAAGTCAACTGTATTATAAGAGAAAACTTTGTGACTATAACTTTGATGTGTACTCTCTGTCAGATGGCAGAGTAACATGCTATACATAGGACAAAACTGAAGGCAAGAGGGGTTCCTGTGAAATTGGCAGCTGTCTTCACAAGTATACTTCATCCCTTCCAGCCCATGTCCAGCACGTCATCATATATTCTGACTGTTGCGGTGGACGAAACCAAAATCAATACTTGACAGCAACACTGCTATTTACTTTGAATACTCTGCCAAACATCAAAACCATCGCACAGAAATTTCTGGAATCTGGTCACACTCAAATGGAATGTGATTCAATGCACTATGCCATCCCCTCTGCAAAGAAGAGCACTCCCATTTACTTCCATGTGAGTGGGACATCGTGTTCAGGTTGGCCCGGTGGCCAAATTGTTATATTGCTGTGCCAATCGACCATGAATCGTTTCACGATTTCAAGAAGCTGGCCTCTTTATACATACGAAAAACAAAAATAGACACGAGCAAACACAGGGTTTGCTGGCTACAAATTCGCTTCATCCATGTGTCCAAGGGCAATGATGGTATCATGCTCTTTAAAAACAACTTAGATGATGATTGCTTGAGAGTGCTCGGACTGGTGCGCTCACCAAGAAGGGAATGTCAAGAGCTTCCCAAAGCACTGCCAAGATTATAATAGTATAAGGACAAACTCCCAGTATTGGAGGCCAAGAAACGGAATCTCTTGTCACTGTGTGCACCTGGTGTCGTCCCAAGAACCTATCATAACTTCTACCATGTCCTTCCAGTATCTTCTTTAGCAAATGACATATTGCCAGACCTGATATCAAAGCCATTTGCCATTATTTTGCACAAGGGGATATCCTGTTTTTTTGTTTGTTTTTTTTGTTTTACTAATTACTATGACTTCAGTCTTCTTGCTATTTAGCTCCAACGCTTTATTTCTGCTGTCTATTTCTATTATATTCACAAGATTTTGTAGGTCTTTTTTTCATTTTTCTGCAATTAGAACGGTTTCATCTGCACAACGAAGATTGTTTACCATTTTTCCTGCAACCTCTATCCCAGGGCATTCTTCTAAGTTTCGCATGATGGTTTGGTTGTAAATTGAAAACAGATCTGGTGACAGAACACAACACTGCCTAACCCCTCTTTTGATATTTTGGAAACAGCTTACATTATTTTCTACTCTCATTGCTGTTGTTTGTTCCAATTACACATTCCTTGTTATTGGATCCTTTCCATCAACATGGAGCTTTTCTGGTTGGTTGATTAATATTTCGTGTCTTACCCGATCAAACTCCTTGGTATAATCAACAAAACATTAAAATAAATCCTTAGTCAACTCCACTAATCTTTCTTTGAAAGTTCTTAGGATGTATATGGCATTAATAGTTCCTTTCCCTTCGAAAAAGACATTCTTCTGCTATTGTATATATATATATATATATATGAGAAGAAGAAGAAAAGTGTCTGTGAACGTTTCCGACATAGCTTACTGTCATTGAGCATCGACTTGATAAGTGGAGGCTTCGTAATAGGCGAAATGAATTCAGTCCTGGAGCAAATACAAACAAGACTTAACCATCATGGGAGGGTTGACACGGCCAGGACCAAAGGGTAGGGGAAACAACTTTCGGCGAAGTGATAGGTCCCTGTTGTGAAATGGTTAGCGCAATGGACCAACGATGGGAAGTTATGGGTTCGAATCCCATTAGTCCTTTTAGATATTTTTGTGGGATTTTTGTTACTCAATTGAGTTCTTCCGAGAGTTGGACTCACTGGGAATAATGGAATTACACAATCGAGTTTCAAACACTTCGCGGATGCATTATTGAGGGTGTTGATCACATTCCCTGACCAACGTCGCAAAAGTCTATCCCTCGGATCTGTTGACTCCAGGATGAAAGAAAACCTGTAGTGCAAACCTGTCACACAATCCCAGTCCAGAGTGGAACTCCATTCATCATGATCATCCCTATTCTCAGCTGTCTTTATGACATTGTTTTAAAACTCCTAGATTCTGTGGTCATTGAAACGGCCTACAAGACAGGACCGAAAAAAATTAGGCGCTTGCACAAAACTGAAGCACGTATGTCTCTACACATTAACCCTTTGATTCCAGCACCCTATCCACCAACTGCAAAAACTTAATCCTTTGATTCCCTCCCTCTATCTATCAGCTTCCCGCTACAGGAAGCTGGTGATAGGGTAAGGGAATCAACAATCTAAGTTTTTGCTTTGCTAACATGGTTGGCAGTGCAGGGTGCTGGTTGACAGGGTGTGGGGGTCAAAGGGTTAATTTTGGCGTTTAGAACAAAAAAAACAACAAAAAAAATGTATACATATAAAAAAAGTAAAAAAAAAGGAGAGAGAACAAGAAGACAACGGGAGAAGACAGAGGCAAGTGTTTGACCACTCAAACACACACAAAAGGTCAAGAAATGACTTCACCAGATTCCCAAGACGATATCAACAGTCACACAACTTTCCTGGTGTTTTTGGAAAACTGGAGAAGATAACTCAAGAGTTAGCTTATCTTTTCTTTGTCCTAAATTTAGTGAATGCGTTTCTTTCTTGTCTTTTGTGCATGCATGACATGATTCATTTGGCCGAAAATGTACTTGTGTCTTTGTTTTGATAACCAGACAAGCGTTCTCATTGTATTTTCACGTGTTAGTATCGTGACTTGACTTCGATCAACATTTTCAAGCGTGAGGGGAGAAGGTGGTGTGAAAAATGATGGAAGGGGTGGAGGGTGTGAGTGATTCGAAGAATCGATGTTATTTATCTTTCCTACAAGCAGCTGGTGTCTTAAGCACACTGCACGTGCTGACATGACGTAGTCTGCGGTCAGACAGCCTGCAGATTGGCTGTGTCGTCTGTCAGATTCGTGACTCTTGTCCGTCTGCTGTGGTAGGGACTGGGGGGTAGGGACTGGGGGTAGGGACTGGGAGGTGGGGGATGGGGTGGGGGTGTACAGGTTGGAGCTGGGATGGAAGGTAGGAGAGAAATTAAAAGAGGGAGTGTGAGGGCAGACTGGTTGTTGAAGGTGATGTGATAGTGTGTGTGTGTGTGTGTGTGTGTGTGTGTGTGTGTGTGTGTGTGTGTGTGTGTGTGTGTGTGTGTGTGTGTGTGTGTGTGTGTGTGTGTGTGTTTTGTATGCATGTATGTATGTGTGTGCATGTATGTTGTATGTGTGTATCATCATCATGTGCCCTGCCGCATGGCGCTGGCGATCATGGCCCTCTATATGCATGTATCCTTTGTCACTGCAAATACATCTTCCACCCTGTCTGTCTTCTGTCACCCTACAATTCCGTCCAGTATTTTTTCCCTGTGTATATGTGTTTGTACACGCGCGTGTGTGTTTGAGTACGTGCGTGCATGTGTTTTGTGTACATATGTGTGTATGTGTGCTTGTATGTATGCGTGTGTATGGTGTGTGTGCCTGTGCGTGCGTGAGTGTGTCTGTGTATGTGTATGTGTGTATGTCTGAGTGTATGTATGTATGTATGTATACACACACACACACTAATAATATGTATGTATATATGTATATACATATATGTATATATATATGTGTGTGTATGTATGTGTGTATGCATGTGTGTATATGTATGTATGTATACATGTATGTTCGTGTATATATATAATATATGATATATATATATATATATATATATATATATATATATATATATATATATATATATACATGTGGTGTGTGTGTGATGTGTGTGTGTGTATGTGTTTGTGTGTATGTCTGAGTGTATGTATGTATGTATGTATGTATGTATGTATGTATGTATGTATGTATATATGTGTTTGTGTGTGTATGTATACACACACACACACACACACACACACACACACACACACACACACACACACACACACACACACACTAATAATAATACATATGTATATATGTATATACATATATGTATATATATATTATGTATGTGTGTGTATGTATGTATGTATGCATGTGTGTATATACATATATATAATTATATATACATACATCTCTCTCTCTCTCTCTCTCTCTCTCTCTCTCTCTCTATATATATATATATATATATATATATATGTGTGTGTGTGTGTGTGTGTGCGTGTGTGTGTGTGTGTGTGAATGCGATGTGACTGTGTAAGTGTATGTATGTAAGTGTGTATGTGTATACAGGTATGCGTTTGTGTGTATGTAGATGTTTATATATGTCTACGTGCGTGTGTGTGTGTATGATTCAGACCTACCTAACTAATTTGATTGCAAACGTGTACACGAAAGCAATGTGTAGAAATAATGAATGCAATTGTGTACATGCATAATTGTGAACCTAAAGCTCAGAGTAAATGTTATAAAATTATGAAGATCACACATATGGACACACAAAGATACACACAGGAACACACGCACGCAGACACACGCACATACACACACGCACACGTGCATAACACACACTCACACACACACACACACACACACACACACACACACACACACACACACACACACACACACACCCCCGCACACACACACACAGCACGTTCCTTTAGCGCTCAGAATCCAGACTGCTTATCGTTTTTTGTTTGTTTTACTAAACAGTCTTTGGACAACCCCTTTTCAGTCTCTCTATTTTGTTTTTGAAATTAAGGACATGTTTCATATCGATCAGAGGGAGTTGTGTGTATGGCTGTTTGTGTGTCTGTGACAAAAACGTTTCAGTAAGATTTTCTTACTTGTTTCTCAATACATGTTGGGCAGCCATAACACCAGGGCTAAGGTCATACGGTGATATGGTCATGTGGCTATATGGTTAAGCGCCTAACATCACTTTTTGGGAAAGCTGTGTGAACAGCAGTTTCTCAGTAATTTCTGACAATATGTACATACTGTCTCCACTGTTGTGACAGTCTACCATTGTTTGTGACAATATGTACACACTGTTTCCACTGTTGTGACAGTCTACCCTTGTTTTGACAATATATACACACTGTTTCCACTGTTGTGACAGTCTACCATTGTTTCTGACAATATGTACATACTGTTTCCACTGTTGTGACAGTCTACCATTGTTTGTGACAATATGTACATACTGTTTCCACTGTTGTGACAGTCTACCATTGTTTCTGACAATATGTACATACTGTTTCCACTGTTGTGACAGTCTACCATTGTTTGTGACAATGTGTACACACTGTTTCCACTGTTGTGACAGTCTACCATTGTTTGTGACAATATGTACACACTGTTTCCACTGTTGTGACAGTCTACCATTGTTTGTGACAATATGTACATACTGTTTCCCTGTTGTGACAGTCTACCATTGTTTCTGACAATATGTACATACTGTTTCACTGTTGTGACAGTCTACCATTGTTTCTGACAATATGTACATACTGTTTCCACTGTTGTGACAGTCTACCATTGTTTCTGACAATATGTACATACTGTTTTCACTGTTGTGACAGTCTACCATTGTTTCTGACAATATGTACATACTGTTTCCACTGTTGTGATAGTCTACCATTGTTTGTGACAATATGTACATACTGTTTTCACTGTTGTGACTGTCTACCATTGTTTCTGACAATATGTACATACTGTTTCCACTGTTGTGACAGTCTACCATTGTTTCTGACAATATGTACACACTGTTTCCACTGTTGTGACAGTCTACCATTGTTTGTGACAATATGTACATACTGTTTCCACTGTTGTGATAGTCTACCATTGTTTGTGACAATATGTACACACTGTTTCCCCTGTTGTGATAGTCTACCATTGTTTGTGACAATATGTACATACTGTTTCCACTGTTGTGACAGTCTACCATTGTTTCTGACAATATGTACATACTGTTTCCACTGTTGTGACAGTCTACCATTGTTTGTGACAATATGTACATACTGTTTCCACTGTTGTGACAGTCTACCATTGTTTGTGACAATATGTACATACTGTTTCCACTGTTGTGACAGTCTACCATTGTTTCTGACAATATGTATATACTGTTTCCACTGTTGTGACAGTCTACCATTGTTTGTGACAATATGTACATACTGTTTCCACTGTTGTGACAGTCTACCATTGTTTGTGACAATATGTACATACTGTTTCCACTGTTGTGACAGTCTACCATTGTTTCTGACAATATGTACATACTGTTTCCCCTGTTGTGACAGTCTACCATTGTTTCTGACAATATGTACATACTGTTTCCACTGTTGTGACAGTCTACCATTGTCCTTACTTTACGTGATGTTCGATTTGTTCTGATGTTTCTTGAAGATCACGGTGACCTTGACAAGGACAAACTCCGGATTTTCTGTGATAATCTTTATATAAAAAGGGAGATTGTTAGAATGACTAGACCATTTTTGTGTTTAATCAAGAAACAATAAGAACATAATAGAGGTATGACAGCAACAGCAGCAGCAGCAGCAAGCAGCAACAACAACAACAACAACAACAACAACAACAACAACAACAACAACAACAACAAACAACAACAACAACATATGTTGTCCAAAAACGTCAGCAAAGCATTGAAAACATACTGATTTAACGAATATCTGTTGAAATTGTTAAAAGCTTACCAAGAGACAGTTGCAACAATGGAGTTTGTATCTTTTGTTGTTAGCAGAACCGGGCACAGTTTGTGTTTGTGTTTGTTTGTTTGTTTTTAGAATAAGCTAAAGAAAAATCATTTGTTGTTACGGTGAAAAGTTCAGTTCCATCATCAAACATAAAACGAAGTATGGTTGTAAAGAAAGTGATGTATTTTAATCCTTCATTGTGAAAAAAAAACAAAACAAAAGAAAAGCGCTATGTTGTAATGATTTATTAAAACGTTACGGGAAAAACCCACTGTCAAAAACTAATCCGAAAATATTATTTTGAGGGAAACAAAATGTTTGCATTATTTCAGGTTCAGAACCGTCACCAAACATGAAAAGCAACGGTAGCAAAAGAAACAATAATGATAACCATGGCCACTTGTACAGCGCCTCATCTTACAAGAAACCTAACCATTTTACAATAATATGCTTTTATTCTTTCTCCCCATTTGTGGCCATGCGTGTGTGTGTGTGTGTGTGTGTGTGCGTGTGTGTGTGTGTGTGTGTGTGTGTGTGTGTGTGTGTGTGTGGTGTGTGTGTGTGCGTGTGTGTGCGTGCGTGCGTGTGTGCGTGTGTGTCTTTTCGGCGCTTGGATTTGATTTTGTCGAGATTTTGCACTATATAAATATTGTAATTATTATGTATGCAAGTGCGTACGTATGTATGTATTTGTATGTATGTATGTATGTATGTATGTATGTATGTATGTATGTATGTATGTATGTATGTATATATGTATGTATACGCTTAGATTTATGTATGTATGTATGTATGCATGTATACGCTCAGCTTAGATTTATGTATGTAAGTATGTAAGCATGTATGCATGCATGTATACGCTCAGCTTAGATTTATGTATGTAAGTATGTAAGCATGTATGTATGCATGTATACGCTCATATGTATGTAGGTATGTATGCATGTATACGCTCAGCGCTTAGATTTGATTTTATCAAGATTTTGCGCTATATAAATAAAATATATTATTATTATTATTATATAATATGAAAGAGACAGACACACGAAAGGCAGGTACATGTCAACCCCTACCACTATGATGAAAACGGATGAATTGTATGAACATAATGTAAAGAAAACAACAAAAAGAATGTTGATAACATACATAGGCATGCAATGTTATGAACATGATAAAAGATAATTTTGATAGTATACATAGGCATGTACATTTGAAATAGCCAGCAGAATCGGCCACCACGCTAAAACAGCATTCAAGAAAACGAAAAGCGTTCTTACCAACAAAATAGTGGACGGATTTGCATAGTAGATGAAAACAGTGAGGGTAAGAGATGTACTTCCAACGACACAGGACAGATTCGTATGGAGGACCACGACCGCCAACGCCCTGCGGCAGAGCACATGATGGTGATGACATAGGCATGCAATGTTTAAGGATGCATGAAAAAGAATTATAATCCCATATCCGATAAAATATTCAAGAAACAGAGTTATCTTAACATCTTTCTTTCATGCAAGTATCAAAGCAACAACAACGTTCATCATTAGAAATAAGCTTAAAAAGTGTGTTATTGTAAGTTCAACAGGTTCATCAAAGATAAAAGGAGCACAGCCAGTAAAGAAACATGACCAGTTTGTCTTTCATATAGACAGGTGTTATTACATTGTTGATGATTTTCTTCCCTTCACCTCTGTCTCTTTGTCTCTCCCTCTCTCTCTCTCTTTGTCTGTCTGTCTGCCTGTCTGTCTGTCTGTTTGTTTGTCTCTCTCTCTCTCTCTCCCTCCCTCTCTCTCTTTGTCTCTGTCTCTATCTGTCTCTCTCACTCGCTCGCTCGTTCACCTTCCCTCCCTTTCTCTCTCTCTCTCTCTCGTCTCTTTCTTGCTCTCTGTCTCTGTCTGTCTCTGTCTCTGTCTCTGTCTCTGTCTCTGTCTGTCTCTCTCTCTCTCTCTCTCTCTCTCTCTTCTCTCTCTCTGTGATTCAGATTAATAATGCTCATGGCTTCAAAAAACGAGCAAACAATTAGAAATCTGGAAACACACGTCTATAAAGCTCGTAAGAGAAGAGAGTTTGCCTTATCATAAAGTTAGATTTTAGTGATATGTCTGTCAAACCTATTTATTTTTTCCTATTGATGACGTATAACTGTGTGACCCATATTGTATTCATTCCAAAATATTAGAAATGTGTTTTATCCAAGAACGACTATGTATTATGTTTTGTGTGTGCATAATGTTTATCATGTGTTCACACCCCTTCAAATGGGGCTTTGGCCTTAGTGAATACATTTCTGATTCTGATTCTCTCTCTCTCTCTCTCTCTCTCTCTCTCTCTCTCTCTCTCTCTCTCTCTCTCTCTCTCTCTGTCTTTGTCGCTCTCTATTTCTCTCCGTCCCCACTCCACCTCCGGTCTCTCTCTCTCTCTTGTCTCTGTGTTTGTTAGTTTAAGGAAGTCGATTTATTTTATCTTTCATGTAAACAGCTGGCGTCTTATCTATGATCCTGTTCCTTTGACGTAGTCTGCATGAAGTCATTCAGTATGCTGTGTGTCCGGGATGGGTGGGGGTGTTATATGAATATGTCCTTGTGTCTGTGTGTGTGAGTGTATGTGTGTGTGTGTATGTGTACTTGCGTGTTCGCTTTGTGTGTATGTGTATGTTTTGTGTGTGTGTGTGTGCGTGTGAATGTGTGTGCATGTGAATGTGTGTGTATGTATGTATGTGTGTGTGTGTTTGTGCGTGCGTGCGTGCGTGCGGTGTGTGTGTGTGTGTGTGTGTGTGTGTCAGCGTGTGTGTGTATGTGTGTATGTATGTATGTATGTGTGTGTATGTGTGTGTGTGTGTGTTCGCTATTGTGTGTGATAACTATGTGTGTGTGTGCGTGTGCGTGTTCGCATTTTGTGTGTAGTTAGTGTATGTGTGTGTGTGTGTGTGTGTGTGTGTGTGTGTGTGTGTGTGTGTGTGTGTGTGTGTGTGTGTGTTTCGCGCGCGCGCGTTTACATTTGTGTGTGTGTGGATGTGTATGTGTGATTAGTGTGTGTGTCTGTGTGTGTTTGCTTTACGGCAGGCGTGCATGCATGTGTTCGTGTGTGTGAGTGTGCGCGTGTGTGTGTGTTTGTGTAAGATTGCTTTTGTGGAAGGTATAGGGGCTACGTGCTTGTGAACGTATCATCATTATCATCATCATCATTACATCATCATCATTATCATCATCATCATCATCATCATCATCATCATCATCATCATCATCATCATCATCATCATCATCATCATCATCATTATTATAGTAGTAGAAGTAATGGTAGTAGTAGAAATAGTAGTAGTAGTAGTAGTAGTAGTAGTAGTAGTGGTAGTAATGTTATTGTTAGTAGTGATGTTGTTTTTGTTCTTGTTGTTATTGTTACCATTATCGTTATCATTACAATTATTATTATGATGATTATCATTGCCATTATCATTTATTTTCGGCCATATAGAGAGAGAGAAAGAAAGAAAGAAAGAAAGAAAGAGAGAGAGAGAGAGTGAGAGACAGACAGACAAACAGACAGACAGAGGCAGACAAATAGAAAATACTACATTTCTCACCAAAACACAGATGTGTTCCTGACCGTGCAAGTGCACTCATTTGTACAGTGTGTCTAAGTCAATGATATTGTCCCCAGGGTTTATCACAACATTAATCAGCTTGAACAGCAGTGCTTAGAGCTTGTTGTGAGGCCTTTAAACATTCATCACACTAGCCGTCCTTGGATAGTGTATACTAATAGTGTACAAGTAACCATCAACCTCAAAATCAGTCTTTGGTCAACGCAAGGTGTGTGTCGCTTGTATCTACGTTTTTATATTCAATCTTTGTTTTGCGGGTGTGTGTGTGTGTATGTGTGTGTGTGTGTGTGTGTGTGTGTGGTGTGTGTGCGTGCGTGCGTGGTGTGTGTGTGTGTGTGTGTGTGTGTGTGTCTGTCTGTGTGTGTGTGTGTGTGTGTGTGTGCGTGCGTATATGTGTATGTGTATGTAGTGTGTGTGTGAGTGTGTGTGGGTGTATGCGGGTGGGAGATGTGGTGTGGTGTGTGTAGTGTGTGTGTATATGTGTGTGTGTGTGTATGTGTGTATGTGTGTGTTTGTTTGTTTGTGTGTGTGTATATATGTGTGTGCATGTGTGTGTGCGTGTGTGTGCGTGCATGCGTGCTTGCGTGTGTGTGTGTGTGTGTGTGTGTGTGTGTGTGTGTGTGTGTGTGTGTTTTCGACAAAAATATGTGGACATGATTTTTTTCTTTGTGTGTGTGTGTGTGTGTGTGTGTTGTGTGTGTGTGTGTGTGTGTGTGTGTGTTGTGTTGTGTGTGTGTGTGTGTGTGTGTGTGTTGTGTGTGTATGTGTGTGTGTGTGTGTGTGTGTGTGTGTGTGTGTGTGTGTGTGTGTGTATGTGTGTGTGTGTGTGTGTGTGTGTGTGTGTGTGTTGTGTGTGTGTGTGTGTGTGTGTGTGTGTGTGTTGTGTGTGTGTGTGTGTGTGTGGTTGTGTGTGTGTGTGTGTGTGTGTGTTGTGTGTGTTGTGTGTGTGTGTGTGTGTGTGTGTGTGTGTGTGTGTGTGTGTGTGTTGTGTGTGGTGTGTATGTGTGTGTGTGTGCGGAGTGTGTGTGTGTGTGTAAGTGGATCATTTCTTTATTTTTGATCGAAGATGTGGACTGTTGAGAAAAACAAACATGTACTTCCGAAAAGTTAGACACTAAGGTCAAGGTCACACGTACAAAAAAAAAAAAAAAGCGAAGTTTAGGACTTTTGGGGGGAAGTGTGTAAACTTTCTGAAATTTCCAAAAGTACTTGGAATGGATTGGATTTTTTGTTTTATTTTGTTTTTGTTCACAACTGTTTGCTTTTCCGGATGAGAACACGTGACGGCACTCATTTTTTTTCTCGAATATTCGTGTTCTTTCATCTACCCAAACAAGTAGAATTTTCTACAGAATTTTGCAGCGACAGCTGTTTTATCGCTGTGGTGCTGCACACAGAACTTCAGTTTATCTTTTCAACCGAAAGATTAGCACCTAGACCAGCACTCAAGGTCTACTGGTGAAGGGAGAAAATCCCCATCCCCATGTAGATATTTTCAACCAGATAGGCTGGCACTCCACTTACACCTCATTTTGTGATAGAGGGTCATATTGTTAGGTTTTTATTAGGTGCTTGTGTATGGTTCGTTTAGCGCGTTTTACAGCTGACTGTTTATTGCTAGATCAAAGAAGAGAGCTAGTTTTGAAAATGTTGAGACAAGCAAGCTGTATGAAGTCCTCGTTGGTTATTAGCTGTTAATCATTATTTAGTGAACATTATACTGTTTTGGCAAAGGCTGGTTATGATAAAGAGATAGGACCACCGCCTTCTAGTCTGCCTGTAGGGATTTGCATGAGTTTGATACTGGCCCTAGACAAACTTGATGTGTGCGGCCTCCAGTCTGTGTTGTTTGTTGCGTTGTAACAGTGATCTGTTTTTATCAGCGACCTAATGTTTTGCACCAGATCTGGATGGGATGATCGGCGTCATTGTTGGTATGTAAACACAAAGGGAAAATACTGTATACCAACTAGGATCGTTACTCTAGAGACGGAAATGAGTTCCGCAAGGCAACAGTACTGATTATCGACTGTTGGATCTTGTATTCTCCCTTCGTTGAGCAGAAATCAAACATCCTTTGTTGTTGTTGTTGGGTGGTTTCACTGCTCGGCAACGCCTCGCTTTGTAGATATTTGAAGGAGAAGCTTCTAGAGCAACTCCTGTGTTAAAATGGGCTAGAAAACAGCACATGATGAGGTGTGGGAAGATTGTCATATGAAATTGTAGTGGTGTTAGAATGAGCTAGAAAACAGCACATGATGAGGTGTGGGAAGATTGTCATATGAAACGGTCATTTGTTTGAAATATTTGGCCATCTGAAGTGTTGACGTAGTATGACTGAGCTGCAGTATCTGGCTGCTTGCCAATGGTGTCCTTTAAGATCGACACACTTCTGTGTTGGCAGGGATTGTGCTGTATGATCATAGAACTACTTTTATAGTGTGTGTGTGTGTGTGTGTGGTGTTGTGTGTGTGTGTGTGGTGTGTGTGTGTGTGTGTGTGTGTGTGTGTGTGTGTGTGGTTATGCTGCTGTCGTCTTTTGGTAACTCAGTTGGGTTGTAGGATGAAATTGCTGTTCCGTTGCAGGTAGTCTGGTTTGCAGCTTGGCGGTGTTGAAATAGGTGTGCAGGGGATGCATGTTGTCAACAAGAGCAGTGTGATAATGGTTGACTATTATCTGGTTTTGGTTTGTTTACGATCTTGCAGTTGTTTGGAGAGTTTTCTCAGCAAGTCCACTAAACTGAACATTCCCAAGGCTGGAAGTTACGTGTTGAAAATCTCAAACTGATGCAAATGTTGCTAACTCAGATGATGGGTACTGGGATCAATTGTCATCAGTGAGAACTTCTGGTATTCCACACGTGCAAAGTGGGTTGCCAGTTTTCGTATGACTGCTGATATAAGTTGTGGCATTCAGCGCATCTTACTTTACTTGGTTTGTCTAAAAGCACTTATGTGAATTGACGTTAAAAGAAATAACGAACGAACTTTACTTGTTCCTTCCTCCGGTACTTAGCTGACGGGTCTTGGATTAGACGCGTTGCTTCCGCTGATGAGAGGTTGTGTTGTTGGAAGACCATCACACCATCCAGCCATGTCTTCCTTGGTCTTCCTTTGCTCTTGAATTTAAGTAAGATTATAAAAGTCCACAGTTATTGTGAAATTTTTCTTTTCCCAAGAGAAAAGGTCAGTGGCAAATTTTGCCATTGTTTGAACGGGTTTGTGTGGGGCATAAGGGGTTTCTTCGAGCTTGACGACAAGGTAGAGGAACAGAGGGACATGCAGCAACAGGTTTGCCAATTTCCGCTGTCAACATGTGTGCACGCTGTATATTTTTTCCATATGGGAATGTCCTGAATGGATCTTCTGGATCATTTCTGGTCGTTGGGCTAGTGCGGCCAGTCTTTTCTCCTTTGAAGACAATGTCTTCTGTCACAGTGAGCTGGTCACAGTGATTCCACACGTCAATGACGCTGGTGTGACATTGGTATCTGGAGTCAGACCATCCATCTTGGATGTAATGCTTGAGTTGTTGCGTTCTGACATTTTTCGG
Source organism: Monoplex corrugatus (assembly GCA_030674185.1). Classification (NCBI taxonomy): domain Eukaryota; kingdom Metazoa; phylum Mollusca; class Gastropoda; order Littorinimorpha; family Ranellidae; genus Monoplex; species Monoplex corrugatus. The sequence continues at coordinate 55,038,164 of CM060313.1, forward strand.
GGTGGCTGCTGTAGTTCTTTTCTTTAGATGTTACTTACAGTTAAGTATTTCATAGTAAAGGACGTCACGCCGAGACCCTACGTTCTACTGTGCATCGGACGAGATGACCCCCATGGACACACAACACAAGAGAGAGAGAGAGAGAGAGAGAGAGAGAGAGAGAGAGAGAGAGAGAGAGAGAGAGAGAGAGAGGGGAGAGAGGACGTCGTGATAGAAACATCACAGCGAAAAGTAATAACTGTGAACTCTGTCGTTTACCTCAAGCTTGTGCTCATTTGTCAGTGAGCTCTACCGACGTCGGTCGTCTGCGGCAGTGGATCTGAGTGGTGACACCACTCAGAGGGACTGGAGGAATCGACGATAGCCACGTCCAAAAATAAGAGTGGGAGAATGGTTCAGACGTTCGCCTGTCAATATAGTTAAACTCGAGGTTGTAGGGTTCGTCTCCCGTTGAGACCGCGACTTTTCTCCTCAGTTTGAACGGAAAATCGAACTGAACATCTAGTCCTTCGGAAGGGGACGAAAAAGGAGTCAGACCCATGTGCCTTCTGGCCTGCGCACGCAAAATATCCCATGGCAGTTGAAAGGCGTGAAGAGCAGGGTATTTTCCCGGCTGCCCTGGACTAAAACAGTGGAGAGATAGGTTGATTTCCCAGGTCCCTAACCTTGAAGGCCAATAAGCCTTCTGGCCTTTCTGAAGTCTTGGTCAAATATGGGTGGCACTGCACCGCAGCGACGCGCTCTTAAAGGGAAGAGCAGCCCGAGTATGACATAGTAACTCCACTGTGACAAAAGAAACATATATGAATACAAATATAGATAGATGAATAATTTTAAAAATGCAGGCCTTATATGTATGTCAGTCAGTATTTTTTTTTTCTTGTTTTTTCGCTACTGGAATTACTTAGTGAGTCATGGCGTATCTATTTACTGATTGTTGTTATTTCGGACACACAATAATCACGTGCTTTTCAAAATAGTTGCCATCGTTCACAAACCAACTGTGAGCGTGATAAAACTCCTGTTACTTCACTGTCGCTTTCTGCTTAGGCGGTACACACCTGAGAGCTTTACTTACACACGCACTCACTCACTCATGCTCACATACACACACACACACACACACACACACACACACACACACACACACACACACACACACACACACACACACACACACACACGTACGCACCACACACACAACACACACACACACACACACACACACACACACACACACACACCACACACACACACACTTTGCCATTTCAAGCGCACTTTAAGTTTATAGGCAAAGTTAAGAGTTTGTTCATAACCCCCGGGGTTGTCGGAGAGTACATTTTCCATTTGATTGAAGTTTTACGTCAGCACGCACTTCAAGAGACGGTGACAAGCAAAAATGGACCCAGGGATCACTGGAATGATGAATGGTAATGAACGGTGAGGTGATGCGATGGTGATCTGAACAGAAAGAGAGTGAGGTGGTGGAGACGTAAACTACTCTCTGGGCCAACATTATGAGGGCAGTGCCCACCTTTCTCCATAGTCTCTCTTCCCTCACCGTCAATGGGATCCGGTAGCCATTCACAGCTGGGTAGATTGGAGACCACACATATAGAATGTGTACTGAGTCAGATTCGAATTCGATATGTCAGATTGGCAATTGGGAGCTCAACTCTAGCTGTACGCCAACCAGTCTTCAACATATGTGTATGTTCATTCCAAACCTGACGTTGTTCAGAAGTGGTCATGTACACTAGCTTCATACTGTCTTTGCGGAACAGTGCGGTTTTTTTTTATATTCATTTATCTCTGATTTTGTTGTTGTTGTTGTTGTTTTGTGCTGGAGCCTGGTTACGCCCGAAATGATCAGTCCTGTGGTTTTAATGGAGGACGTGATTTTCATCAAATCGTCTTTGTTCGCCCAGAGCTGGTCGTCCGGAACTGTCCCCATTCAGACACTGCTCGTGTCTTTTATACCTAGACAGTGGACAACACTTTCTCCTAAGACCTTACCAGTGAGCAGAGCTTATATACACGTACATATACATGGCTTATCAATTAACATCAGGAATAGAGTTCTTAGAAGTCATATAGAACCGATACTGTAATAAAGCTGTGAGGCGTAGACAGTCAACACACAAAGCCAGAACAAGGCTGAGGGAGCCAAAATGTGGTTTCTAAGAAAAATGTTGAGAGTTCCATGGACAGCAAAGAAAACAAACGAGACAGTCTTGATGGAGGCAGACACAAGAAGATCATTGATAAAGAAGATTAGGAAAGACAAGCAACATTTATAGGCCATTTTATGAGGAAAGGGGAACTGGAGCACATGGTCACAACAGGAAAGCTGGAGGGAAAGAGAGCACCAGGTAGACCCAGGGAGAAAATTTTGGACGGACTTGCAGGGGTGGCTGAGGACAGAGAGGGTGGAAGATGTACTTGCAGCAACAAGGGATAGATACATATGGAGGGCCATGATCGCCAACGCCATGCGGCATGGCACATGATGATGATGATATGGCGGATGCCATGATCATCTTGACTCTTATCCATCACATAGCATATGGATTTTATTCCCTGCGTGGAGACGCCATCTTGAAAAACTGAAAGTAAATCTGTAGAATGTATCCTGGAGACTAGGGTCCTGTGTGGTGTGTGTCCTGTGTGGTGTGTGTCCTGTGTGGTGTGTGGTGTGTGTCCTGTGTGGTGTGTGTCCTGTGTGGTGTGTGTCCTGTGTGGTGTGTAGTCCTGTGTGGTGTGTGTCCTGTGTGGTGTGTGTCCTGTCTGGTGTGTGTCCTGTCTGGTGTGTGTCCTGTGTGGTGTGTGTCCTGTGTCCTGTGTGGTGTGTGTCCTGTGTGGTGTGTGTCCTGTGTGGTGTGTGTCCTGTGTGGTATGTGTCCTGTGTGGTGTGTGTCCTGTGTGGTGTGTGTCCTGTGTCCTGTGTGGTGTGTGTCCTGTATGGTGTGTGTCCTGTGTCCTGTGTGTCCTGTGTCCTGTGTGGTGTGTGTCCTGTGTGGTGTATGTCCTGTCTGGTGTGTGTCCTGTGTGGTGTGTGTCCTGTGTGGTGTGTGTCCTGTGTGGTGTGTGTCCTGTGTGGTGTGTGTCCTGTGTGATGTGTGTCCTAGGTGGTGTGTGTCCTGTGTGATGTGTGTCCTGTGTGGTGTGTGTCCTGTGTCCTGTGTGGTGTGTGTCCTGTGTGGTGTGTGTCCTGTGTGGTGTGGATCCTGTGTCCTGTGTGGTGTGGATCCTGTGTCCTGTGTGGTGTGTGTCCTGTGTGGTGTGTGTCCTGTGTGGTGTGTGTCCTGTGTGGTATGTGTCCTGTGTGGTGTGAGTCCTGTCTGGTGTGTGTCATGTCTGGTGTGTGTCCTGTCTGGTGTGTGTCCTGTCTGGTGTGTGTCCTGTGTCATGTCTGGTGTGTGTCCTGTGTGGTGTGTGTCCTGTGTGGTATGTGTCCTGTGTGGTGTGAGTCCTGTCTGGTGTGTGTCTGTCTGGTGTGTGTCCTGTGTCATGTCTGGTGTGTGTCCTGTGTGTGTGTGTCCTGTGTGGTGTGTGTCCTGTCTGGTGTGTGTCCTGTGTCCTGTCTGGTGTGTGTCCTGTGTGGTGTGGATCCTGTGTCCTGTCTGGTGTGTGTCCTGTGTCCTGTCTGGTGTGTGTCCTGTCTGATGTGTGTCCTGTGTCCTGTGTGGTGTGGATCCTGTGTCCTGTCTGGTGTGGATCCTGTGTCCTGTCTGGTGTGTGTCCTGTGTCCTGTCTGGTGTGTGTCCTGTCTGGTGTGGAATCTGTGTGGTGTGGTCCTGTGTGGTGTGTGTCCTGTGGTGTGGGTCTTGTCTGATGTGTGTCCTGTCTGGTGTGTGTCCTGTCTGGTGTATGTCCTGTGTGGTGTGTGTCCTGTGTGGTGTGTGTCCTTGTCCTGTGTGGTGTGTGTCCTGTCTGGTGTGGTCTTGTCTGGTGTGTGTCCTGTGTGGTGTGTGTCTGTCTGATGTGGGTCCTGTGTCCTGTTTCCTGTGTGGTGTGTGTCCTGTCTGGTGTTTGTCCTGTCTGGTGTGTGTCTTCTGTGTCCTGTGTCCTGTCTAGTGTGTGTCCTGTTTGGTGTGTGTCCTGTCTAGTGTGTGTCCTGTGTCCTGTCTGGTGTGTGTCCTGTGTGGTCTGTGTCCTGTGTCCTGACTGGTGTGTGTCCTGTGTGGTCTGTGCCCTGTGTCCTGTCTGGTGTGTGTCCTGTGCCCTGTCTGTTGTGTGTCCTGTGTGGTGTGTGTCCTGTGTCCTGTCTGGTGTGTGTCCTGTGTGGTGTGTGTCCTGTGTCCTGTCTGGTGTGTGTCCTGTGTGGTGTGTGTCCTGTGTCCTGTCTGGTGTGTGTCCTGTTTGGTGTGTGCCCTGTGTGGTGTGTGTCCTGTGTGGTGTGTTGTCCTGTGTCATGTCTGGTGTGTGTCCTGTCTGGTGTGTGTCCTGTCTGGTGTGTGTCTTGTCTGGTGTGTGTCCTGTGTCATGTCTGGTGTGTGTCCTGTCTGGTGTGTGTCCTGTCTGGTGTGTGTCCTTGTCATGTCTGGTGTGTGTCTTGTGTGGTGTTGTCCTGTGTGGTGTGTTCCTGTCTGGTGTGTTCCTGTCTGGTGTGTGTCCTGTGTCATGTCTGGTGTGTGTCCTGTGTGGTGTATGTCCTGTGTGGTGTGTGTCCTGTGTGGTGTGTGTCCTGTGTGGTGTGTGTCCTGTGTGTGTGTGTTCTGTCTGGTGTGGGTCCTGTCTGGTGTGTGTTCTGTCTGGTGTGTGTCCTGTCTGGTATGTGTCCTGTGTCCTGTCTCGTGTGTGTCCTGTGTGGTGTATGTCCTGTCTGTGTGTGTCCTGTCTGGTGTGTGTCCTGTTTGGTGTGTGTCTGTGTGGTGTGTGTCCTGTCTGGTGTGTGTCCTGTGTGGTGTGTGTCATGTGTAGTGTGTGTCCTGTGTGGTGTGTGTCTGTGTGGTGTATGTCCTGTCTGGTTGTGTCCTGTGTGGTGTGTGTCATGTGTAGTGTGTGTCCTGTGTGGTGTGTGTCCTGTCTGATGTGTGTCCTGTCTGGTGTGTGTCCTGTGTCCTGTCTGGTGTGTGTCCTGTGTCCTGTCTGGTGTGTGTCCAGTGTCCTGTCTGGTGTGTGTCCTGTGTCCTGTCTGGTGTGTGTCCTGTGTGGTGTGTGTCCTGTGTGGTGTGTGTCCTGTGTCCTGTCTGGTGTGTGTTCTGTGTCCTGTCTGGTGTGTGCCCTGTGTCCTGCCTGGTGTGTGGTGTGTGTCCTGTGTGGTGTGTGTCCTGTGTGGTGTGTGTCCTGTGTGGTGTGTGTCCTGTGTGGTGTGTGTCCTGTGTGGTGTGTGTCCTGTCTGGTGTGTGTCTTGTGTGGTGTGTGTCCTGTCTGGTGTGTGTGTGTCCTGTGTGGTGCGTGTCCTGTCTGTGTGTGTCCTGTGTGGTGTGTGTTTCCTGTGTGGTGTGTGTCCTGTGTGGTGTGTGTCCTGTCTGTGTGTGTGTGTGTCCTGTGTGGTGTGTGTCCTGTGTGGTGTGTGTCCTGTCTGGTGTGTGTCCTGTCTGGTGTGGATCCTGTGTCCTGTCTGGTGTGTGTCCTGTCTGTAGTGTGTCCTGTGTCATGTTGGTGTGGGTCCTGTCTGGTGTGTGTACCTGTGTGTCCGTTCTGGTGTGTTGTCCTGTGTGGTGTGTGTCCTGTCTGGTGTGGATCTGTTTCCTGTCTGTGTGTCCTGTGTCCTGTCTGGTGGTCGTGTCCTGTGTCTGGTCTGTGGTGTGGTCCTGTCTGTGGTGTGTGTCTGTCTGGTGTGGGTCCTGTCTGGTGTGTGTCCTGTCTGGTGTGGTCCTGTCTGGTGTGTGTCCTGTGTCTGGTCTGTTGTGTGGGTCCTGTCTGGTGTGTCCTGTGTCTGTCTGGTGTGTGTCTGTCTGGTGTGTCCTGTCTGGTGTGTGTCCTGTGTCTGTTGGTGGGTCTGTTGGTGTGGGTCCTGTCTGGTGTGTGTCCTGTCTGGTGTGTGTCCTGTCTGGTGTGTGTCTTGTCTGGTGTGGGTCCTGTCTGGTTGTGTGTGTCCTGTGTGTGTGCTGTGTCTGTCCAGTTGTGTCCTGTGTGTGTGTGTCCTGTGTGGTGTGTGTCCTGTTGGTGTGTGTCCTGTCTGGTGTGTGTTGTGTCCTGTGTGGTGTGTGTCCTGGTGGTGTGGGTCCTGTCTGGTTGTGTGTCCTGTCTGGTGTGTGTTGTGTCCAGTCTGGTGTGTGTCCTGTCTGTAGTGTTCGTGTCTGTCTGGTGTGGGTCCTGTCTGGTATGGGCCTGTTCCAGTTGGGTTTATCCAGTATGTATATTCACTGTTGTGAGAGAATCATTGTCACTTGCTCCGTATGCTTCAGTGTAAGCCATGTAGAGTTTGTGTTTGCCACTCCAGTAATGGATGGGATCATTGATGTGTTGGGTGACATTCTTTTTATGATGGTCTTTGTTTTGTTTGTTCTTGAACCACAGATTGACATGATGTTACAACCCTAAAGATTGGTTTATGTCGACTTTTAAAACAGTTTATAAATCATCAGTTGATGACAGTGGCTGTATGAGTAAAGGATACCTGCGCCAGGGAAGATACTAAAGTGATACAAGGTACTCAGAAGGCCAGCCTCATCAGCTGTGGCATCAACTCCACCAACTGGGAAGACATTGGCCTCAACAGAGTAAGCTGGTGACAGCAGTGCACGCAGACAAACCACTTTGAACAGCATAGAAAAGCTGCTATTCAACAGAAGAGGAACCAGCTGAAACAGAACCCAAGGCCACAGGACTTTTTTTCCATGCAGCGACTGTTGAAAAACATGTGCCTCCAAGATCAGTCTGGTATCCCACACTGAGGACCTGTCATAGGCAAAGAAGCCCCATATGCCTACTCATCCGTCAGATTGATCGACCGGAGAGTCCATCATCATCATCATCATCATCATCATCATTATCATCATCATCTTATCATCATCATCATATCATCATCATCGTCATTGTCATCATCATCATCATCATCATCATCATCATCATTATCATCATCATCATATCATCATCATCGTCATTGTCATCTTTTATCTTTTTTAAGCCAACTAGCCAACTTATCACCCTATAAAAGGATACAAGTGACTAGCCAACCAATAAATCGACCAAATAACTGACTAGCAACCACCGAGCTAATTTAATCAGTCGGTTGACTAATTACCTCACCGATCAGACAGACAGGAAACACAACAGCTGACTGACTAACTATGGAGTAAATAAACGACTGAGCTACTGACTAACTAATGACCCACTCACTCAACACAAATTAAGTAAGTGAATCTGTCATTAAGTGACTTACTACTAAGTAGAAACCAGAGCTGTTTGACCGCACCCTGAAAAGTTAGTAGGTAATAACAGGTGGTCATCAGTAGGTAACAACAGGTTGTCATTAGTAGGTAACAACAGGTGGTCATCAGTAGGTAACAACAGGTGGTCATTAGTAGGTAACAACACGTTGTCATTAGTAGGTAACAACAGGTTGTCATTAGTAGGTAACAACAGGTGGTCATCAGTAGGTAACAACAGGTGGTCATCAGTAGGTTACAACAGGTGGTCATCAGTAGATAACAATAGGTAGTCATCAGTAGATAACAGGTGGTCATCAGCAGGTAACAACAGGTGGTTATCAGTAGGTAACAACAGGTGGTCATCAGCAGGTAACAACAGGTGGTCATCAGTAGGTAACAACAGGTGGTCATCAGTAGGTAACAACAGGTGGTCATCAGTAGATAACAACAGGTGGTCATCAGTAGGTAACAACAGGTGGTCATCAGTAGGTAACAACAAGTGGTCATCAGTAGGTAACAACAGGTGGTCATCAGTAGGTAACAACAAGTGGTCATCAGTAGGTAACAACAAGTGGTCATCAATAGGTAACAACAAGTGGTCATCAGTAGGTAACAATAGGGCATCATTAGTAGGTAGCAACAAATTGTCATCAGCAGGCAACAACAGGTGGTCATCAATAGGTAACAACAGGTGGTCATCAGTAGGGTGGTCATCAGTAAATAGCAATGGGTGATCTTCAGTTGGTGATCAGCAGGCATCAATAATGGTCAGCATGATAGCAACGCATCTGGAATCAAGGCCCCAATGAGGCCATTGGAAACACCTGGGAATCATCCAATTAATAGTTCAATTTTCCCTAGAGCCTCATGACAAACAACACTGAATAAGTGAAGAAATGACAAAAGTAAGTATAGTTCATTCAGTCAGCTGACCTACTAACCAGCTAGTTGACACTCGTTCTCATCAACCAAACAATCTGCCAAATCATCAACCAACCAACCAACCAACACACTTAGCAGCTAACCACCTGACTTGTTCCCACAGGTGCTGAAGGGAGGGGAGGAGGAAAGAGATCTCACAGCCCCCCACCTGTGAACCCCCCGTCTCCTGACCTCTCCCATCTGACGTCAGAGGAGCTGAGCATCTTGTCTGGCGTCCTCAAACGTCAGGAACGGTTTGAGCAGCAAGAACAAGAACGTGTCAGGTAGTGTGTGTGTGTGTGTGTGTGTGTGTGTGTGTGTGTGTGTGTGTGTGTGTGTGTGTGTGTGTGTGTGTGTGTGTGTGAGTGTGTGTGTGTGTATGCGTGTGTGTGAGTGTGTGTGTGTGTGTGTGTGTGTGTGTGTGTGTGTGTGTGTGTGTGTGTGTGTGTGAGTGTGTTCATGCGTGCTGTGAGCATTCCTTTCTGACATCCTCAAACTCCAGGAGTTTCAAGCAGCAATGCAGGAAAGTGTCAGGTAGCACAGGTAGCATGTGTGTGTGTGTTTGTAAAGAAGGGAAGTGGAGGAGAGGGGGGCTTGATTGGGAGATAGGTGTGTGCTTGCTTGCAAGCCTGTGTGTGTATGTATGTTTATGTGTGCTGGGTCTAAGCGTTCCATGCAAAAACACGTCGTCATAGTTGTTCTCTAAGCATCTGCCAGGGACCACTCTATTGTAGCCATGGAATCGTTTAAGACTGCTAACTGCATGCTACATATGGGACCTTGAGTCAAATTTCAGAAAGAATGAAAGAGAGAGAGAGAGAGAGAGAGAGAGAGAGAGAGGGAGAGAAAGAGAGAAAGAGACAGAGAGAGAGAGAGGGAGAGAGAGAGAGAGCAGTTACTATGACAGAGCAATAACCCGTTTCACTGACAGCTTGGTGTCTTTTAACCAGACGTTTAGAGGCAGAAATGCAAGCAGCAGAGCAAGCAGTCAAAAGCTCCCAACCTGAACGCAGCAAAAAGTGGCGGATCGCCAGTGCCAGGCTCTGTCGGCTCTGCTTCAAAACGCGGATGTCGGAAGGCGCGGGAAGAACATGTGGAGACTGTCGTAAACGTGTGTGTGGACGCTGTGGCAGCTACAGCCGGCTGAAGACCTCATCACAAAAGGTGAGACAATGTCGTTAGTCCTGGCGTTTGTGATGATGATTTAGTGCTGTGGTGTTTTTTTCTACAACGGCCCTCTTTACAAAAAAAAACAACAACAAAAATGGGAGGAGGGGGTAATTACATCGATTTATTTCGATCCATGGCATGCGTGTGTGTGTGTGTGTGTGTGTGTGTGTGCATGAGAGAGAGAGGGAAAGATAGAGGGATAGAGAGGATAGACATAGACAGAGACAAAGATAGAAAAATAAGATATGTCACAGAGTAATAAACATTTCTTAGCTGTTTATAGATGACTCCTTATTACCAAAGTTAAAACACCATTCTAGGCCACAGGAAATCTGAGAAAGGCTCACAATAAGTTTTACCAGGATTAATCAACTGGTTCTGATATAGACACCAACAAAGAATCATTAATGCTTAAAAGGGACTTTCTTTTAAAGGAAACTGCGTCTACCCGTATGTAAAAATGCAAGAAAGGGAAGACTCATCAAGAAAATGACCCTACTTCACCCAAAACAAAACGTCTGAAAATACCCCCACCCCTCCCCAACCCCTGCAAAGAACAGACTGGAAGAATGAACATGTGTTTTTATCCTAATAAGAACAGAAGAGAGAAAGAGAAATCTCTTAAACCCCTTGAGTGCTGACGTTTTTTGACATCCAGTGTTTTGCGTGTGCCAGGGCAAAACGTTGTGTTGCTTCCATATTTATGGGAATCTTTGCATGAAAGTACACAGAATGGTGCATTAGGCATGACTAAATGTATTTTCAGATGATTTATGTAGTAATTTCTTGAAATTACTACATATTTGTAATATTTTGTGGAAATTCCCATAAAAAACTCATAACCACTCGCGATAGAAAACAAAACAAACAAAAAACAACAAAAAAACAAAAACAAAGAAAAAATAGAAGATATGACCATCCTGATGAAAAGTGTTCAGATCCTCCTGATGAAATCTAAAAGTATTCAGACTTTGGCTGACCTCCTACTGACAGATCACAGACAGCTGACGAGCAACAAAGAGCCGCAGTGTGTTAGCACACTGAGTGGCTTGACCAGGTCAAGTCGTCTGCTGCCTGGCACGCCCCCCCCCCCCCACTTGTCTTCCCCCTTACCACTTCTAATACTACTCACTGACAGTGTTGGCTTATTCTACAATGTCATACTGTCTGTCTGAATGGTGTGAAGTGTTGGCTAGCTGCCAGTATTGCCTGTGGCCACAAACCCTTTGTGTCATGTGCTCGGAAAGTCAGTACTTTTCATGTTGGGTCTGTCTGCTGCACATTTCATACCAACAGCGAGTAACTACTGCTGTTTTTAACCTCTTCTTGTGTCAGAATTGTCTTCTGAATCATCCTACTGTCATTTATAAGTTCTTGACTAAACTCACATGCTTTCAAAGGCTGAAAACATGCAGCATTGCAAGACAGTCCTGGTGTCAGCATTTTGCTAAAAACCAGTTTCTCTTTTGAGATAAATAAAACCAATCTGGTGAGGGTTGCATAGGTAAAAAAAGGTCATGTAAGGGAAGCCAGTCACTTTTATGAACCCTCTCTGAGACTGACAACATCAGTCAGTGCTTCTTTCCCATTTACATTAGGCTGAGACGTGTATCCAACTACCTCCGCAAATTTTACGTTTGTAGGCACCACAGAAGGCTCCAAGAGCCAGTTTGGCGTGGCAGGTAATCTCTTGCCAGCTGTTTGTGTTGACGTCACAGTGGTGAGGTTGGTCTTCACATTATTTTTGTATCCATAGTGGTCATTTCTCCTCACAGCTGTCCCTAACGGTCATCTTTGGGATGCAACTGTCTTCCATACTCCAACGAAGATTGCATTTAATGACTGGACACTCTATACTTGGCAAACCACAGTTTTCACAACTTGAAGGTAGACACTTGATCTCACCACAAGATATTGGAAATGTTGCACAGACATCTGCGATGGAACCATTCCAGCTGTTTGATGTGCCGGTGATTGGTAGACTAGGTCTTACAGCAGTGCACAGGGCACCCATGACTTCTGCTCTGTACAGAGCAATCTTTGTGGTGATCCTAATAGCAAGGTCTTGCTGCAACCTCTTGGTCGGAAAGTCCATAGGATCTGGCATTGTCAAACCATCGTGGTTTCATCCACCAAAGGAGATAGAAAATTCTTTACTACATATATCATTGAGTTTGTTTTGCTCACACTGGACGAAGCAGCAGGGAAGTTTCAGTCTTTTTCTCCTAATTTTTTATATTTGGTGTTTGTGTGTTTGTGATCTTACGTTTGACAAAGGCCAGTTGGCTGAAAATTTGCGCCTGTCTTGTCTGGTTGTATTAAATACGCGTTCTGATTCTTTTCTTGTTTTTTTCTGGTTCCGGTTTTTATTTTGCATGTCATAATTTTTAGTGTTAATGTTTTCACAGTTTGTGTTCTGTTCTTGTAAAGGACCACAATGTAATTTCTCATTATGGAGATAATAAACATAACTTGCCTTGCCCTGACTTGATCTGGCTGATGCCGGGTCACTAAGGTGGACATTTGTCGTGTCTGTTCAACACACACTAGACACTACCCATTAAAACCAACACTACTAATGACAGCAATCGCTCAGTCGCAGAACAACAATCATGAACGACCTCCCCCTTTCCCTCTCCCCTTCCTCCACCACCTCTCTCCTCCTCCATTAGGAGACCACCCTCATCGTCCCTCCAACAACAGCCTGCACACACCACCGACATGACCTTACCTGGTATCACAAGTGGGGCACGTGCCAAAGTGTTGACTTGACTGTTTCATTTTTATGCTTCCTCCCCCATCCCCATCCCTCTCTTCTTTTTCTTCTCAACGGTTGACATGTGTGATGTTTGAGGTTGAAAATGAAAATGGATCTGGAGTTTTTCTTCTCGTCACCATCAGTCAAGAAGTTCATTGCTGTTTTTCTCTGACTCAGGACACTCCAGGACATCATGGTGACTGATAATACGTTAGTGAATGGCTGTGTGTGTGTGTGTGTGTGTGTGTGTGTGTGTGTGTGTGTGTGTGTGTGGTGAGGAGTGTGGAGAGAGATACCCAAGCAGAATCGAATCTCAGACCTTCAGACAGGAAGTTCCATTTGACTATAGCGCCTGTCCTTTAAGAACTATTTCGGGGTGACCTATGAAATGTGAAGTATATCATATGATATGTAATATAATCATATTCTCTGAAAATCATCTCTTGACAGTTTTCAGAAAGAGCCTCGGGCATCAAAAACCGATGATGGTGTGACAGTTGGAGTGGGGAGGGTGGTGGTGGAGAGGGATAGAGATGGGGGAAGGATTATCTCTAATTAACAGTATCATTTGCCTAACATGATGAAGCTGTAGCGTTTAAGATTTTGTTTTTTAATTAGAAATAATTTGGTTTGTAAGGGATTTTTGAAACATTATCGTAAATTAATGGTGTAATTTGTCTGAAACGATGAAGCTGTAACGGCTAGGATTTTGTTTTTTAACTGGAAAATGATTTGGTTTGTAAGAGATTTTTAGTACCAGGAGATTTTCTTTGCGTATGTCGTTCTTTTTTTGGAGAATTTGAGGAAACTTTTCATTCATCACGCATCCCGTGTCTCGTCTCTCACTCTGTTATCTTGTTCCTCTCTCTCCCTCCTCTCTGTCTCCATCCTTCCCATTCTCATATCTTTCCCATTCTATCTCTGTCATTATGCGTCTGTCTGTCCTGTCTGCTGTCTGTCTGTCTGTCTGTCTGTCTGTTGTATTTTTTTTCTTTCTCCTTCTCTGACAGATCAAAGTTGAGGAAAATGTGACGATTTTTGTTTCCATTGTCCCAAAATTCAGCACTGGCATTTAACTTTTCCCTCTGTTCCTGCTGTCAAAAAGCCTGCCTCTGTCTGAGCCGCTTTGTGTCTGTTCCTTAATTCTCTCCCTTTAGTGCACTCCTCTGACTTTTCCAGACTCCTCGAAAAAGAAAGAAGATGGTCAAGCTAGACTAAAAATCTCTGTTTCTTGCAGAATTGGCACACAGTGACACAACGAGGCGTATATTATGTATTAGTATGTATCTATGTATGTATCTATGTCATTCATGTATCTATGTATGTATCTATGTATGTATCTATGTATCTACTTTTCTATCTATGTATATGTATGTATCTACGCATCTCTCTCTCTTTCTCTCTCTGTCTCTCTGTCTGTAGATAGATAAAATAGATAGAAGACAGATAGACAAAACAGATCAGAAAGACAGATAGATAGATAGATAGATAGATGTATTACATTTTTTCATTACGGTATCATCATCATCATCATCTCATCATCATCATCATCATCATCATGTGTCTTGCTGCATGGCGTTTGCGATCATGGTTCTCATATATAGATAGATGTATTACATTTTTTCATTACGGTAATTATCATCATCATCATCATCATCATCATCATTATCATGTGCCTTGCCACATAGCGTTTGCGATCATGGTTCTCCACTACGAATCTATCCGAATCTATCTTTTGTCGCTGCAAATATATCTCCTACCCTTTTTGTCCCCACCCACTATACAAAACTGTCTAATATTTTCTCCCTGAATCTACCTGGTGCTCTTATTCCCTTTAACCCTCCTTTTGTGACTAGGTACCCAAATGTCGCTTGCCTCATAAAATGTCATGAAATTTACTTGTCTTTTTCTTATCTTGTGTTTGTGTTTTTTTCCTTCAATATGGTCTTATTTGTTTTATTTGCTTTTTATGAAACTGTTAACATCACTCTTAGAAACGACATCTCAGCTGCCTCAATTTTGTTCTGGGTTTGCTTGTTGATTGTTCATGCTTCGAATCCGTGCAACGGTATTGGTTTTGTATAACACTGGAAAACTCTCTTCCTGATGTCAAGTAATAGGCATTTGTTGGTAAGAACGCTTTCCATTTTCTTGAATGCTGTTTTAGGTTGGTCAATTCTGCTGGATATTTCTAATGTGCATCTACGGTCAAGTTATATTTATCGATTTGTCTCAATGCTGTGCCATTTGCTGTTATTTTACATGAGGGGATTTCTGATTTTTTTAACTGATTATCATGACTTTAATCTTTTTATTATTTATCTCTAACTTTTTAAAACTTGATTTCTGTTTCTATTAAATCGTAGGTCTTATTCATTTTCTGCAGTTAGAACCGTGTCATCTGCATTACGTAGGCTTTTAAAACGTGTTTTATTCCTTTTTAGCAGAATATAAAGACAAACAATATTAGCAAAGCAAAATCATTTACACAAAAGACTTAAAATTCAACAAATGTGCAAAGTTCTACATCTCGTTCAAAGGATCTACATGTGTGCATGAAATATCTGTAACAAAGCATAAAGTATAAAAAAAAAATTTTCAGGTAAAATATTGGCATACACTCATATTACAACGTAAATAAATGGTCACATTAAACTTCTTGTGTAACAGGTGGTAAATATGGCAGCCATTGAACTCTAAAGGTGTCATTTTACATTGTATTCTTCCGTGTGATACTTGGTGGTAAGGTATCTTGTTGAAGAAACGATGTTCTGCAAAATCCGAAACAAGTGTGACTGCCCCGTTCAAGCAAACAGGAATCAGAAAAAACACGAAAGAAGAATACGAACGTGTATTTAATACAACACGACAAACATGCGCAAATTTTCGGCCAACTGGCCTTTGTCAAGCGTAAGATTACAAACAAACAGACACCAGATACAAAAATTTTGAGCCTGTCTTGTCTTGTTGTATTAATACACGTTCGTATTCTTCTTTCGTAGTTTTTTTCTGGTTCTTGATGTTCTGCAAAGGTTTTTTTTTTCGAGTTTTGCATAACGAAGGTTGTTTGTGATTTTTTCTCCAAACTTTATCTCAGGGCATTCTTCTAGGTTTCTCATGATGATTTCGTTGAAAAGCGAAAACAAATCTGGTGACAGAACACATTCCTGTCTAACCCCTGTTTTGATATTTTGAAAAGAGCTTATATCATTTTCTACTGTCATTGCTACTGTTCGTTCCCAATACATACTCCTTAGAACTTTTCCATCACTATTAAACTTTTCCAGTTGGTTGGTCAATTCTTCGTGTCTTACCCGATCAAAAGCCTTAGTATAATCAACAAAACATAAATAGAAATCCTTATTCAACTCAATTGATCTTTCTATGAGAGTTTTTAGAATATGCATAGCATTAACACTCCCTTTCCCTTCAACAAATCCACAATATTGTTCTTATCGCTATTTCTAATTTGGTTATGTTCCTTGTCCTCATCATGATTATTCTAAGTAGAATCTTTGTTACTTGACTCATCAAGCTGATTTACGATGGGGTTCACATTCTATAGCCCCCGCTTTCTTTGGAAGTGCAGTGAAAATTGATTTTGACATAACGTTTAGGGATTTTCCGGTGTCATACATTTCATTTAGAAGGATTGTTACTTTTTCAATATCAAATTTATCTACAGCCTTAATCATTTCTCAAGTAATATAATCTGGTCCTGGGACTTTTCCTTGTTTGATCTTTTTCATCGCTGCTCTAACTTCATTTTTTCATTCTTAGCGGTCCTTCAAAGTTCTTTCTAATGGTGCATGTAAAAGTCTTCAGTGTGTCCTCCCTATCTATCTAATATGTTGTTGTTGTATTCATAATAATCGTCATTGTACCATCTTTTGAGTTTGAACAACCAGTGGATGTGCATGTCTTTTTTCCGTGAGAAATTTCTTCAGTATTTCTGTACATTAACTTAGATCTGTTTTGTGTCGGTCTTCAATATCTTTGCACTTTGTTTCTAGCCAGACTTTCTTAGCTTCATGGCACTTATTGTGATTTCCTTATGTCTTTTTGTGTTCTTTCTCGTTTCTCTTTGACTTCCTACGTTCATTCATCATACCAAAGTTTTCTCAATGACAGATTGACACAAGCACTGACACAGAACCCATATGATAAGTATGGATCCTCAAGATCTTGTCAACGCGTAGAACTTATATGCTGGCCTTCCATCTCTACCATCTTTTTGAAGCATATCCTTCATGTATATTGTGTTGTCTGTGCATATAGAATTTACTTGAACGTGGATATACTACTTTGAACAACTGAAACTGGTATAGCACTGCATTGCATTACACTGAATTGTTTTGTATCACATTTTATGACCATTGTTTTTGAGAAATTATAATAGGCACAATCTTATTATAATTTACACATATCACGCCTAAACGAATATTATCCATCAAGGGAATTTCACTTACTTTTTGTTAGGCCTGATCGGTTCAGCGAACCCTCGTCAACTGGTGGGCAGAGGCTTGTTGTAGAACTATTCAGTTGTGAGAACACTTCTCACTATCCGTGTGTGACCCCATTCTGATTTTCTGTTCATCAGTAGGTTGCTTGGGGCGTTGTGTATTTGGACTGCTTCACTGATTTGTCGGGCCAAAGCACTTTTATGTTTGCCTGTCACTGTCATCACAAACTCAGGTGTGTTTTCTTCATGTTTGTGTGTAGTTTTAACATGTCTATAGAGGACTGAGTCATTATCTTTGTTCTTATAAGCTGCCATGTGTTCTAACCCCCTACTGTAGCCATTACGGGCGGTCTCTCCATAGTAAACAGATTTACATTTATCACACACTATTTGATATGTGATATTGTTTGCCCTGCATCCCCCCTTCTCACTCCCTGCACATACCATACAATTTTGTTGGTCATTACATTTTCTGTTGGGAAACGGGTGGGATCGCTGGAGGATGTTTTTGATTGACTTCCCTGATGTCTCTACTACTCTTATCTTTATGTTAGTTTTCTTGATTTCCTGATGTCTCTACTACTCTTATCTTTATGTTAGTTTTCTTGATTTCCTGATGTCTTACTACTCTTATCTTTATGTTAGTTTTCTTGATTTCTGATTCTACTATCTATTCTTTATGTGTTGAGTTTTTTATCTATGTTAGTTTGATTTCCTGATGTCTTATATCTTATCTTTATGTTAGTTTCTTGATCCAGTGTATTGATTTGGTGTTTATTGTGTTATGTTGTGTTGTGTTATGTTGTATTGTGTTGTGATTGTGTTGTGTTTGTTGTATTGTGTTGTGTTGTGCTGTGTTGTGTTATGTTGTATTGTGTTGTGTTGTGTTGTATTGGTTGTGTTGTGATTGTGTTTGTCGCGTGTGTTGTAGTGCCTTGTAGAACTCAACTTAGAAGACTGTTTCTTTTTGCTGTCTGTTACGTTGCTTTTGTTTGTTTTTGTTCTAGTTGAGGATGTACGGATGGGGGGGGGGGGGGGAGAGAAGGAGGAAAACAAATTAAACCGCAGACCTGTTGTGTTGTAAGCAGGCGCTCTAACCACGAGGCCACACAGCACGTACAAAACTAGGATGATGACTGGATGGTCCACTGAAATGAACCGGCCAGATTTTTTTCCTTTTGCCAAGTAAATTCTTTTCTTTTTGTGATATCGTGAAAGTACAAACGATGGTATAATGATTATACATGCATTTACAAATAAAACAAGACACTTTGATCAATACCTTGATCGATGCCAGAATTTGCATGGCTAAGAAACAAATGATAGACCCCACAAACATCTGGAAAGACAAAATGATAGACACAAAACTAAAAATGAGAAGAATGAGATGTCTGGTCTGGACCATCATGACATACGGAGCTATAGGATGGACCCTCAAAAAGAAAATCATAAAGAAAATATATTTGACTAAAATTTGGTTCAAAAGACGACTCCTAAGGGTGAGCTGGAAAGACAAGAGAAGTGACAAGAGCATACTCGACGAGCTGAAAACCTGGAGAAAACTTATACAGGTCATCCTTAAAAAGAAATCGACCTTCTGTGGACATGTATGCAGAAACAAAAGATGCTCTCTCATGGGCTGTCATTCAGGGAAAGAGCAAGGAAGGAGGGGGAGGACCACGAGCAGATTGCCTGGGAAACATTGGAGGGTTCAAAGATCGTAACGGTCTGGGATTTACGTCCTGGTTGGGGAAAGACAGATGTTGAGGACAGAGACCCGGAGATCGATGCGGGCAGCCATCATTCCAGGGAGTGATGCTGTAGAATGAACTGAGTGCGTGTACACATGAAGGTGGTGCAAACACTAGCGGGTCTACACATGTGTTGACACGGCAAATCAAACACATCTCCATCCCTCACCCACCGGGCCATACCAGGCAGGATCAAACTCACACCTTCTGCTTGAAGCCCGACGACCTAACCACGGGGCCATCGTGCCCATTCTGAGCAGATTTGAACTCTGGTTACAGGGAATGTGGCTGTGCAAGCTGTGTGTGATGAAGCGCGAGGTGTCGTGCCGGACAGGGGGGTGGTACCACGGGGCCAGGGGTCACGCCTACCACAACGATGCCAACCTGAGCGGCACGGCAGCCGATGTCTTGCGCCGTAAACTGAAGGACGTTAACGCCGAGTCCACAGGAAGTGAGCATCAGGTAAGACACGTCTAGAAGCTAAATGAGTCTGTCGTTGATAAAGATGAAAAGGGAAAGAAAATGTAAACTTCTAGTGGCTGTTGTACACTCGTGTGTGTGTGTTTGTGTGTTTGTGTGTTGTTTTTAAGCTCCTAATAAAATGAATTGAACCAGACCAGATCGCGACAGTAAGAAAGAAAAGATCAGATGATTCAAGTCGCGGAGAGAGAGAGAGAGAGAGAGAGAGGAGAGAGAGAGGAGAGAGAGAGAGAGAGAGAGAGAGAGAGAGGGAGAGAGATCGTGTGTGTGTGTGTGTGTGTGTGTGGTGTGTGTGTGTGTGTGGTGTGTGTGTGTGTGTGTGTGTGTGTACGATATGGATATGTCCGTGTCTTAGCGTGTACTTTGTATGTCTGCTTTATCCAGACAAGCGGAGAGAGCAAGGGGGACAGTGACGACGTCAGCCGCCCAGTCCTGAACCCAGTCAGCGACTCCCAGCTGGTAACAGGCAAACCCAGAGAACATGGACACACCCGCCGTGGTCACCACCCACCCTCCTCCCGTCCCACACCCAGAAGGCGCAGTCTGCCCCTGGGGGGTTCCCAACCCCCCGCCCACCGCAGACACGACCATGACCAGGACGACGAAGACGAGAACATCCACGACATCCTGTTGGAGCGAAAGCTGTCCTACCGGCGCCGCCAACAAAAGAGGTTGAGAAGGAGATGTGTTCAGAACGGGCAAGGGAAGGGAGGGGCTGGAATGGGAGGAACGTCTGCCGAACCGGCTCTACCCAGTATCACAGACAGACAAGACGAAATGACGTCAGCCTCCAGGAGTCGCAGGTTTCATGCCTTTCACCCCGAGACTTTTGTCACTATCCCTCTTCATACTTCGTCAGAGTCTGTAGAAGACAACGAAGTGTTTCCTAAAGGTGTACAAAGTGCTCTGACGTCCCCCGTCACTCCTGAACGACCGAACAGTTTCAGTGTGACACGTAGTGAAGACCGCACCTATTACAGGGTCAACTCCGACAGTTTCAATAGCTCGCAGGTTGGCTTCCTTCACAAGACGGCCAGCACCCGCCGACGAGCCTTCCAGCAGTCGTCAGCGTTAGCGGGACACAAGCTGTCCATCACCGTGCAGAGGTCCAGTCTTTCTGAAGGCGAGCCTCCCTCTCCCCATTCCTACCACAGTGCTTGTGAAGACTCCATGTCTCGTTCTTTGCAGGAAGGCCGTGCCTCGCCCCGTTCAGAGAGGCTGACCAGTCCTGATGACCGTCGTTTGGTCAGCTCACCAGATGAACGTTATGTTCTTACCAGCAGCAGAAACACCAGTCCATCCTCTCCCAGAAAGTTCCCCGGGCGCCGAGAGAAAAGTCCCTCCACGGCCAGAAAGGTACACAAAAGTGGTAGCGTGAGTCCTGGGAACAAGAGAAAGGCGTGTCACACAGGTCGTGTGAGTCTCGCAGAACACAGGGTCATACCTCACTTGGACAGCATCAGTCCTTCATCGTCACGTAGAACACCCAACAGTGAACCCAGCACCCCTACCGGCTGGAAAGACCCGCATTTCCGTGGATCACTGAGTCCCCCAACACGAGACGAGCGAAGAACACGTCATCAGTCAGTCCCTCCAGCACCAGAAAGATGGTGGAGAAACGACGATGCGGGGACGGAGCCGGTAAAGATCAGACTCAGGCCACAGAGTCTGCTTCCAAGACACCCAAACATCGCGGCCACTCGCTGGAATTATCAACCACGAACAAACTGAGAGAACGAAGCTACTCGGAAGGGAACGAGCGAGGAGATGAGAAGAAAGCAGGAGAGGGAGAATACAGTCTGACCACGAGTGGGTCTGGCTACTGTGGGTCACAGTGCAACATCCGCACTTCTGGCGCTGCCTCGCAGTCAGGAAAGATGTCCAGCTCTCCACAACGATCTCACTGGAATAAAGCGCGAGACATCCGTCGAGCACAATCTTCCGCCATCACCCCCACCAACACCACCAACACAGCCGCTTCTTACTCCTGCGCCACGCAAGCGCTTCGACGAGTGAAGTCCCCGGATGCTGATGTCATTCCGGCTGAGTCACGCGAGGCGATCACGTGCCGATGTATGACGATAGAGGGGAAACCAACGGGACGCAGCACTTCCCCAGGGGAGAGCAGCAAGAATGGACGGAGTTGTTCCCCTCGGGACTTTCTCAAGGTGTATGAACAGGACACATGGAATGAGAATGATGCTCAGCTCGTACACACCGTGCTGCATAAACCACCCAACTCTTATCCGGGTAAGTGGAATGATTACACATTAACCTAATTAACTGAATAAATATCGTGTCCAGGTCATCATCATCGTGTGCCCTGCCGCATGGCGTTGGCTTTCATGGCCCTCCATGCGAATCTGTCTTTTGTCGCTGAAAATATCTTTCATCCTCTCTGTCTTCATCCACTCTGCAAGTCCGTCCAATAGTTTCTCCCTGGGTCTACCTGGCGGTCTTTTCCCTCCAGATTTCATGTTGTGACTAGGTGCTCAGATTTCTCTTACCTTATAAAATGTCCTATAAATGTGGCTGCCTGTACGTGTCCAGGGAGATCAATATAACTACATACAAAACATTCAAGTTTTATGTAGGTGAGGTAGAACAATGGTGCTATAATTTTGCGTAGATATGTAGCAAACACCCATTTTTTGTACAAGTAAATAGAGTCATACATGAAAAATGTCTTCCATTGCTTGCGATAGAAAGATATACATACATGACCAGGTGATTGGCTGTTTGACTGATTACTTGTTTGATCATCAGGTCGGGTTGAGGAGGGAAAGATTATGAACTGAACGATAATGAAATATGACATGAATTATGTTGGCATGTGATACGTACATGTCTTGTGTATTTTACTGTGCTCAAAACAAACACACACACACAATGTGATCCATTGTGGACAATTAAGTACTGTTGTCATCATTGCTAACTTTTTGTATGTATGTATGTCTGTATGTATGTCTATAAATATTCACCAACTGTACTGTCAGTGCTCATGGTTTAAGGCGGCATCTTATCATGTTTTCAACTGAAAGAAAAAATCCTGGAAAGGAAAAGTAAGGAAAAAAGTATTGTAATTATTGTTGTTACTCTGACACAGAGGCCTTCGGTGTTCACGTGACTGGCGGGATCTGTGACGTCAATGGCGGTGCTGACGACTTTCATTAAAGACGTCATTTCTGGCAGTCCGGCACAACTGGCGGGTTTACAGGCAGGTAAGTGTGCTCGATTGGCAGCGGAGAAGTCATTATTGGCACATCAGGTTCGTTATGATTAATTTAGTAGTAACAAAACAGCCTCCAACCTCCAAAAAAGGCGTCTGTCCGCATATTTATCTTCCCATTGTTCATCAAGCTTTGAAATATCTGACTGTCTGTCTGTCTCTGTTGATTATAAAAGATGTTTACTTGTCTGTCCTCTTTTTCTCTCTTTTATCTCTCAAACATATTTGGAAAGAAAACATGTCTCTATCTCTCTGTTTCTGTTTCTGTCTCTGTTTGTCTGTCTGTCTGTCTGTCTGTCTGTCTGTCTGTCTGTCTTCAATAACATGTACTGAGCCTAGAACCCAGAAAACTATTTTTCCACACATATGAAATAAGTTATCTACTGTGCATTTACCCTCTAGGATTCAGCCAGAGGCACTGTTCTCATATGTCTCGTTGGTGTAAGTTAACTCGTTTAAACTAGTTCTCATAAAGAACTAGTATATTAGTTTGAAATTATAAAGAAGGATTAAAGATCTTTACCACTGAAACTTAAACGTCAGCGTAACAAAAGATTATTACTACTCAAAGTAAACAAATGGACATGCTCCAGGTAAGATAACCAGTGTCTTCTGTACAAATCAGACACGCAACACCAGAAAGAAAACTATCTCCATTGCAAGGAACGACCTCCTAAAATCCAACTTCATGCGATTATGTGTCAGTTTCACAATATACAAGAAGAGATACATATCACATCTCATGAATTGATTGTCTCTTCCACTATCTACCAAGCATATCAATTTCCAACATTTTTTTCTAGCGAATAATTGCGTACTATAAAATTAAAAAAAATTCTATTTATGAAATTAGTAATGTTGATTTATGCATGTGTAGTATATACCTTCTTCTGATTCGAGATGGATGTAAAAAACAGGCATATTTATTCCATATTTTAGACCCTCGTAAATAAAACCTGTTCTTGTTCTTTCTGCCTGTGTCTCTGGCTGTGGCTGTGTCTGTGTCTGTATCTGTCTGTCTATTTGTCTGTCTGTAGTATCTCTGTTACTTCTATAACCGAACAAAAAAAAACAATCTATAAAGGTCTAGATCGATTGAGTCGTGTGAGTGAGTGAGTGAGTGAGTGAGTGAGTGAGTGAGTGAGTGAGTGTGTGTGTGTGTGTGTGTGTGCGCGCGCGCACGCGCACGCGTGTGTGTGTGTACGTGCGTGTAGGTACGTGTGTGTATTTGCACGTAGTACGTGTGCGCATGGATCTATCTACAATGTTTGCATTTACTGTGTGCGCGTGTGCGTGCGTGCGTGTGTGTGTGTGTGTGTGTGTGTGTGTGTGTGTGTGTGTGTGTGTGCGCGCGCGCGTGCGTGTGTGTGTTCCTGATGAATCTTTGCAGTGCCGTATGGCCTGGGCCGTTTAATGATAATGATATTATCAGTCTGCTGGCCCTTTGTTGTAGCTAAGCCTCCTTAACAGTCGTCCATTTTTAGGAGATGTGAAAACTGTTAATAACTCCTGTCACGTAAAACAGAGATGTAAACACATATCGTTCTCCCTGCTCCACCACTCCTCCATCTCCCCCCTCCCCTGCCCTCTCTACCTCACCTCATGAACAATCGTCTGCCTGCTTTTAGTGACAAGAGCTGTGGACTCAAGATGTGACAGCATGAGTTTTGCATTTGGCTTGTTTGCAAATTCTTAGAAAGGAATTCATCGTGTTCGGACGATTCCAGTAATTATCTGGCAGATTCTTTGAGCCTGCGCCAAAGGTTGCGCACCAGGAAGATCTTGAAATGGGTAAGGAGTAGTCTGGGGAACAAAACTTTGAAATACTGAGCTGGTGCCAGCAGAATGGATCATTCAGATGGACAGCAAACATACCAGTTTAATGTTGCATGCCGGGACTGAACTCGAGACATCAGAACATGAGTTCACGGTTCTATCAACACAGCCAGCATAAAGAATGTGACCCGTGTGAAGTAATCGAAGGGGGTTTAGGATATTTTTGATTTTTGAAATGATGGTTTATATGTCTTGACTTTCCTGGTCTTTATGTATAACCTTGGTAAACTCGAGTTAAGTCTTCTTTTTCTAACTCAAGCTATATTTGTCTCTGTGAGATTTCCTTTTTCCTGGTCTTGGGCTTAAGGCTGGGAACGTTGTCTGCCATGTGAGAATGTTGGGGTTGAAAAACATAAAACAGAAAGGGTATTTCATTACAGGTTTAAGATATTTTTTATCGGCGGATTGTCCAATGTCTCGGTGTTCGTAACCAATATAGTCATTTTTCTTCGGGTAGAAACTTTTTTTTCATGAAGTGAAGTTTGGGTTTCAGAAATGTTTTTGAAGTGAGCATGAAACAATGAAACACTGCACACTGTTTCCATATGACTAAATCACTCCAGAAGATTAATTGTGTCTTTATGTGTCAGTCATATGAGTTCATCAGAGGATACATAATGTAAACAAATAACTTATATCAAACACGGCGATAATGGCTGTCTCCAGCTCCTAGCTGTGGATGGTTAGGAAAGTAGACGACTGCTAAAAACTTTTGAGAGCTCGCATTAAAAGACGACTGAAGCAGATTCAGTCTATACTCTGAAACTGTTGAAATATTAAACAGAATAACATATCACTGCTTCCACCCGACTTCTCCCCATGTACCAGTCATAATGTTTTAATGTCAAAGTAATTACATAGCCCTGCCAACGCAACTCCTAGCTGCTATGTATGGCCAAGAAAGGGAAGGACTGTTACTACCTTATGATGAAAGTATCAAACAGATTTTTACTCCATGTGTGGCTAGGAGACGCTAAGATATCAGTTTACAATGGCGGCTACAAATGACGTCAGAACGCACCGCCAATCACAGGCATGCAAACGTGTGTATGGCGAACCATTCAGCGCATTTAAAAAGAATTGTCCTGTTCGCTGTCCATCTTCATGTGCCAGTTATCCCGGAAGCCTCAGTTTGGTGTTTTTAGGAAATTTAGGTTTCGCCATCATTCCATATCCAGTTCAGTTTCAGTCTTCCCAAGATGGCGTTATAGCGTTTGGGCAACTCCATATACACTACTAACACCACACTTGTCACAGTGTGGAAGGATCCAAAATAATCAAGGCGTGTGTCGTAAGTTTCAGTTTCTCACGATGACGTCTCCACACTCGGAATGAACTGCATAGGCACTAACGTCACGGGTGCCATGTGATAGAGAAGATCCAGAATGATCACGGCACAAACCTTAAGCCTGCACATAAACCCTGAGTCCTACCTAGGTAGTTCCATAACCGTGGGGTCGTAGGGCAGTGAGGTGGCATATTCACATTTTTTTTACCAAGACTTCAGAAAGGCAAGAAGGCCGATTGGTCTTCAAGGGGTGGAGCCTGGGAAATCAACCTCTCTCTCCGATGTTTTATACCAAGGCAGCTGGTTAATGCCCTGCTCTTCACGATTTTCAACTGCCGTGGGACCTTAAGCGTGCGCAGCCAGAAGGCGCACGGGTTAAACTCGTTTATCGTCCCTTTCCGAAGGACCAGAGTTCAGTTCGCTTTTTTGGTCAATCTGAGGAGAAAATTCGAGACCTCTACGGGGATCGAACCCTGGAACCTCTACGGGGAGCGAACTCTGGAATCTGGAGTTTAGTTATTGGCAGGCGAACGTCTGAACCATTCTGCCACTCTTCTCCTTGTCGTAAACCGTACTAGAGTACATCTGTGTTTCTTTGACACGGCCAGATTTTTTTTTTTACTTTAATTAATTACATTGAAAAGAATGTCGATACCTCCTCCCTCCCCACATGCTCTCACCGATCTTTGAAAATAAACCAGAAACAATGAACAGACAATAAGGACATGTATTAACTGACGAGAAAAGACAGGCCCAAGTTTTCGACCAACTGGCCTTTATCATCATCGTCGTCGTCGTCATCGTCATCATCATCATCGTCGTCATCATCATCATCATCATCATCATCATCATCATCATTTTTTAAAGCCTAGCTGACTGTTTGTAGCCATACCAAGACTATAACCGCCTCAAACAAAACAGACCAAACTTGGAATATCGTTTAGATGGGGAAGATATACGTACTTCATTGGAAAGAACATGGCTAATAACAGTTTGCAATGGAGTCGGAGCATACTGGATAAATACCTCTACCCAGAAAGCGACAGTACCAAAATGTCCTGAGCTCTGTACGCAGTTGGACAGGAATCCCCTTCCGCCAATAGAACTTTACTGTTGGTCAGGGTGCTAGTCTTTCAGATGAAACGAAAGTAAGATGCCGTGTGCAGAACGCACTCAGTATGCGTAAAAGAATCCACGGCAACAAACAAGCCGTCTGTGATGAAGTTACGTAGAAAATCCATTTTCAAAGAAAAGTAAAATTACACAAAAAGCTTAAAAAGGCAAATGAAATAGACGGCACTGCATAGTATCTAAGCGCTCTCCTTGGGCAGAGCAGACTGAATGCCACACGGTAAAACAATTATAACGAAAAACGTAACCATAAAATGAAATGTTAATGCAAATACGAAATACACACACACACATACATACAAAACACACACACACACACACACACACACACACACACACACACACACACACACACACACACACACACACACACACACACACACACACACAGACACACACACACACACACACACACACACACACACACACACACGCACACACACAGAATAAATAAATGAGTAAGTAGTGTGATTAATAGAGAGCTCCACTTTTGCATCCCTTTCTTACCTTTCATCTCCACCCACACCCTCCCCGCCTCCTTTCATTACTTTAAGTGAATTATGTCCCCATCCCCTTTCCCTAACCATGTGTGGCAAGGAGAGGACAAGACTGCTGTTAGAACTACTGATACGTATGATTACATCCTTGACACACTCTTGATCCTCAGCTCTCTATGCAGACGTTCATCACCCAAACTTATGTCTTGTTCCTGTGAATTGCAGCGTTTCAGATCCAGTTGCCATTATATTTTAACTTAAGCACCATCGAAATTTGCAACTTCTCTTGTCTTGTCTGGCATCGAGTATTATAACTCTCCGAATGTACACCCCTGCCCGCCCTCTCCGTTCTGTTTCTGATACTACATGTACTTGTTTACAAATTGATCGATACAGATGTTCCACGGTCGGTCACCGCTCTTTTTCTGCGTCTGATCCTTACAACTGGAACGATCTTCCCCGTCCTTTCAACAGTCATATATTCTGTCTTTCTTCAAGTCTAGCTTGAAGACATATCTTTATAACCAGCAGTAATTTTCCCCTCTACATGCCTATCCGTTTGCCTTCTCCCCTTCTGTCTTTTTCCTCCGTGTTTGTGTGTGCTTTGTGCCCTGGAGTTTTGGTTGTTGGGTGATTTGTTAAGGTGAATAGTGAGAATGCACACTTAGGTTTGATTCTTGCATCAAGACTTGATGCCTTGTAAATGTCATAATCATTGTTATTATATCGCAAGGTCATGGACCGGAGATTCAAGCGGGCCACAGTATTTTCATGTATCTACATGTAGGTAGTTCAGTTGGTTAAAGTGTTTTGCTTTTAACCTAAATGTTATGGAATCGACTCTCAGGTAAGCCACAGTAGTTTTTCAGCAGGCCGGCTGTTGTGGTGACAGAGCCGTGGTCTCAAGGTATCATGTCTCCAGTCCAGTCCCATTTGGTCTGTTCACTTCCCATCTTACTGATCAAATCTTTCTGGTGGTGTCAGCTTGGTGTTTCATAGGTCCCCCTTCCCTACCCATTTTAAGACTTTACAAGCGCATAAGGTTTTACTCGGGCTCGATGATGAGTCAGCTGTATTATATTACTGGCAGAGTTGGGTGGAGTGATTATGGAATTGTCCAAGTGCCAAAATTCCTTTTTGAGGAAACTCTGAAACCTAATACAGACTGGTGGTCATTGTATGCCCCTGTGTCAGCCTAGCGTACAGCGTCCAGGCAAGGTTGGTCTGGCAACACCTCTGATTTTAAGAAACAGATTGCTTATAACCTCATCCATCTCCACCAACTGTCTTTGAGAAGGAACGACAGACAGTTAATAAAGATAAACGGTAGAAGTTTTCCCATTTAATGTAAATGTAAGGAGGTCGTAGAAAGGCAAAGTATTAGGAGATCTCAGCTTCTCTAGACCAGCTTTATGTGCATGGTGCCAATCTCCTCTTTCCCACAGTATTACTTTTGCCATTTCTAAAAATGAAAGGTATCTGTTTACAGCAATACAGACTGGTGTTGGTTGCTCAAGCCACGACTGGAAACTGATGTCTTATACATACAGACTTACTGTATTTGTAGGCTAGTGTGCATAAATGATTATTACACAGATACTAATTTGCTGTCTAAAGTAACCCACATAGAAACCAACTTGAAACTACTTACGTTGTGAGCAGTGAGATCAGGAATTTTTTTTTAAAAAAGTGTCAGTCAAAAGAGCAATGTATAAGTCACAACGAGTTGTCTTCAATCTCTTCCGTTAGGACGACAGCTACGTAATTGAGCAAGTTAACGGCAAACGATGAAAGGAGACAAGCGTAGAGTAAAAAACAACAGTTTTGCAAACCGTGAAAACGTTTTGATCAATAAAACATCAATTTATGAGGGCAAAAGACCAACAGACGTGACTTGAGACGTATTATGCACGTGCCAACATAATACCATTGTCTGTCTTCTGCAAAGGGGATCAGATATCAGTACATATTTATTCAATTTGATTGGACTTTAGAAACCTATCTGGATTCTTGTCCTAACCTTGTCCCCCAACCTTGACCCTTGACTTTACTCCATTTTCAGAATTAAAATCATACTGGGTTCATTAAAGGCAGAAATATCAGTGCCACCAATACCTAATCTCTAAGCAATACGCTCGTAGAGTGGAGTGAAAACAAAAGGAGAAACTTCAATTTTCCACGAACTGGCTCCCACAGACGCTGCCGCCATGTCGTTGGCTACCAAGGGGTTTACACTTCAACGGGACGACCCCTAAATTGAGTTGGCAACTTTAGACGAAACGACCGGAAGCAGGAACCCATGCATTGCTTATTGTGACTTTTGAAAGCCATTTTCTGTGTTAGAAATCAGCTATTCGTTTAGTAAGTGTCCATGCATAAGATTGCAGATCACCTTTTCATTTGGCAACCAGAGTAGATCTATCCTAAGCTCAGTTTTCAGACAGAAGTGTTTTGACCACTATTCCATGTCGCCAGTCTGTGGAGTACGAGTGTGTCATTGAGACCTGATGGATAAAACTACTGCCTAGAATGCAGTAAAACCAAGTTCTATCCAAGATCGGACAGGGATTTTTGTGTCCCTCCCCTTCAGTGCACCATGAGTAGAGGTGTGGGGGGTTAGTCTCTCAGACGATATAATTAAAGTCCCGTGTGCTGTATACAATTAACTCTTTTGCTACTTTGACTCTTTGATACCCGCACCCTATCCGCCAACAGCAAAAACTGAACCCTTCGACTCCCTCATGGGGTTAAGTTTTTGCTTGGCCAGCATTGTTGACAATGCGGGATGCTGGTGGACAGGATGCGGGAGTCAAAGGGTTAACAGTTAAACAGAAAAACATTCCAAAAGGAAAAGAAATGAGGGCTTCATACCGTGGAGACGCACTTTCCCCGGCAAGAACGGCCGGCATTACATGCGGGAAAATTGTTGTGAACAAGGAAAAAAAAACGTTTAAAACATCAAACAGGTGTTCCTGGCCACTGTAGAGACTTCACATGTTTTTGAAGATTGGCAAGATTGCAAATACATTTGTCGTATTACCGTGTCATTGTTTGGGGAAGGGTGATTGAAAACTATGCGTATCTTGATAAGAGATCACAACAGTCGACAGTTTCATATGCGCTTCACCCAAAATGTGATAAGGTTTGGAAGTAGTGAATAAGTTCTTTAAACAGAAGATGTGATAGCTTTTGAAGCAGCGAGTAAGTTCTTTAAACAGAAGAGGGCCAACAGCAATGAAGCGCTACTTTAATTGAAACCACCAGAATGATGGGTATATAACAGTGGGAAGCAAGATGTACTTGTTATGTTATGGACTGAGACTGAAAGTGAGGAACGGGATCTAGAGGTCAACGCTCCATGATTTCTGCTGAGATGCCCTTTTGGAAGGAGAGGGCTAGACTGCTAATAATCCTCCACGCCTCCAACCTAATCTCCAGAGTAAGAAGAACAAAAAAGAACAAAGAAGAAAAAATAATGTAATCGTGGTTGGGCAGACAGGGAACTGAGATCGTTTCATGTCGACCGAAGAGAGAATGAGAAAGAGAGAGGGAGAGGGAGAGAAAGAGAGAGAGAGAGAGTATCTATCTATCTATTATCTATCTATCTATCAATCCTATCTATCTATCTATCTATCTTATTATCTATCTATCTATCTATCTATCTATCTATCTATCTATCTATCTATCTATCTGTCTGTTTATCAATCTATTTTTCTATCTATCTATCTATCTATTTATCTATCTATCTATCTATCTATCTATCTATCTATCTATCTATCTATCTATCTATCTATCTTGTCTGTTTATCAATCTATTTTTCTATCTATCTATCTATCTATCTATCTGTCTGTTTATCAATCTATTTTTCTATCTATCTATCTATCTATCTATCTATCTATCTATCTATCTATCTATCTATCTATCTATCTATCTATCTGTCTATCTATTTATCTATTTATCTATCTATCTATCTATATGTATATATACATATATATATATATATGGATATATGTGTGTGTGTGTGCTGCGCGTGTGCGTGTGTGTGTGTGTGTGAGGGTATGTGTGGTGTGCGTTTGTGTGTGTGTGTGTGCATGTGTGTGTTGGTGAACAAAATGCATTAATGTAGATATATTATAGTTGCTTATGAATCAACCTTATGTCCAATTCATGCCGTACGCCCAGTTCAACGGAAAGTGACGAACATATAACTTTAAATAGGCACAAACCGTTTCTTTGAATGTGTCTCCAACATGTGAACATTATACAGCAGGATTATTTGGCAAAGGATGGATGTTCTGTGACCAGCTGTGGATCACTTGCTTGCATGTTTTTGTAGTTTTACCATTGTAAGGGATGTTCACTTTCAGAGACACCGAGCAACTTTCTTGGGCACTGGTACACAAACCATGAATAAGCAGTTTTCATTGTCGTTATTTCTCAGACAACAATTGTCTAGCAGAAGGTCTAATCAACTGACCAGTAGGTGCACTAAATTGACGTGTCAGACTTCTCCGGATGTTTAGCATACGCGTACGATGACTGTCTGTTGCCATGACGAACGAAGCAGAGAGGTGTTGATAGTGTGGTTAAGCCAAACACTCAGGATTCCTATAGTACAGATGACTTCAGCCCTTGCAGAATTCCTACAGTACAGATGACTTCAGCCCTTGCAGGATTCCTACAGTACAAATGACTTCAGCCCTTGCAGGATTCCTACTGTACAAATGACTTCAGCCCTTGCAGGATTCCTATTGTACAGATGACTTCAGCCCTTGCAGGATTCCTACAGTACAGATGACTTCAGCCCTTGCAGGATTCCTACTGTACAGATGACTTCAGCCCTTGCAGGATTCCTACTGTACAAATGACTTCAGCCCTTGCAGGATTTCTACAGTACAGATGACTTCAGCCCTTGCAGGATTCCTACTGTACAGATGACTTCAGCCCTTGCAGGATTCCTACTGTACAGATGGCTTCAGCCCTTGCAGGATTCCTACTGTACAGATGACTTCAGCCCTTGCGGCATCTCAATCAGTGGTACAGGTCAGTAACTCTCGGGGTCCAGCCACCGGAAGCCAGGAGGATGGTTTTGTCGCTGTGTAATGACATTTTCACCGTTATCTCTTTCAAGCACAGGTTCCTCCACATTTGTCGAAGGTCTTCCTCAATCTTGTGGGTCATCACACCATGTCAGTGCTACGTTTAAGACCACCCAGTTGTGGAGGTCACGGTCACAGTCACCGTCACAGAAAGTATGTAGAAGCAAGGAAGTAGACTCAAGGAAAATATGTAGGTAAGGTCAAAGTAA